>CM060114.1:9919724-10254724 GCA_030522415.1 Channallabes apus
GTATATATATATATGTATATGGGCTCATACTGTATGGAAGCCTTGTGCTATGAGTTAAAATTAACTTCAAACTGTATCTTTGGGCTTTTGGGTTACTTTAATAAAGGGCAAATTTTTACCTCCACTGGAATATGAGAATGACATCACAAAAATGTCGAACTCTCAAAATGAGTATTTTTATTATTATAATTATTATTATTATGATGGTCACAGCAGAAAAAACATAACCATGTGTATCTGTGCTATTTCTTTGCCTATTTGACCCATTAAAAAAATTCTCAGTCATATTTAGTTTATATATAGTTGGTTTCAGAGGTGTCAAGTAACGAAGTACAAATACTTCGTTATCTTACTTAAGTAGAAATTTTGGGTATCCATACTTTACTGGAGTAATTATTTTTCAGCCGACTTTTTACTTCTACTCCTTACATTTTTAAGCAATTATCTGTACTTTCTACTCCTAGTATCCCCCCCCCCCCAAATCACATGATCAAAATGCACACATCATACCCCCCCCCCCCCCCCACACACCCCCGGTCGCATGATCAAAACGCGTGACCTTAATGCTTTTTTCCCCCCTCAAGTTACTTTTACTTTTATACTTTAAGTAGTTCTGAAACCAGTACTTTTACACTTTTACTTAAGTGAAAAGCTTGAGTTGATACTTCAACTTCTTAAGAAGTTTTTTTAAACCCTGGTATCTATACTTCTACTCAAGTAATGAATGTGAATACTTTTGACACCACTGGTTGGTTTATCATAATGCCTGTATAATATATTGGAAGCCCTACTGTATATACAATATGTTCATAAAAAAAACATCAAAACAAATAATAACTCAAATGCTTTGAGCTTTACTACAGCAGAAATATTTGTATTTCAATTATATCAATCTTAGGAATTTAAACTCTTTAAGCTCTTTTGAATTAGCATGCTGAATTTATTTATTTATTTATTTATTTATTTATTTATTTATTTTCCCCTCTGTATCAGTATCATTAGCCACTTTACAGGAAGCGTCATGCTGGTTATTCTCTCTAGAGGACGCATCCCTGAACGAGTCCATCATGATTGTCAATAACTGCAGTGCTGACTGCTGGACTATGCAGTATACAGATACAGTAAATGAGTGCGTTTGTATATACAAGACCAAAAAGGATAATGGATGGCAAAGGAACCTTTCATGGTATGAACATTCATGCTTTTAGAGTAATCCTTAGGCCTCCCCCGAGTTCCAAAAGCACTCTATCTACTGTGTGAGCGTGAGTGTGTGTGCAAACCCTTACTACTCCTCTCGTGTTACACTACAGATTGCATTACGCACTACTCTGAAGAGCTGGAATATGGAGATTATTATATCTAATAAGCGAGTGAGTGAGCTCATGACCTCATCCTGACCTGTCAACATGTCTGTAAACCCTCATTCCACTCTCTAGTTGACAAGAATCTAGCGCGGCCTGATGAGCCGTCCTGGGTGATTCCAGATGTGTTTGTGATACGATCCGGATATGGAAATGGGACGTGAATCGTGTCACAGATATCGCCGTGACATTTTGGTTGGATGATGTTAATCTGGAAGTGAATCCTCTGCGAAAAGGATCAGCTGTGTTTATTTTTATTATACTCTTCTACCTACAGTGTACGACCTGTACAGATTTTTAGGTAACACTCTTACTATAATGTTACTGTACTGTATATACCACAACCTATGTTACTTATATGAGCTACATTATGATGATGCGCTCACATCAGGTTCTAATACAATTCATAAGTGTATCAGTTATACACACACTGATTGCAAGTACGAGTGTGAGTCAGAAATGATCTGTGCTCTGGCTGCAGAATTTATTTCACTCCACTTTTGGTAAAGACAGATACGTCATTTTTGCGATATAATCTCCTTGCTTTTCAATACACTTTATCCGTCTGTCAACAAGTTTTTGTCTTCCCTCATTAAAAAAAAAAAAAAAAGAAAGAAAGAATTAGGCTGGGCCCCCGAGGTGCACAGTGCTAAAGTGCTGGATAAGATGTAATGCAGATGTGTTACACACTACAGCTGTCTTTATTGCACTTTGAGACTTATCAGCATGAGAGATTGTATGTAGTGTTCATTTAAACAATAGCACACAAGAGCGAGTGCTGTTGTACTGAATATCAGCATGTGCAGGTATGAAGTGTTGTTTAAGATGACATGACGTTGTCAGGTGTGTTTTCTTGCTGAAAGTGCTTCTGGGTAGGCAGACGCTCTCCCCCATACAACACCTGTGACACGGAACGGTACATATTATAGTAGAACATCCCAGTGCTGTTGTGTTCTATTATCACCACTCGAGAAATGTCTCTTGTCCAATCAGATTGCTCGCGTTTTGTTTTCGCCATTATTCCTATTGTCTTTTTTTCCCTCGCTGTCCTGCAGTCTAGCACAAACAAGTCCGTCGTTTTTTCCTCACAGCAGGCCGTGATGTTCAACACCCATCCAGAGAACCCGTCCAGCTGTGAACCCAAGTGTAAAACACACACATACACACGTTCGGCTCCAGTTTTCTTTTCCAGCGCCATCCAATCACCTCATATCACTCATTATCCTTTTTCCCCCGCTCTCTCGTTCTATATCTCCCCAGAGTTCACTCTGTTTTTCTTTCCTCTAATCGCATGTCCTCAGACAGGCTGGACTCAGATGAACTAGCTGCATGTACTCTATACAATCAGCATTGGAACAGCAAGGCCAATGATTGACATTTTGCTAGACCATGAAAGACACATTTGGAGTTTGAGATCAAAAGACGAATTCGCGACGACAGATAATAATTTCAGCTTTCTGACACATGTGGTGGAAGACCACCCTATATGTAGGGTCCACCCTAAATGTAATAAAAAAATAAATTCATCTATCCGGTGGAACAGTGGCTTAGTGGTTAGCACCTCCAGCGTCCAGGTTCGATTCTCACCTCGGGTCTGTGTGCATGGAGTTTGCATGGCCGTTCCAATACTTTTGGACTCGTCTACATGTCTGTATTTGTCTGTCTCTGGTACACTTATCACATAACTTCCTTGACATTGATCATAAGCCTGCCA
This sequence comes from Channallabes apus, assembly GCA_030522415.1. Classification (NCBI taxonomy): domain Eukaryota; kingdom Metazoa; phylum Chordata; class Actinopteri; order Siluriformes; family Clariidae; genus Channallabes; species Channallabes apus. The sequence continues at coordinate 9,922,800 of CM060114.1, forward strand.
TGTATTCTTTGTAAAACGGCTTTTCCTTTAGACCGTATGTCAACCTGGTTGTGGTAACGTTCCAGACTTCCTGGTGTCATCATATTTATGGTCCCGAAATCTCTCTCACACACACAGCGAGGATGATACATGATTACAGACTCGTCCCTCAAATTCAAAGTCTAAGAAAGTGTGATATAATTGTGCTTTATCGCCTCCATTGCAAACTATCTCTAATATATCTCTCCGATGGATCTGTTCCTGGCCTACAGTACAGTGCGTGGTGTGAATATCAGGGTGTGTTCTGAATAACCGAGCTGGGTGGATCGGTGCTGAATGGAAGAGGAACAGCCGCAGTGCTGGTGGTATTGGAATTGGAAAGCACCCGAATGCTCGGCTGCTTGAGTCATTGGTCCTGTGGCCCAGTGGGCTGGAATGCCTTTCAGTCTGGATACAATTAAAACCAGAAATACGAGAATGCATTCCTACTGCTCCAGCCAACCACCATGGGGGGCAGTGCTCTGTAGACCTCAGCAGCGCTGGTGTGTGTGTGTGAGAGAGAGAGAGAGAGAGAGAGAGAGAGAGCTAAATATCTGCACAAAGAAGCGGTATCGGATTACCTCATGATCCATCACTTTACTCAGAAAGGCATCAGATCCCATTTGAATCTGAAGTGCAGATCAGCAAACTGAGTCAGTTTCACACTCACTGCAGCATTGCATCTAAAAACATCATTCCTGAAAAAAAAAATATATATATATATATATATGTACTGTATATTTATATACATTATACTGTGCTATGTGACATTTTTGCATGTTTGAATGTGTCCCAGGGTGATGCAGTACTGAGTTTGTCCTGAGGGGGGCGTAAGCTTCAGGCTGGATGTATAACATGGGCACTTAACTCAGTCTCAAGTTTTAAAAGGGTAGGAGAAATCTCCCTCTCTTTCGCACACACAAAATATATAACGTTATATTATATACATATACGTCTCATGTAACACGTTTCCCGAAAAAATCTCAAACATGTTAAATATGTTGGTTTATCCTTACAGCTGCTTTTATTCACTCTAATGAATGATGACGCACCAGACAACTGTTCATTTTCTATCTACAAGCACAACTCGACAAGGGACAACACGACAGACAAAATGTGACATTTTCTCAACTTAGTGGAATTTCAGTACGATGCAGTGAAAGAGCAAATGATTAGATTATTCTGTAGACCACTCATCATTTTTTTCATTTATTAGATTTTTTTTAAAAATGTTTTTTTTCACTTTACCACACTATTTTTTCTTTCACTTTATCAAATATTACAAAATACTTTCGATCCGTTTAAAAACGTTCCTGCCGTAGGCTGTTTCGCATTTTACCTGCTCCCCTTTCTCGTCTTTATCTTTAATTGACACATGAACTTAAGGTCACGTTTTGATGTTGTTTTGCAGGGCGTGGCCCAGAGTGTGTGACTCTTGTGATGGCATCATTACCTGAATTTTTCAGCCCTAAAGCTTGAATGTCACTTTCTAGACTTTAAGACTAAGCGATAGACAGCTGTAAACAAGATAATGATAAACGTGCACGATTAATTAAAGATAAAGACGAGTAGGCAAAATGCGAAACAGCCTACGGCAGGAACGGTTTTAAAACAGATCGAAAGTATATTGTAATATTTAATAAAGTGAAAGAAAAAATAGTGTGGTAAAGTGAAAAATAAATAAATAAATAAATAAAATAAATGAAAAAAATTGCTTAGCACTGATTAGCTTATTTTCCTCCGGGTACTCCGGTTTCCTCCCACAGTCCAAAGATATGCAGGTTAGGCTAATTGGCGTTCCTAAATTGCCCGTAGTGTGTGATTGGGTGTGTGAGTGTGTGTATGTGTGTGTGTGCCCTGTGATGGATTGGCACCCTGTCCAGGGTGTACCCCGCCTAGCGCCCGAAGTCTCCTGGGATAGGCTCCAGGCCCCCCGAGACCCTGAACTCAGGATTAAGCGGTATAGAAGATGAATGAATGAATGAATGAATGATTAGCTTATACAATTAGCACTGTTACACTTATACGCTGAGACGGTTTAGAGAAACTACTGTTTCTTAAAGCTAGTAAAAACCAAGCTACAACACAAAAGATGCTGCACATTCAGGGGAACGTACGTACGGTATAAGACAATTACTGTATGGGAAATTATAGATCTTGACAAAACTACAGATGTTATGATTTCTGGACAGCATTAGCACACTTTCAAAATGTCAATGGATCACTTTTTACAATCCTAGCTAACCTTTAGCTACTTACTGTTTTAATTAATACTAGAGGTTTAGCCGCGGTTCCACCTGCTTTGTAGACGCCACAGACGCAGACGTTACATTCGGGGAGGAACGGCTGCGACACGCTCACAGTGTGACATAAAAGTTAATGAAGTAAGCGTGGCCTACCTGTTGCATTTTAAGGAACACTTCCGGTACACGGGCCAAACAGAAATTTTGTTTTATATGTATAGTCTAGACAGACAGACAGACAGACAGACATGTGACATTTATTTGTGTCCATAGATTCTTGTTTTGACTAACTTGCTAGCATGATCCAAGCTCAAATCTTAGCATAGCATTCAATAACATTCGGTGGTTTCGCTAAAATCGATGTGTGATAATCTACAGGGTGTTTGAACTCCACCAAAAAAAAAAAAAAAGATTCCCATCATTGTGTCTTTTGCTAACTTTGAATCAACACCTAAGTGTCCCATCTTGGTTTATATTCCACTAAAAACAGACAATGTGTGTGTGCTGTTCTTTCATCATTATTATTATCTGCACATTTTTCTCACACATACACACTTCCAATTATTTTCTTTTCTATTATTATTATTATTATTTTTTTTAATTTATTTATTTATTTATTATTATTATTATTATTATTATTATTATTATTATTATTATTATTTTATTATTTTTATTTTATTTTATTTTTTTGTTAAATTTCTTTCATTTTTGTGAAGCTGCTTTGAGACAATGACCATTGTTAAAAGCGCTATATAAATAAAATTGAATTGAATTGAATTGAATCTGGAATTCAAACATTATGAACTGGTCTCTTTTCTGCTATTCCTGGAAACAGCATTTTAAAAACAAAAAAGACACACTTTCATCATGCATGGTCCTGTGATTCACAGAAATTCACAAATTAATTGAACAGAATAAAAAAAAACCCTCCATTGTGACTCTTTTTTTTTCTGCAGACTTTCTGACAGACGAGCCTCGTTTCACTTCCCACTATAAAGGCGGTGATGTGTACTACATATAAGCAGTAGCTCATCAATAAAACACACAAGATCTGGAGTTGGGTCTCATAGATGTCATTTGATCCAGAGGCGATTTGATAGTTAATGACTTTTTCGCTCTCAGAACATCTGACCCTTTTTTTTATGCTGCTTTCTTGTTTTAAAGCCTACTGAATTGCTTGCTCCATTGCACGCACAGGACACTGGGTTCAATCATCATAAACTCACACCAGTCAGGCGGGTTTTGGCTACAGAGGCACCAGTAATGAGGTAAAGGCCACTAAGCCAGACTGAGTAATAAATCGACATCATGTCATCCTATTTTCCAGCCCACGCCTGTTATACACAACTCACTCCTCGATACAGGCATGTGCCGTGTGACATGATATCCGGAGGGCAGCAGCTGACCCGCGCAAACATTTTTTTGCAGGAGACCCAAATATGTCATCCATGAGGAGAATGAGCAACAAATGAGGAACAAATGTTGTCCAAAGAGGATCAAACCAAGGGCACATCTTTCCACGTTCTCTTCTAATGACTCAAGCAGGAGTGTGACGGAACCGCCACCAGCTCATGCTTTACACATCATCCTATACAATGCAGTTGCTTTTACAATGTGTGTGCTTTTTTTCTCTTATTAAAATGGTTTTAACAAAAGTTGGACCAAGCTGTCAGTATCGCCACCTGTTCCGGATTTCCCAGGACTGCATTTTTTCAACAATCTGTCCTGGAAAACATAACACATTTCCAATAAAACATATTATTCTGCTTTTTCATATTTAATATACAGCTATATTTTATAAATCCACTCAGTCAAAACATGGTATTGGTGCCGAAAAATGTCTCCCCTAGGTGAAAAAAGAGAATTTCCATGTAAGAGATGGAGATCAACAGCATTTTTCATAATACTGAAGGCTTCTTATCTCCTGATCCATGCCTCTTCTTTTGTAAATATGCTACACATTTATATTTTTATTAGATAAAAAGAAACATTCGCTAAATACAGTTTCATGGCCTTTTATGTCCGTAGTGTCAGTTACTTTTTTGAATTCAAATCTTTCAACGATCTAAACTGTCATTCAGATGAAACTTGGAGAATTTAAATTTCACATGAAAAGACATAAACCTGAAAAAGTGTAATATTCTAAAAGGCGTAGATATTGCAAGATGAATTTGATATGGTTACGGACACTACAGATTTTTTGCTTTTACCAAAAAAGAATTTTAAAGATCATATGCTTCTAGAAGCTTACACCAATTTTAATATTAGGATTAAGCGGTATAGAAAACGAATGAATGAATGAATAAAACAAATATGAATAATTTGCAGTTTAAATGAATATTGTGGCGGCGCGGTGGTGTAGTGGTTAGCACTGTCGCCTTGCACCTCCAGGGTCCGGGTTCGATTCCCCGGCCAGGCTCGATTCCCGTCTCTGTGTGCATGGAGTTTGCATGTTCTCCCCGTGCTTGGTGGGTTTCCTCCGGGTACTCCGGTTTCCTCCCACAGTCCAAAGATATGCAGGTTAGTCTAATTGGCGTTCCTAAATTGCCCGTAGTGTGTGATTGGGTGTGTGAGTGTGTATGTGTGTGTGCCCTGTGATAGATTGGCACCCTGTCCAGGGTGTACCCCGCCTAGTGCCCGAAGTCTCCTGGGATAGGCTCCAGGTCCCCCGCGACCCTGAACACAGGATTAAGCGGTATAGAAAATGAATGAATGAATGAATGAATATTGTTTGAAGCGAGACAGTATAACACTGAAAATCGCCATTTTTGAGGCACATATAAAATCATCTCTCTAAAACAGTTGAAGTTGGCAACTTTTACATTTTTAGGGGAGCGAGATCGGATCGGTCACTTCCATGTTGCATAAACTTTAGAAGTCGCTTCTTTGGCCACACACATGTTCTCTATTATATGAATAACATTAAATATAAAAATCAGCACCAATACTGTGTTTTGGCTGACGGTATGTTGCATAACTATCATACAAGCGACCCAGCAACCCCTGACTTGTTGTCATGACAATAAACACAAACAAATGTCGCAATTCTCCAAAAAAAAAAAAAAAAAAAAAATCAGTTCATTAAAGTGTTTTACTGTGATTATTTTTAAGAAAAAAGCAATAGATTTTCTGCCTTCAAATCTACAACAAAGGCAAACAAGCTGCTCAACAAAAAGTTACACCAATCTTTATCTCTCATAAAAAGGCGCACTAGAAAAATCTTTAACCCTAACATCAGGAGTTCGTAGGTTTGAATCCTGTTGAAGTCATCGAGAGCCAACAAGGCTGGCTTTATGTGTCTTTAAGGAAGCCACATGTCTGGGTGTTAGGCTTCACCTGCTGTTGTATGATAGTGGAGAGCTTGCTGGTAGATCCAGGAGGAAGAGGAGGAGGAGGAGGAGGAAAGGCTATTATATACTCAATCAAACTCAATAAACCTCAAGTTATGGAACCAAGTGAGTACAAACCACACACATGATGGCATCCATATAAAGATGTCCAGTCCAATTATCATTGCAAAAAATCTGTCCAGGATCACCACCGCTAGCAACCCATCAGGCATTGCTTCTGTATGAGGCTTCTTATACAGTATACCGCTCCGGGACTTTCCTGTCTTTCATGGAGAAGCCCCCCACTGGTTTCTCTGCCTACTGCACACTGCCTTTCCTTCCTTCCACTTTTGCTGGGAGAGGTCAAGAGACGCACTCTGTCCCTAGAGCCCAGCAATGGACCATGCTATAGTTGGCGAACTCACTTCAGGAAACTCCCGAAACCACTAGAGAGTTAGAGAGCTTAAAAAGGGGAGGGCAGGAGCGAGAAAGAGCAGCATGCCAACCACCCGAACCTGAGCAAGACAGGATACAGAGAGGTGTGTACAGTACAGTATGTGCCAGATATAGTGTTCAGTCAAGCAAGTGTCTTGTTGAAAGACAAGAAATGCCATACATGCCTAGAGTTTATATGTCCTAAGTTATAGTATGCTTCCTATCAGGGTGGAGGTAGTGTGTTTAAAAAGTTTTTTTTTTTTTTTGACACTCGTTTATATTTTACTGAATGTCTAAGGATAAGAGCAAAACAGTTGAATGAGCAAGAAGAAAAGAAATCATAGTGTAAGGGTTTTATTGTACTTCTGAATATAATTTCAATACACTAACACATACAGTATATATATATATATATATATAAATCTCAGATCACACCATCATACAAAACCGTCTCAATTAGAGGTGAGGGTCGAGGTCTAGCTCTGAGATCATCACCGAGATGTGAAGGATGTACCGCTGCTGTGACCTTGCGTTCAACTCTGTTCGGCTAGAGATGTTTCAAAGTCACAGATAACCTTAAATCAACATCGGGCAGAGAAGCGAGACGTGTCGCAGTCGCACATGTCCATGGCTCAAAGTTTCAGTTTCCGTTCAGCTGTTACTTTTTAACCGGCTTATCGAGGCCTGCTGTTTTCTCAGCCTGGCGTAACATGTTGCGTGGACGTGCTGCGAGCTCTTGCTCTCCCTATCTTTCATGTTTTTTCTTTCCGGTGGAATGTTCTCTCCGCAGGTCAGAAATACGCGTGTGACATATTTCACTTTGTCCCATCCTGACCTCTGCACCTGACCTTTAACTCTGTCCAAATATGGGAGTTCACGCTGGACCTGCTGTGTTTTAGCCTGAAACAGTTTGTGGATGTAAAAGAATTGAGACGGACAAGCATAGAGTCGGTCGGCTCGGTAATAAAAAATCTACATGGCCCTACTAATGTAAAAAAAAAATAATAATAATCCTGTTAAAAGTCATGTCTGTTAATTGTGTACTCAGTTCACTGCTGGAACTTGCTTCTTAAACCGAACTGGATGTTAATGTAAAGTGTTTATTCATGGTTTTTCAATAATGGTCATTTTCATAAGCATGATTTTACAAGTAGACGTGATGGTGCATTTAGATTTTAGGGACGTAAGATTTTGTTAAACAGAAATTGGACTATAAATGCATGACTACTAAGCACAATATTGATGTACAGTATCTCTCACTCATCATCTATACTCTTTATCCTGAGTACAGGGTCGCGTGCGGCCTGGAGCCTATCCCAGGAAACGAGGGAGGGTACACCCTGGACGGGATGCCAATCCATCGCAGGACACACACACACACATGAACACATATGTTCATTCACACACTACTGGCAATTTGGGAACGCCATTCTGCATGTTTTTGAATGGTGGGAGGAAACCAGAGTACCCGGAGGAAACCCACCTCCACGCGCACAGTCCTCGAGGTGGGAACGGAACCCAGACCCTGGAGGTGCAAGTCGACAGTGTTAACTACTAAGCCACCATGCCACCTTGTACAGCATCAATCTTTATAATAAAAAAACAAAATAGATCAGTTGCGAAATGCTGCTGAATTTAGAGGGTGTTTTAATCCTGGTACCGTTCGGGAATTATTATAGCATAATAATAATAATAATAATAATAATATTTTTGCTTTGAATTCAAACTTCTAATCTGGCCCATGGACCCTGTATAGAAGATAAAGCGGTATAGACGATGATTGAGTGAGTTAAGGCCGAGTTTTGTTTTTTTTTCTATGAGAGAGCTAAACCCTTGTTACCAGAACTGTGTTTTTCATCATCTGTAAAATGAATAAAACACACACACACACACACACATTATTGCGCAGAGGCCCTGCGCTGGACATCATGTTCCCTTAGCTGACCTCAGCTGAATCGTTTCTCAGACACTGGGATAAATTGTAAAAGCGCAGAGGCCCGATCCTGCTTATCCTGCCTCTGTAAATCTAATGATCTCAAACCCAAGTGTGTATAACATCTCTGGCCAGAAATAAAACAGAAATATGGTCTAATTTCATTAAGCTAGATGTAGGTATGCTGAGGAAGATTACTAACAGCTGTGAGGAGAATACTCTTACATTCCCCAGACCAGAAAGAGAAAAAGAAAAAAAGATCTAACACTCCTGCAGAGAATTTGAGTCCATCTGACCCATAGATCGTCTGGAAAATAACTTAAGAGACATATTTTACTGCTTATCTCACACTGGTTGAGAATTCTTCCCCCCGTTGCATCGAAGGCGGATAAATAAATGTTAACGCTTCGTCGATACAGATGTTTTAGGAGCGTTCGGCTCGTCTACTGTTCAGATTGTTCTACTGCAGACTGGGAGTAATTAGGTTTATTCGCACGATGCGAGTGGTTACGGTTTCCTTTGATTTAAAATGTAGATGATGCTGTTAGAGGATCCAGAATTCTAAAAAAAAACAAAAAACCCTGACAACAACAAAAACAAAGGCCTCATGCTCACTCGGTGAACACAATAGCAGCTGTGGTCACATGTCGTGGAGTCGCCATGGTTACAAAACACAGGATTACTATCATTAGAGCACGGACGTTAAACGTTATTTAAGGCTAATGAACCAAATTGCTAATTATCACCCTGATTAAGGCTGATGTTCAGTATTTCACGCTTCATCTATCAGGCTTCCATTGGCTTAGTATTGAACCTTCATAAATGAGATGGATGGATGGATGGATGGATGGATGGATGGATAGATAGATAGATAGATAGATAGATAGATAGATAGATAGATAGATGGATGGATGGTTGGACGGACGGAAAGATAGATAGATATATAGATGGATGGATAAATGGATGGATGGATGGATAGATAGATGGATGGATGGATAAGATAGATAGATATATAGATGGATGGATAAATGGATGGATGGATGGATAGATAGATAGATGGATGGATGGATAAGATAGATAGATATATAGATGGATGGATAAATGGATGGATGGATGGATAGATAGATAGATAGATAGATAGATAGATAGATGGATGGATGGTTGGACGGACGGAAAGATAGATAGATATATAGATGGATGGATAAATGGATGGATGGATGGATAGATAGATGGATGGATGGATAAGATAGATAGATATATAGATGGATGGATAAATGGATGGATGGATGGATAGATAGATAGATGGATGGATGGATAAGATAGATAGATATATAGATGGATGGATAAATGGATGGATGGATAGATAGATAGATAGATAGATAGATAGATAGATAGATAGATAGATGGATGGATGGATAGATAGATAGATAGATAGATAGATAGATAGATAGATAGATGGATGGATAAATGGATGAATGGATGGAGGGATAGATAGATAGATAGATAGATAGATAGATAGATGGATGGATGGATGGATGGACAGACGGACGGACGGATAGATAGATAGATAGATGGATGGATGGATGGATAGATGGATGGACGGACGGACGGACGGACGGACAGATAGATAGATAGATAGATAGATAGATGGTTGGATGGATGGATGGACGGACGGACAGATAGATAGATAGATAGATAGATAGATAGATAGATAGATAGATAGATAGACACTTTATTGATCCCAAAGGAAATTCCAGATATCCAGCAGCAATACAGGCAGTAACACAAAGACAGGTTGTAGATGTGATTGCACGTCAGAACTGACCAAAGTGACTAGTGCAGTGCTAAGAACAAAAAAAACTACACGATATACAGTATAAGAAGCGTAAAAATAAAACATAAATAAAAAAGGGGAAGTAATATGGGGGGGAACTGATATGATATGAAGTTAATTGCAGTGTAACCATGATGTGCAATTTTATGTGTAATATTGTGTAAAATTAGGGTATAATTGTTCAACAAAAACAAAAAAGAAGATTAAAAAATGTTTGCCGTACAAATATGGAAGAACACTTTTTCTCGTCCTTAGGTAATTTTAAGTGTCACTGTAAATGTCTATGACTGTGAGTTGTTAGCAGGAACCAGGATTTAGATCTAGCCCCAATTTCTACGAAATAAAATGCATGATGACATGATGGCAATGGGTTATTTTACAGATCTGTATACATACAGAAGGAAAAGAAATAAAGGGACGAAGCAGGGGGAAACCGCACATGAAAAAAGCTGAAGGAAATACTTAGCGCTGTGGTGTCTTTGTGGCGTTTCAAAAGTGTAACATCGGTATGTGAAATGCCAAATCGCTCCGAGCTCGGTTGCCCACAACAAAGATGGCCCAAGGTGGCACCAAGGTGCCAGTAGAGGCGAAGCTGCCAGTTCTCAGCTAGCAGCTGCCACCGGTCTGTAACTCACAGAGACGGTCAGAATGTTTCAGCAGCCCAGAAGGAGACGAGAAAAGGTTTAAGGAATTCATGAAGAGGTGAGAATGCAGGAAGATTTAAAGCCAGTAATACACAAAAGCAAGATAGAAAGGGTTTCTTTAAACCTCCAAAAAAAAAGAAAAGAAATCCAGTTGAATCACGAAAAAACAGAGTTTTCTGTCTTAATCTCTGTTATTTAAAAATGACTTAACTGCACAAACAGCTTGAGCTACGGTTATCGGTTTACTTTGTTTTTGCACCATGTCCAACATTCTTTAAAGGACATGATGTGGTTTGCAGAAAAAGGAGGTTAATGGAAAGAAAAGAGGGATCTTCAGCATTAAGGGTCGATACTCAGGGATTAAAGATGACACCGTTTCAACCGCCCACAGTGCTGATTCAGGTACTGAAACCGGGACACATGAAACATTATCATGTAACATTCCTGCATCTACACCCTGACTGCTGACGTTTGCTTAAATCTGCCCTGATCTTGTAGTAATGTATAAGAGAATTCATTCCGACCAAGCAATCTGATTGGACAAGAGCCATTCCATGAGTGGAGATAAAAGATGATAACAGCACAGGGATGTCTAACTCACTCCGCATCTAAAGTGGTGTCAAGACCCGTATGTACAGTAACTGTTGTTGAAGTATGGGTGAGAGTAGGTCAGGAGAGAGAGCAGCTGACTGCCAAAACCCACATTAAAAAAACAATCGCAGAAGCACTTTCAGCAAGAAAACACGTCTAATCAATTTGTCATTATAAACAGCACTTTCTCTTGTTCAAAATTCTGCGTTCTTTCATTTATGGCTACGACGATAACTAGCTTCTAACACAAGGCAGAATCCCAAATCCATCTCTAACCTCTGATCTTGGTGTGAGTACTAAGGGATTGTACACTATATATAAAGGCACTATCTGACAGCTAATGTTGATTAGCTGTCAGTCGCCAGCTCTGCTAGTCGCGGTTACTTCTGCCGGTGGAGGAAGGATATGTGTTGGCGGAGCAAAGTAGCTGTTGGACCGCCACTGCATCCAATGGCTGGGGTTTGTGCATTGGATGGGACTCAAACCTTGACCCTCCGCATAGCAGGCGAGAAACCTACCGGTGAGTCACCAATATCCATTTATGGAACTGTTGTACAAAAGCAATATCACACTCGAGGTCGTGCTGTTGTGCTGAATATCAGCACTCGTGCCCAGGATTGCATCACAGCCGTGCTGATATTCATCACGACAACACTCCCCTACCCGAGTGCTACACTAATATCATGAAATGGCATGAACATTAGCAGAGCATATGCTAATGATATATATATATATATATATATATATATATATATATATATATATATATATATATTTTTTTTTTTTTTTTTTTTTTTTTTTTTTTTTGGCTGAACATATTACAGTTTTTTTCAATCGCTAACAAGCGCTTACCCATACTTCAGATACTTTTTCTAAACTCTTAACACAGACTCACACCTACAAAACACAATTGGCCAAATGGATAATTTTCTTATCAAAAATACATTTTGTTAAATATATACTAACTCTTCATTTCAAAATAGAACACATCTTTCTCTGCACACACTAACTTTACAAAAACACTATAAATCTGACTCAAAATGAAATTATTCTGTCAAAGAATAACACTTGTTTTCACTTCACAAGGTACATGCAGTCAATCAAAGTACACCAGGTTTCAAAATACTGGCTATTATTGACATTACAAAAACTGCATAGACTTTTATGTAAACATGCAATCCACCATTTTGACACGAGAAATGTCTTGGTTGGTAACTGTATGTCCACATGTACAGTAATGTTCACATTCAAAAGCATTCCAGTAAAAAGCAAACAAGTTTTTTTTCCTTTACTGTTTACTACAGGAGGTACAGTAGAAACACGGTATGATAGAACAGAAAAAGTTTTACAGTATTGCTTACAGTGAACAAAATATCCATGAAACACACAAGAGCATTCTGAACAAAAAAACAACAGCAAAAAGCCAAGATAAAAAGGGGGGGAGGGGGAGGGGGGCTAAAAAAAGGCAAAAAATTTGCATCTAATCTCTGCGATCTTCAGGGTTAGGCCACATGTTATCATCAACATCACATCTGATGTTATCCAAGTCGATGCACCTGGGATAAAACCGCCTGGTATGTCGGATCCACCCTTGGCAATCATCAACTGTGATGTCCCTGGAGCCAGCATCCATGGCTTCAAGGAGGGACATCTGGTCATGTGGCTGATGGTCATAAACCTTCCACCTCCATGCAGAAAAGAACTCGTCTATGGGGTTGAGGAAAGGTGAATAGGGTGTAAGGAAGAGACTTACCAGTCTTGGGTGGACTTTAAACCATGTTGTTATTGCTTGCGAGTGATGGAAAGCCACATTGTCCCAGGTAATTACAAAGGTCCTCATGTTTTCACCCTCCTGACCCTGCTCTGGAACCAGGCGCTGGTGGAGATCATTGAGAAAGGCAAGCAAGCGCTCTGTATTATAGGGTCCAACCTGACATCTGTGAAGGAGTAATCCTGCATTTGCAACTGCTGCACACATGGTAATGTTTGCCCCTCTCTGTCCTGGCACATCAACTGTGGCCCTATTTCCAATTACATTTCGTCCACGTCGACGCCTTTTGGCCAGATTGAATCCTACCTCATCGATGTACAGTATATGAATTCATGAGGGGCCTGGTTGGCCTCCAATTCCATAACTCTCTGAAACAAAGTTTATGTAAGTCATGTTATTACTGTATACCATACTGTACTGTAACCTAGTATTGTGTAGGTTACCTACTTGCACAGTGCAAAGCTTATAGAACTGGACATTGAATTGAATATACACTATACCTGGACATATTGTCGTCGTAGCTCCTTGACCCTCTCACTCTTCCTCTCAAAGGGAACAGTGTAGAGCTGCTTCATCCGCACTCTGTGTTTGGACAATGTCCGCGTAATGGTTGTGAGGCTGATTCTATCGATATTGTCAAATATCTCATGGTCAGCCACAATTCTAGTTTGAATTTCACGCAGTTTTATTGCATTATTTGCAGCAACCATTTCTACAATGGAAAGCTCTTGATCATTACTGAGGAGCTTTCCTCTTCCCCCAGAGGGTGGAAGACGTTGCATTCTTTAGAAAAACAAAAAATTCAACATATGCATTACTGTATGACCATATTGACATGTCAAGTGAGAATAGAAACAATCCATGTAAAATGCAACACTTACCTGTTGGTTTGTTGAAAGATGCGTATAATGGAGGCAACCGTTGACCGCCTCAAATTGGGCTGCACTCTTTCACCAGCCTCTCTTAGTGAAAGACCATGGTTGATTACATGGTCAATGATAGTGGCACGAATTTCATCACTGACTACTGTTCTTGCAGCCCTTGGAATGCCACCACCACACATTCTTACACCTCTACCTTGCCCTCTCCTTGGGCCTGCTCTTCTCCCTGGGCCCCTTGCTCTTACTCTTCCTTGACCAGACATTACAGTGTTTGTCTTTTTTTTTGTTTCCAAAAACATCACTCCTCAAAGTCTTGCCTTATAAACCCCTCTGAGTCTAAGCCAGAATGGAATAAGCTGTGGTTGGCCCAATTTACCCAACATAAATCAGCTGTGTGTCAGTTATTCAATTGTTTGTTTATTATCAGCTGAGATATATTTTTGATATTGATATTGTTTTTGAACTGATATCATTGCAGAAGCAGAGGTTTTTATACTGTATCTAAGGTTTGGAATATTGTTTTTGCTATTGTGGGATGTTGTGTGTTAACATTCGTAAATACTACAATAACAGTCCATAATTTTGTTGGGAGGTATAGCTTGTCTGTTAAGAAAATGTAAGCATTGTGGAAATGTGTTCACTGACTGCATATTGGGTGAAAACGACATGAAATGTGCGAATGGTATGGCCACAAAAGACCGATGCTGTGCTAATTGTGTTTAGAGTTTTGAAAATGTGACAACTGTTTGGACAAACGCTTGTTAGCGACTGAAAAAAACTGTAATTATAGAGATGCAGAATGCAACAGGAAATGTTGTAGATTTTGAGCCACAAAATAAATGAGCCGTGGAATCATTTGCTATATTTAACCATGGTTATTCAGTCATCCTAATGGATATTTCAATCAGTACAGTCAACCTCGTAATTATTAGCAGCTCTCATAGTGCATTTTCATAAATTATGGCATCCTGAAAGCTCATTCTGGTGAGATTAAACAGGTCTGAGCCTTTTCCTGTGAAATCTCACAGAATTGGCTTAAACAGGAATTGGAAATCAGACGCTGACATGTTTGGATTTTAGGTTCTTTATCTTGTCTCAGGTTTTAATCTAATGACAGAGGGAGCGCGCGTTTGGGTTAAAATGTCATGAATTCAGACAAACCACAGAATACTAGAAGAAAATGATCCATAACCTCATCAAGTCAAGTCACATCATTCTTTTTCTTAGTTTTATGGAAGATATCATTAATACACTGTCAGGTGCATAAGTATTTGGACAGTCGGTTGTTGCCTGTTTCTCCATTATTTCATGACATATTAAGGGGATAAAAAAAAAGTCTACAGTTGATTTCAAGTGTTAAATTTGCATTTAGTAGCTTTTTATGGGAACTCTCACTATGAAGTACAAAGAGGTTTTGATGCTACTGAAGGAGGCCATTGTTAGGCTGGAAAAAACAAATCAGATAGAGAGAGAGAGAGAGAGAGAGAGAGAGCAGAAACTTTAGGAGTGGCCAAATCAACCTGAGACGCCACAGAAGACAACTAAAGTGGATGATTGCAGAAGTCTTTACTTGGTAAACATCCAGCCAGGTCAAGGACACTCTGTAGTGGGTAGGTGTATTATTGCCAAAGTCTACAATCAAGAGACACCTTCAAGGACATAAATATAGATGCTTTACCTCAAGATGGAAACACTCAAGGACAGAAAGCCTAGATTAGAGTTTGTGAAAATGCCACGAAATACAGAGATCTATCAGATTAGATGGTTGGAAATTTTTTAATAGAGTATATATATGTAATTCTAATCTAATCTAATCTAATCTAACCATGTCTGACAATCATGGTGGTATCCAGGCCTGGGCATGTTTGATGTTTTTTTCCCCTCTCATGCGGATGATGTTAAAAGGATGTAAAAATATATCCTGATGTCAATAAAGATTCTTAGTCGTCCAGGAGAAGCTATCTGCAAGTCAATTCATGTCAACTGGACTTCTTGTGGTTTGAAACGTATTTCTACTTGTCTCAGTCTCAGAAAGGTTGGTTATGGACACCAAATCTACTGTATCCTCCATATGGGCCGTTTCTCACCTGAAAGGCTCGATGGTGGACAATAGAGAAGGTGAGACTGCGGGGGAGTCGTTAAGAGGTGATGGTCACGCATACTCAGGTGTGACCCTGACACTGGGTCGTTAGGTTTGGCCTGCCTGGTAAAGGTGTGAAAAATCCTCCTGAGGATGGTTGAAAAGACAACACGGAGACTGAGAGACAGATCGAGTCAGATGACTCCAACTCTGTCGAGGGAAGGGGTTCACCCTTTTTCGGATCTCGTTTTATCACATTTTCACCTGTTTGGTCCCAGACAAGCAGCCCTACGAGGATGAAGATTCACTTGTGATGAAGAAGTGAAGGTAGCAGTGCATTTGTGTACATTTTGTAATGAGGGAATACGAAAGCTTGTTGACTGATGGACAAAGTGGAGTGAAAAGCAAGGAGATTCATTCATTCATTCATCTTCTATACCGCTTTATCCTTCTATTCAGGGTCGCAGGGGGCCTGCAGCCTATCCCAGAAGACTTCGGGCACTAGGCGGGGTACACCCTGGACAGGGTGCCAATCCATCGCAGGGCACACACTCATACACACACTCACACACCCAATCACACACTACGGGCAATTTAGGAACGCCGATTAGCCTAACCTGCATATCTTTGGACTGTGGGAGGAAACCGGAGTACCCGGAGGAAACCCACCAAGCACGGGGAGAACATGCAAACTCCATGCACACAGAGACGGGAATCGAGCCTGGCCGGGGAATCGAACCCGGACCCTGGAGGTGCAAGGCGACAGTGCTAACCACTACACCACCGCGCCGCCGTAAGCAAGGAGATGATGTTGGAAAATTATGTATTTATTTTTTACAAAAAGTTTATTTAAATCAATTATACAACCAGTGTTTGGATAATTTTTGACACACCCTCATATTATTATTATTATTTTTATCATTATCATTATTCAAGAACTTAATATTATAATATTTTTTAACCAATGAATTACTTTCTGTTAAGTTGTTCGATGTGTGTGTGTGTGTGTGTGTGTGTGTGTGTGTGTGTGTTTATAACCGCAGTACCTCCCCTAAAAATGGTGCCAATACTTCAATGCTATATGATCATACATCCATGAACATGTAAATTCCTGGTCACTTGACAGGTGAATAAACATGACTAAAGCTGCACGCTGTAGCCATAAAGAACCCTGGATGACATCAGGCCACAGAAAGTCCTTGGCATATGTAACCGAGGTCACGGACTCACACAATCGCAAAATGTCAGCACATAGATTCCTACTTTGTTTTTTCTACTGTTATGACTCTCTCCCAGGGAAGAACAGACTACCAAAGAACTGTCACAATCCTCCAAACTCTGATAAGTCTTCCGTAAATCCATGCTTTATTGATCTCGGGTTGCATTTAAAGTTCTGGTTGTTCCTAGCAGTCTGTATCTAATTGACATTTTGTAGTAAGAAAAGAAAAGAAAGATCCTCCCAAACACATAAAACATACTGCATCTCTTTGTGAAAAACAGAGAGAAGAAAGAGAGAGAGAGAGCGAACAGCACAAGAGTGTTTGACTTGAGCGTGAAGAAGGAGGGAGCGTGATCACCCGAGAATAAACCAAAGTGTACACTTTCACAGCCTACCTGCAGAGCTGCTTGTCCTCTCGCTGCTGACATGGCGGATGACGAGAATCGGGCTCCCTCCGTCCTTCTCTCTCTTTTCTGCGGGAAAAACAAGCAGGACTTGCTTAGAGAGGAAGACTTGGCAAGGCCCTCGTGAATAATTTGAGCGCAAACAAGCGTGTCATTCATTTTCTTTAAACCCACTCACGAGAGCATTACATGTGGACAGTACAGAGTAAACAAGCTCCGTCTTTCTTTCTCACTAAACCCTTCGAATAAGAACGACTACATAAGAATAACTACATTATCCGCAGGCCTGGCTTCCCATTAAGGCCTGTCATCTAAGGCTATGCCAGATTCCCAGATAGCTATATTCTGATTTATCGTTTTGCGAATGCTATTCGTGCATGACTGAGTCAACTGTGGTAAAAATTACAGCATGGGCTAGACACCCAAAACAGCTGTCTGATAATAAATTCCTCTGCTATGAGTAACCGCTGAATACATTTAATCATGCAAAAGTGTTTATGCATCGCCATGGCGAGAAACACCTACCTGTAGGAGTGATTTATAACAGGGAGTGGAGGAACTCGATAACCGGTGCCAGACCTCTCTGACGCCAGCACTCTGGAAATGCAGTACTGTACATTCTTTACGTTTGCATGCACTTTGTAAAGGATTCGGGTAAGTGCTTGAATACAAGTGGGTTGGAGGTGAAAGCACGCTATGTGATCAGTCACGGATGCACGTAAGTATCTTTTATGAATAAAATGCGTTGCGTGCTTAGCGACAAAGCTACACAGACTGTTGTTATTTTTGCTGCACAGACATCACTGATTCTGTCCCACTTAGCGAAATCAGAGCAGAAAAACATGTCACTTGGGGCCTTCAGAAGTAGGACTGCACACAGCACATCGATCCAAATCAGACTTTTGTGTCGGCGTCAAAATATCTTCCTAAATGTCACCAACACAAGCAAGAAGAAACATAACAACACTCTCATGAAATCCAAAGTGCCAAAACCTGCAGTTCCTCAAATGACCACTAGGCTCACAAAGTGAGTTAATCCTCATATAGTATATAGTAGTAGCTAAACTAATAAATGACAGGTTTATCCCGAAGTCGTCATCGTCTCACTCTTTGTCAACCACTTTATCCTGTATTCAGGGTCGTGGGGATCCTGGAGCCTATCCCAGGAGACTTAGGGCGCAAGGTTGGGTACACCCTGGGCAGGGTGCCAAGCAATCACAGGGCACACACATCCAGTACACACACTCATTCACGCACTACGGGCAATTTTGGAACGGCAATTAGCTTAATCTTCAGGTTTTTGGACTGTGGGAGGAAACCGGAGTACCAGGAGGAAACCCACTAAGCACCGGGAGAGCATGCAAACTCCATGCACCCAGACCCAAACCTGGACCCTGGAGGTGGCTTTTGGCAGACGGCCTTATCCAGACTGACATTTTATCTCATTATACATCTGAGCAGTTGAGAGTTGACGGCTTTGTATAAAAACCTAACAGTGGCAACTTGGTGGTGGTGGGATTTGAACCTGGGACCTTCCAATGAGTAGTCCAGTAGTGTACTTAGGTATATTATAAGCAAATTTAAAGCCTTTTATTCTGAAATATGAGTCAGTGCCAAAACATGCAGTTCCTCAAATGACAACTAAGCTCCTAAAGTGAGTTAATGCTCATGTAGCCCCATGTGTACAGCCTGGTACCAAAAACAAAAGAAGCCGAAAAAAAGATTTGGTTCCATTTCATGACAACTGTATGGGGTGAATTTCTATGTAACTCATCAGTTAAAATTATATTTAGCCATAAATGTATACATGATTAGGGGCGTGGCCGATTTAAGTGATCGCTTCATTGGAGGTGTCAAACCTACCTGAAGCTAACTAAAATCCATGTAGTTTAACTTACCAGAAGAAATGTAGGAGTTGACACGGGATGAGGAGTAGGGTACGGATGACGGAGTTTAATCAAATGCAAAGTAATGTTAGCATATACCGTACATCAATGTTAGCTAAATTAGCAATTTTGCTAAACTAAATTCATATTTAAGCCGAATCATATATGTACATACAGTGGCGGCCAAAATTATTAAGACAGCATGTACCGTGTATTATAGTCCTCCCTGTGCACAAAACAGGTGATGTCACTAATTAGCCTATTTGCTAGAAGAGTTGTGCTAATTAGCCAAACAAAAACTAGCGAAAGACGAAAGCTACGCTGTTCAACTCCTGGAGCCGTGTCCTGGGTCATTTCCAGCCCTAAACCCAATAGAAAACTGTAGGATGATGATAAAGAAACCAAGAGTAGTCCAGAAACCGTCTCCTGTACGTTTACAGTTAGCCATTTGGAAGATGCTCATACTAAATATTGATTGTTGTCTAGCAATTTCATTGCAGAAAATAACAAATTATTCTTATTATCTTCATTGTCATTATAGTCATATACTATCATCATAACATTATAACATACTTTTGGCTACGACTGTAATTTTGATTTACTAAAATTAGCCAATTTTTATTATCATGATAATAAACAGTACTCCAAATGTTATTTTCATGTTATTATAGAAAATGTCATGTTTTTATGTAATTTTTAAATGTCTTTTCATTCATTATTACTCTATGGCCAGGCGGTTCCAGCAATAAAAAACTGTAAATGGAAAGCAAAATTATATTATCATAAATATCATCATAAATATGAAAAAAAAGTAATAAGACTTGAGTAATAAGAATGAGTTTTATCCTTTACACCCCCTATTTATTTATATGCCATGTTCAGTTTATATAGGACATGTCCAACACCCAAAGTCCCCTTACAAGTACGTAACACAAATAAAAATGAATGAATAAATGAACAGAAGTTGCTTAGAGAGGAAAAGTTGGCAAGACACTTTTGAATAATTTCAGGGCACCAGTGCAAACAGACGTCTGGAAAAAGCAGGCATGTTATTCAGTACTTACTGCAAATAAAGCACCTGAATAATCATGCCTAATTAAATAAGGTCCATATTAAATTATTTATTCTAAGTGTAACGTAAACAGATTTTGATCGAGTATACAATTTACTCAGAACATTTTTTTTAGATTGTGTTTGAAGAAGAGCTTGCATATTAATCATATTGGCCAGTACATCCATAAACATATTAAGTCTAGGGTTTTCTTATACCACAGCACTAGCCAAGTCTGAAGCTCTATCAGAAGCTCTGTTAGTGGCGCAGCTGCCAAACACATATTTCTATCAATGTGCTTGATCTACAAAGGGACATTCTTTATGGATATGATTTAACCATAATCATAATCTGACAAAAATATGTTCTTTGTTATGGTTAAGTTTTCTTTGCGGAGAAATTAATTTAACATTTATAGATGGAATTTCCAGAGTCAGCAACGTACAGCATTTTGTTCTTTAATAAATAAACCAATTTGCAATGGTTGGCAACTTTCTTCCTATCTCAGCATGACCTGGATTGTTTTTATTCCTTATAATAAATAAAATAAGATGTCCTAATGTGAACAAAAGACAGAACAAATGATGTGTCTTGAAATAATCTCCTGAGAGGCATAGTGGTAATATCTTTGGTTTTCCTGCTGGATATTAGGTTTGAATCCCAGCAGTGTCATTATGGACTTCCTCACACACATCCTTCACACTTTCATTTGGTAGTCTTTGTGTTTTACAAGAAGAACTGTTTTACCAAGAACAGTTAAAGGTATGTTTACAAGCCAGTTTACTTTCAAGTCAAGCATACTTTATAGTCGTTACGTATATGGTGGGTGGTATGGTAGCTTAGTGGTTAGCTCTGTCGCCTTGCAGCTCCAGGATCTGGGTTTAATTCCCATCACGGTTGTAAAATGGAAATGAATACAATGGTAATCACCATTGCATGATAGGATGCCACCTGTGCAATAAGTCCAGTTGTGAAATTTCCTCGTAACTGAATATTCCACAGTCAACTGTTAGTGGTATTATAACAAAGCAGAAGTGATTGGGAATGACAGTGACTCACGCCAAGTAAAATCACAATGAGGCATCAGCGGATGCTGAGACTCATAGTGAAAAGAGGTCGCCAACTTTCTGCAGAGCCAATAGCTACAGACCTCCAAACCTCATGTGGCCTTCAGATTAGCTCAAGAACAATGCGTAGAGAGCTTCTCGGAATGGGATTCCCTGGCCGAGCAGCTGCATCCAAGCCTTATATCACCAAGTGCTATGCAAAGCATTGGATGCAGTGTTGTTAAACACGCCACTACTGGATTCTAGAGCAGTGGAGACGTTAAGTTAAGTTAAATTAGGCCTTTATTGATCCTATAAACATTACGGCATTCCTTTAACAATGGCAACCTGGTGGAGCTGGGGCTTGGTGCAGGAACTTGGTGCTATAGCCCTCTGATCTACCACTGCCCATGCATGACGTGTTCTCTAGAATGACGAATCACACTTCTCTGTCTAGCAAGATGAAAAGGTTGGTGGTTGCCAGGAGAACGGTTCTTGCAGGACTGCATTGTGCCAAGTATAAAGTTTGGTAGAGGAGGGATTATGATGTGGGGTTGTTTTTCTGAAGTTGGGCTCCCTTAGTTCTAGGGAAAGGAATTGCTAATGCTTCAGCATACCAAGACATTTTGGAAAATTTGGGGGCGGCCCCTTCCTGTTCCAACTGCACACCAGTGCTCAAAGCAAAGTCCATAAAGACATGGATGAGCGAGTTCGGTGTGGAAGAACTTGACTTTCCTGCACAGAGTCCTGACTTCAGTCTGATAGAACACCTTTGGAATGAATTAGAGCAGAGATTGTGAGTCTGCAGTGACAAGTTCTACACCAGGAGAACATGTAATTAAATGTTAAGTCCTGGGTTGTTTAAGCAATACAAGCCACAAAGAGATAGTCACATGACCAAGCAGCCCTCCATTACTATTGTACTGTATCATCTTGAATACATAATTATGTTACTTCATAATATGCTCCTGAAAGTAAGACTATTAAAATACCCATCTCAGTACAATACTTCAATAGTTCACTACTTCCTTCAGAGGAACATCTTTCTTTACAAACTTTATGACATTACCGTTTATAATTATTGGCAGTGACACTTGCCTTGGAGGACTGGTATTACTGGATAGATGGATAATGTCCAGGGGAGAGGTGATGGCTCTCAGTTCAGGATGTTCTAGCCTCCATCCTTATCAGATGACCCCCCCGGCCTCCTCCTCAACCACCTACATTTCTATTTATAACATTTCTCAGACGTCCTTACTCAGAGCGACTTACAGAAGGGCTTTGTAGTCATTATCTAAAACATGTTCTCATTGCTAGTTCAATAGGTCAGGGACTAATGGTGCGTACAAGACAAGAATTCTTTTAAATAATAGCAAAGTGCTCATTTAAATACTTGGAGAAAAGGTAGGAGTTTAGTCTTTGTTAAAAGATACATATTCACTTTGTTGTTTAGACAGCAAGGGGAAGATATGCTGAGTCCATTTAAGCTGTGCTAGAGGCTCGTAGAGAACACGGTACAGAACAAGGATTGAAATGAGGAGCTTTAAATGAGTTTGGCACTTGTTTGATTTAGCTTTTCAAACAAAGCCAGTGGGGAAAGTGTGGACAACTCTTAGACATCCTGACATGGTGATGGATCTCCAGCTTTACACTAATTTAGTTTTGGCTGATGATCTGCCATTTGTGATAATTCAAGATATCTGTTAGACAAGATATCTGTCAGAGGTCTGCAGAAACAAGAGCATCTCAGGGAGGGAAAGAGAGGATGAGTTGAGTGTCATCAGTCTTGCAGTAGCACTGAATCCCATTTGACCTTGCAGAGAGAGAGCGGGTAACATAGGTTAAGGTTGAACAGATAATGACCCAGTACCGAACCTTGTTGGACACCAGTGAAGAGTCAAGTGAGAGGCTGATAGGTGGGCTTTAGCAGCAAGAAATTGCAGTGCCAAATGCAAGTTGTCACAAATTTCAAGACTCACAAGAATGGACAAGGTAGTCTTAGGTCAGTTCATCTGTAGCAAGATGTCCCAGAATCTCGCTCCAAGAGAGTTAGCTCTTTAGATGGAGGTTTCTGTAAAGAACTATATTTCTCATGGTCCTCAGCTCAACACTGAACAAACCTTGTGCATAACATGTCATGCTTCTGGTCTACATAATGACATCCCATGGGAAATTACATATAATTACAATAATTTGGTTTTACATTGGTACACACTTTGGTACAATGGAACATAGACTGCAGTATGGTACTATAGAACTAAAGAAAATATGCTATATTTATATAGCATTTGTACCATTGTATGCACGTAACATTGATTAAATACCATACTGTATGATGAAACTCTTAAAAGTACATACAATGACTCGTATTGCAATTGCACCAATACACAATGTGTATCGCTGTACATGACATAATATTACCATTGTATCCAATGAAGTGCCACAGTACACACCATGGTATTCCCCACCAAAGTATGGTGGTACATTTATAGTTTTACCATGAAGTACTGTAGTACCACCCTGATAATCTATGGTACCTACTGTACCATAACAGGGTACTTTAGATCATGCTTACATGGTCTAAAGTACCGTGTTAATACTGTGGTATATTATGGTACTATAGTTTGCCATTGTAAAATCTGGATTACTGCAATGTATGCATTTCCTTAATGTTTATGCATTGTTAATTTGGCTTGAACTTTCCTTGCCCTTAGATTTGCTTTTGATTGATCATCTAAGACTATGCCTGCACTATAGGTTGGAGGACTGGCTGGCCATTTTGGTTTGTCCGCCTTCATACATCCAAATCTGTCATAGCATGACAAATATGGTTTTCAGAATACAGACATTGTTCATTTCTACACATACAGTTGCACACTTAAATAAATAAAAAAATAAATAATTAAAACAAATGCTAATAAACAGTTTTTCATAATCGTATGCTACTTGAAAGGCTAGCAAATGCATAACCCTTATTGAAGCATTGATTATATTCCTGAAATTGCATTTATTGTTTTTTTTGTCACACAATATATACTTTGGTAAGAAGAAACCAAAATTCACATCTGGTCCAACAATGAACCTGCTTGTTGTGCATTCTAAGGAAAAAAAAATAAAAAAGCATATATTGTTCTATTATACAGCAATCCTAAGAAGCACACACACACACACACACACACACAGCAGAAGGTGATTCACAATGTAATTATATGTCGAATGGCACAAAGGATCAAACAAGGCCATTTAAAGGTGAAGTCCAGGACCTTGGTGGCTCTTAAATGATCATGTTGAGCTCAAATTGACAGAGGGGCCTTTCAGAGGGACCGCCGTCTGGTGCAGGTATGTTAAACAAGCTTGTGTTTGTGTAGGCTGGGAGATTTTGCTGGGAAAAAAAGTCCAAAAAAAGTCCAAAAAGGTTGAGACTGTTCTGGATGTTGAAAATATCTCGGGTACACCGGGTGTTTTAATAGCGATAAATAGTTACTTAGGATTCCAAAAAAAAAAATAAAATGCAATTTTATTTTTTTTAATCTCTAGAAGTTTAAATTGCGCAAAGTTTCAGCCTGGAAATAGCCGTGCATGCTTTCGTAGTGTGTCTTCAGCGTGGCAGCCTGTGATAGTCACTCATTCAGCGCCTCTCCAAGTCTCATAAAGAGCCTTTATGTTCTACTTCACTGACTGACAAGTCAAAGGCTCGGTGGCATTGCAGCTGCAGCGATTGCAGGGTCATAACCTTTGTAACACACTACTGCTAAAGCAACATGGAAGCCATAAAAGAAAGTTGACTGCATTAGAAATGAACTAAGGGTATGAAAAGAATGAATTCTTATTGCACAAGCAACCCATGTGGGGGTTATTCTTAGTGCGTTCCCTATAGGCATCGCGTATATACGTATACACAATAGCCTCCGCCCAGCTCCTATAGGACATGTGATTTTAGCATAGCACAGCATGTGCTCATGGGAGAGCAGAGGAAAAACACTGATGTCCGTCAGTGAAAGTGCTTTAAAGGGGAAGCCCCGGAGACTGCTAACCCTGAGTGGGTATTAGTAAAGCCCCTCTGAAATGTACTCAATAAACCAGAGGGTGTCTAGAAATTCCCCTGCTTGTCCAACAAATGTACAGAATGCTAAATATACTGCAAATCAATAAGAACTGTGGCTATTGGATTGATCCTATACAAATATATCAGCTTATGTGCCTGTGGTGTAAAACAGTCAAATTACTACAGATATACAGTAAAACTGTATGATTTCATCATGAACGCTGACACTAGATTTGTTCTGATACGTTTAATCTAAAAGTATAAGTAAAATTTTAAGCAGTAGAAATGCTAAGTAGAATTTCTGCATTGATGAATACAGTTATGGTATTAATAATTAAAAAATAGTAACTTTTATTAATTCTAAACATACAGGATTATTACATAATCAGAAACAACATCAGCTAACAAGCATCATCATCATCATAATAAATATTATTATTATTATTATTATTATTATTATTATTATTGTTGTTATTATTGTTATTATTATTATTATCACTATTATTATTATTATTATTATTATTGTTATTATTATTATCACTATTATCACTATTATTATTATTATTATTATTATTATTATTATTATTATTATTATTATCACTATTATTATTATCACTATTATTATTATTATTATTATTATTATTTGGGTCTAAGCAAAACTCAGTATTAAAGTTCTATATGAAAAAAAACATATCCTTTATTTTTGTCCTTTTTAATTTTTCATGAAATAAACCAGGGTTTTCGGCGGCGCGGTGGTGTAGTGGTTAGCACTGTCGCCTTGCACCTCCAGGGTCTGGGTTCGATTCCCGTCTCTGTGTGCATGGAGTTTGCATGTTCTCCCCGTGCTTGGTGGGTTTCCTCCGGGTACTCCGGTTTCCTCCCACAGTCCAAAGATATGCAGGTTAGGCTAATTGGCGTTCCTAAATTGCCCGTAGTGTGTGATTGGGGGTGTGAGTGTGTGTATGTGTGTGTGCCCTGCGATGGATTGGCACCCTGTCCAGGGTGTACCCCGCCTTGTGCCCTAAGCCTCCTGGGATAGGCTGCAGGTCCCCCGCGACCCTGTATATAAGGATAAAGCGGTATAGAAGATGAATGAATGAATGAAACCAGGGTTTTCCCTTATTGTGACCTCATATAATAACAGCCCCTCCCCCGCATTGTGACTCTGCTCTGCTGTTTTCCTGAGGGGCGTGGCTCAGCAGTAGCTCATTTACATAGAGACTAAAACAGCACATTTGGGGTAGGAGTGAAATAAAGCTTGAGGTATAAGGAAATTCATTATCTGAGGGGTGTACACACACACACACACACACACACACACACACACACATGCACACTAAGGTAGCTCTGATACCTGTGTTAACTTTTATAAGTTTGTAAAACCTTGTTGTCTTCTTCTTCCCTTCATTATTATTATTATTATTATTTTTTTTTTTTTTTTATGCAAACCAAGGGAAAACATACTGCATAAAGAAAATGGTACCTAATATGTTCTATGAGAGTCTAATATAAAAAAATGTAATGCGTAAAATTGTCTTTTTCTACTGGGTCTTTTTATAAATAAATGTTTGAAACAATCATAATCTTGAACTATGTTTTATAATGCTAATGTCTAATAAATATTTGAGTAAATATATAAATATGTTATTAATGTCTAATAAATATTATTTGAGTGTGTGTATACATGCACACGCCACACACAAAGACCACAAAGGGGGAAATTAAACCCTCGACTATATACTATATCTATATATATATATTTATGTATACAGTATATATAGTCGAGGGTTTAATTCCCCATAAGGGGGCTTTGTGTGTGGCATGTGCATGTTCTCCCTGGGCTTGCTGGGTTTCCCCTGGGTACTCAGGTTTCCTCCCACAGTCCAAAGACATACAGATTAGGCGTAGCTGGTATTCTCAAATTGCCTGTTGTGTGTAAATTAGTGTATGTGTTTGTTCCCTGTGATGGATCACCTCCCCTTCCCTGCCTAGTGCTGAAGTTCCCCGTATAGGTTCCATGCTAGTTCCCTTGACCCTGTACAGGATAAGAGGTATAGAAAATAAATGAATAAATGAACAATGACCATTAATAAACAAATAACAAATATCCTTATTGTGTTTATATAGGTCACTTTCATTTACATACATACCTGTAGGCACTGGCCTGTAACTGTTTGCATGTTTAAGGTGGTGAGACAACAATGCAAACTTATATTAACTCAGACTCGCCTCTTCCTCCTCCTCTTCCTCCTCCTCCTCCTCCATGGCTTTTGGATTTGTGTAACAGATAATCCTTATATTATTCCTTATACAGTATGTGTAGGAGGGTCCTGAAGTGTAGAGGAAACCACATACCACTCTGTACTACAATGATCTATACATGAATTCATAGAGCCATATGAATCATGATTTTATTTAATTTTGACAAGAGGCCAAAAAAAAAGGGGTCAGACACTCACACATGTCCTCTCCTTACTCCCCCCAGTGGTTCCTCAAACTCTAAACGGTGTAGTGTTGCACATTTCCTACCCCCCATCCCTGTTCGGGTATAGCACGTAAAATAACCGCTGAAGTCTCCCCCACACACACTCATAAAGTAATCCAATACTATAAACATACCACTATGTCGGATAAGCCTGCTGAAGTTCTTTGGCTTATTCTATTCTATTGTTTGTTTTTTTATTAACTTGCATGAAGCTTTTGTTTAGGTTGATGTTGAGATATTTCCTTATGTGTGGTTTTATTATTTTTTTTTTTTATATGGGAACTGTAGTATGGCAAGACAAACTCTTTTCTCCATATAAAGCTATTTAAGATTAAGGTTAAAGAGCTGTAGTGCACTAGAACGTATTATATTTCTTGGACAAATGTATCTACAGTATACGTTTGCTTTCATTCTATATGCACGTTATTTTAGCGTCATTTAAAGGTTTATAAATGGTAAGGGTGCTGTGCCATTAAAAGAGAAGCCGAAAAAAACTGCTAAACTGTACTCCACACCATGCACGCTCATTACAGTACAGCAAACAGGAAGTTCAGTTTTTGCCTTCATTTGGGCAGGAAACTCAGCGTTCCCATACCTCAGGCAGAACACACACTGCAGGCATGATCTCTCAGTACACAATGAGTTGCTGAAAGATTGTGAGCTGCAGAAAGCCTGCTAGGTGAGATAAGATCCTACATATGTGCTCCATATGACGTGCTTTGGCTGTTGTTCGCAGAAATGTAAATGACTTGAGGCCCCACGTTTATGTCACCATGCCAACTAGACATGCTGGATTGTAGGGGAAAAAAATGTATGAAGATGACAGCATCCATTTTTAAATCCATTTTTGCCGTTTTGAGATTGTCAGAGAATAATCATTTGCATCGCAAGTACATCTCATTCTATACAGTATTTATCAAAATGTTAAACTCTTCTGGTATATACAGTGCTGTACAAACGTCCTGAGCCTCCTTATTTCTTCATAAAGAAAGAAATGGGAAAAGATGTTTTACTATACGACAAACTGCAAAGTGCCTAAAGATACAATAAAAAAATTGGTTGTTTATGTAAGAACCTCAGCAGCGACCTCATTTCCCCTCTCGTCTGTTCCAACCACTCAGCATTCAGCATCACCTGATCATCTGGCATCATCTGCACCTGCTTCTCACTGGTTCATGCCTTAAGTTTGATGTTTTTTTTTATGCTTGAATGATTCATAGGTCACTGTGTGGCTTAACAAATGAAAACATTCCTCTGAAACTGCCCAAGAACAGGGACTGGACTGAAAATGAGAAGCAAAATCTACCCAAAAATGAGAGGCGAATAAATCATTCAGGACGTCTAAGATGACATTAAAAAAAATACTCATCTGAACGAACAAATCTCTTTTTTTTTCCCCTCCAAAAAGCATTTTTCTAAGAGTTTCTCTTCCCATTTTAGTTTCCTAGCTTTAGGCTTCTTGAACAGAAATGACATTTAAACAAACATAAAAGAAGAACCTGACCTTTCTCGATGGACAATATGATGCACAACTAGTTCTTCATGTTCTTAAGAATCTGCCCTCGCACATTCACACACATCAGATATAAGTTTCCAGTAATAAATTTTTTTTAAAATATAAACCTGATTTAATTGAATGTAATATATTATAATTTTGTTATATAAACATAAAATGAAATCAATAACTAAATTACTGAATTAATGAAAAAGGCTAAGCTACATCAGCTTTGTGCTCGGTCAGGAACCAACATAGTACGAAAGGGTTAAACTGTAATTATGAGAACTTCTGGGAATTGCCACAGGGGGATACTATCGCTACTATCACCACTGTGGGTTTTATGTAGCCTACTGTACTTATTTCTTCATTTATGCATATGCTCTGTGCATATGTCTTAACATGCACATTCACGTTTAATTCATTATTATGCGCTTATACAATATACTACAGCACGAATACATTATCTGCTATGGAACTTTTTTTTTTTTCTTTTGCCAGAAATATGTTTTAGGTTAGAGATGGAGGTTAGATACTACAGTTTCGACTGGGGGTCTATAGGCTGCAGGTTTTTACCATTACATTGACGGCAGGACAGATATAAAGCTAGATGGCAAAAATGATGAAGCTATATGAATATTTATTCGTGACATATATGTATGTGTCGATACATATAATTAAGCAATATCAGATGACATTCCTGCCGTAGGTGCAACCTGAGTGCTGAACACATCACGGCGAAACAGCTTGACCTCAGTGTGAAATTACTTCTATATAATAGTTCCACCAATATTACTTATTATCAACAGATCATAATACCTTGTTTGTTTATTTAACCAGCTACTTTGCTCTGTCAACACATACCCTACCATGACTGGTGGATTTGGCGATGGTTAGTGTCATTAAGAGGGGCAAAAGTAGGTTTAAATTCTTAAGGAGACAAGCTTCTCTTTATATTTAGACTTATTCTAATTTAAAATCATCCCTGTTCTGAGGTTGATTGCCAAATAGTGTAAAAATTAAAAGCTAGTGCACTAAGGTCTACAATCGCTTGTTATAAACACTAAGTAGTGCCCTTGATCGAGGGTTAGAGAGGGATTTGGGATTCAGCCTTGTGTTAGAAGCTATTTAGGTTTGTAGCTCACCTTAAGCGCAAACATGAGCAACTTAGAAGCAATTATTATTAAGTGGGCAAAAGTTTTTTTTTTAATTACATAATGTTATCAGAAGTGTTTTCTTGCTGAAAGTGCTTCTGTGAATGGTTTTAAATGTGGGTTTTGGCAGGCAGTTGCTCTCTCCTCAGTACTGTGGACCATACAGATCTACATTCACCCATGCTAGCAACCAATATTTAGTGCAGTTAACCATTTAAGAACACCTGGGAGGCGGAGTGATACATATGGTTAACTGTCCGAGTGCTGTTCTATTATCATCACTCATGGAAAGCCTCTCCATACAATCAGTAATTATGTTTTAGTTTGGAATTTCAAGGTAATTAGTAAGAGTTCATCATTTTTTATTAGTTTGAAAGCAATGACTAGTGAAACGACAAGGAAACAACAATCTTTCAGTATTTACATACACACTTATTCTGCATTTGGTTTAGTTTAACCAAACAGCATTCAGCGCTGGTCTAATGTCACGCTTAGCTGTTCTTATGTTAAACATGACTAATAAAGAAATGAGGATAACACCCTGTATAAATATTTACAACATTTCAATCATTGATTGTTGAGTAACCCATCAGATTTCAGCATTGCGTCACTACCAGTTTTAAAGTAAGGCATGACTAGCAGAATAAATCAGCATACACGTTTGGATTAGGTAAATATTGCAGTCACTAGGGAGGTATTTCCAGTACGGAAGGCACTCTAAAACGCCATTTCCTGCATTTTTAGGCAACAATTTACTTAACTAGCTCAATTTAACATTTTCAATAATATACAAAATAGGATTTCCAAAGGCAAGAGGAAGGAAAACCAACCTGAAAAACCAAGCAAGATGAATTCAAGACAGCAATAATAAATAAGCGACTTACCACACAAAGTACTTGTGACTTGTCATTGCTTACTGATTGCATACAAGGCCAAGTCTTTGACCAGATAAGTCACTTTTTTAATCCTCTCGTGCAGTCAGCTGACAACTTGTCAAGGCTGCATATGCTTCATCACTTGAGCTGCTTGAGGCGAAAGCGCATTGCATTCACACAATAAAAAAAAAAAATCACTGGACTTATGTCATAATTATGACTTAATATCTCATAATAATGACATCCTGATCTCATAATTATGACTTACTAACTCATAATTATGACTTACTATTTCATAATTATGACTTAATATATCATAATTATGACATCCTTATCTCATAATTATGACTTACTATCTCATAATTATGACATCCTGATCTCATAATTATGACTTACTAACTATGAGATCAGGATGTCATAATTATGAGATATTAAGTCATACTGTAATTATGAGATAGTAAGTCATAATTATGAGATATTAAGTCATAATTATGAGATAGTAAGTCATAATTATGAGATAATAAGTCATAATTAATTCATAACGCTTCCGTAGAAGTTATTGTCCATATTCGAATATGGGATCGTGCTAATAGTGAATAATGTTTTTCTGTTTTCAAGTAAGAAAGGAAAAAATCCATCCAAATTTACAGAGACAAAGCCATTTTTAATTTATATATCAAATTCAGTTCCTCTCTAAAATATATTTTTTAATGAAACCACCGGGGAAAACATTCCTCATGTTTTTGTTGTACTTTGTACAGTCTTTTTGGTGGCAACTTGAAAAGGTCAAAATAATGTGAATACAATTTTTATATCCGGTTTCCTCCAACAGTCCAAAGACAATCGGGCATGGAGCTGGCAACCCAAGGATATATCTCAAGGATATATCATATCAGTACCTGATGTGCTGGATGGATGACCTAGAAAGAAAAAAAACAATAGAGGCACACACACACACACACACACAAATACACACATTGGTCCACAGTTAACTATATATATATATATATATATATATATATATATATATATATATATTTTTTTTTTGTATGTGTTAACAGTGGACCCAGAATAATTAACTGTGTATATATATATATATATATATATATATATATATATATATATATATATATATATATATATATAGTTAACTGTGGACCAATGTGTGTATTTGTGTGTGTCTCTATTGTTTTTTGTTCTTTCCTCTATTGTTTTTTGGTCATCCATCCAGCACATCAGGTACTGATGTGATTTTATGTGTTTAATTGTATGTTTCAATTACGTGATTCTTGTCATTAACGGAAAAAAAACGATCGTGCTATGTAACTTCAATGAATGAATTCAATCTCTGTCACCTATTGGCTGCTGGAGATTTCTTATTAACCAATCAGCGTTCAGAGTTTAACGTCACGAGACCAATTTGACAGTAATACAGTACGTGACTTGCGAAAAACACGACACAACCGTTTTTTTTTTATATATTTCCTCTACATGTTTAAACTTTAAAATAACAACTAAAGGTAAAGTTATACATTTATTACAACTTGTACACATTTACATTCAATTATTATCTTACAAAAATATTATATATATATTTCAGCTTTTGTCCAGTTGTTTGGTTTGGTTTGCTTAGAGTTAGCCTTAAAGCTAGCGAGGCGAATTAGCGTTAGCATTAGCGGCGTTTGAGAAGCGGCGCCATCTTTCGGTCGTTTGAGGTAAAACAAGATGGGAGAGGGGAGGGTCGAGTTTTACTGAGCTATAACGTGACAGACTGAGTGAAGCAGCAGAAAGCAGAAGGAGGGTGATCAGAGAGAGAGGGAGAAGCTAAACACACTTACACTGTGTTATTTATATTAGATTATGTTTTATGATTTCACGTAGACGCGCGCGGGAGATACATTACAGCGCGTGCACCCGACTGAGAGAGAAACACAGAGAGATAGAGAGAAAGAGGAGTGTTGTGTATGTGTGTGTTTTTGTATAATATTCCTCCGTCTTTCTAATTTTCATGACTCCAGATCGACTTGGTTTCTCCGTGGACATCATCTGGACTGGATTTGGACTTATTCGTGTAGCTTTTTGCCCATAAGGAGAGTCTAAGAGGAGGCTGTGAGCATGCTGAAGCAGTAGCACCGGTGTTCTCGGATATTAACATCTAATATTTTATATTTTTATTAACACCACACTGAAGAGACGCTGGCTTTTGTTTTGCTTGGGACACCTAGAAGATTTCCA
Organism: Channallabes apus; assembly: GCA_030522415.1. Classification (NCBI taxonomy): domain Eukaryota; kingdom Metazoa; phylum Chordata; class Actinopteri; order Siluriformes; family Clariidae; genus Channallabes; species Channallabes apus. The sequence goes on from CM060114.1 coordinate 9,956,454, forward strand.
CAAGGTCACAAGCCCTGCACGTTGTAGATAATATTGTTGTTATTGCTGATTTCTTGTACACAGAGAGCTAGCCCTGGGCTTTTATTTTCCGCCTTCTACAACTGTCTGAGGAGAAGCATGGACATGATACAAGAGGTAAGCTTTAATGTTAACTTCTATAAGCACGAATAAACCGATGTGTATGAGTGTGTGCGTGTTTATATTCCCTGAATTGAGTGTTAGGTGTGTGTGTGTTTAAGGAGATCAGCTGGTCATAGCATACTGACTGCCACAGCTCTCTGTCGCACTGTTGGCTCTTAACATTACCTCCAGAAACATTTTATTCATGCTGTCTAATCATATGCTCATATTGATGACGTTAACTGCACGTTTCTAAACTTCTGACCATGATTTAGCACTTTATTTCTCCTATCGTTAGTTGCAATACACATGTCGTATATAAAACAAATAACTGAACCACTAATTAAACCACGTAAATGTTGCTAACCGGCGTGGACGAGGCCAACACACCACATCTACAAAATGCAGCGTTATTACTATTTAATCCCATCCGCTTTCTGATAAAACCCGCCTTCCTGCCGATGATTGGCTAGTCAGTGCGTTTTCTCGACTGTGATTGGTTAATCGTTGGCAGTCCTGCCCGCGGATTGGCTTCCTTTGTCAGGCAGCGTCGTTGCTTTTTGCTTAAACTCCTATCCGTTTAGGACAAATCCCGCCTCCTGAGCCATGATTGGTTGGTAAACGAGTATTCTGAAAGATGATTGGCTGGTGTTTTCGATTGCTTTGCAACTATTGGGTCGTGAGAGTGAGTAACAAAACTGCAAGCTAGCTAGTATGGCTGTAGAAAAATAACAATATTGATCATTAATAATAAAAGCTTCTCATTATATTATTATAAACATCATGTATAATATGACAATATATATTAAAATGACTAAAATAATTAAAAACATTAAACATATTGTTGCTTCTCCTTTAGGACTAATTTATATAAAATCCGTAATTATTTGCTTGTAATATACATTATAACTTTATAATTGAATTAATCTAATTTGAATTCTTTCAAATAAGAATTTGTTTAAATAATGATTAAAAAATAAAGCTTGAAATCCATTGATTTAAATCTACTGGTCAGTTTTAAATCTATTTTTTTTTAGTAATCTGTACTTGCCTAACAATATAATCTTACAGTTAAATATTAAAGAGTGCAAATTAAGACAAGCCTCAATAAATAAAAGTGCTTAAACCTAACCTTAGACTAGTTAAAGCATAAAATGTTACTAGTATAGTTTTATATGCGTGTATATAAGAAGAGTTATCAGTTATTCTGTAGCTATGCCTGCAGCAGGTTTACATCTGTATAAGTCTGAAAGCCACTCTCTAGACAGCTAGCTAGTTAAATACAAACAAATGAATGAATGTATAAATAAGTAAAATTACTTCTGTTTTCTTTACATTCCCGTTTGATGTGCATGTTCATAAATTTATTTTTGTGCTTTCTGAGCTGTTTATACTTAATAAAGCCGTTGCTCTTAAAGTGTTCAATCGCTCGCACCCTTATCTTAGAATTAACATTGCGTTATAATGTCAATAAAATGAGGTGAAATCCTGCCTGTTAAGGCTCATCAGCTCTTAGACGAGGTCAACAACAGACCAGAAACCTTAAATTCCCTCCCTGAAAAGAAAAAGCCCTCGTAAATCAAATGCACTGGGCCGCCTGTGTGTTTGTATTTGTGCCTTGTCACAGGGGGAAATTGTGAAGGATCTCCATAAATCCGCTAAAACAACTCCAGGTCACTGAGACTAATTTCCTCCCCCCCCCCCCCCCCGTGTTTCCTCTTCCCTCGGCGGAGCTGCATGCCAAACCACTGAGCTGTTAGTGGATGTAACCGACAGCGTGCGCTGCCAAAAGTGTTTTAAGTTCAAGCACTGGGTGTGCATTTATTAAGAGGGAAGCTAACTCTGATTTTTAAACATTTTTTTATTTCCATCTCCAGAAATGTTTGGCTTGAGATTAAACTGAGAAATTAAATATTTTATTTTGATGATTCGGTCCTGCACTTCAAAAGAGCTCACTCTCTTTATTTACAGAATGTGTTTTTGCATCTGTGAGCTGGCCATGTTATAAAAGCTAAAATAATACCTGTATTGGAGGTGGTGGGAGTAAGGGGGGAACCCAGCTTGTTTTAAGGTCATGGTGCAGTATTTACGTATTTTAAGTGTTTGCATTTCTCTTAAAAGTACACGTTATGTAAAGTGCTTGTCTTGTCACTAGTCGAACAACCACAAGTGTACCACATCGTATTAATGAGAAATCCAACATGGAAGTAGTAGAGAGCAAATGCTGGGCTTCTCAGAATGCACTGCAGCTGTACGGTGCAGAGTTAAGATTAGAGACTCGGTACAGTCTCTAACGATGATGTGAAAGTTGAGCACAAGCTAAAAGAGCTCCGAAGGTGCCGCTGCATTCACCTTTTTAAGTAGACATGAAGTGATGGATGATAATGTAGTAGTATATCAGTAGTATAGCAGGTAGTCAGTCGGTAGGCATTGTGGGTAAAAAATCTATTGATTTATTATGCAATGTGTTTGAGTTCAGTTTTAAAACTAAAGCCCACAATGATTTTTAAATATAATTGTAAATAAATGTTTTACTTTTTCTCTGCTCTCTTTTGCAGTAACATCGGACCAGAATTTGGCTGTTCATACAGTGAACGATTAAAAAGACAAAAAAAACAACAACCAGGCTCTTAGCCCGTCATTCCTGTGGTTCCTGATGCTCAGTGTGGACTCTTGCCGCTTCGCTGCAGGATGGATGGTGTAGATCTGACGCTTCTCGTCTGTCGCCATACGCGCTTGCTGATCTGTGACTGTATCCTGTTCTTTTACGTTTATAAAAGAACTCCTCCTCTTTTAGGCTCAAGCCCTACGGAGAGTACCTATAACGGTTTATAAGGACCACGCAAAATCATTTGAGGCTCTTAGACAGACTCGTATCTCACCGTTGTGTCTCCCCCCCCCCCCCCCCAGGACGTTTACATTTAGGATTTATTCCCGATATTGTAATTTATTTATTATTTCAAGACTTCGCTTGTGTAACTGGAGTGAAAATGTCTGACAACCCTGACGATAGCAAGGAGTTTCTGGCTCCACCTAAAAATGTGAATGCCCCTGGCTCGGACTCGATGCTGGGCGAGAAGCTCGGCGTCGAGGTCCGATACCGCCGCCACACCATGGACCGAGATCTCAAAACGGCGGAGCACAGATTTTTCCGCCGGAGTGTCATTTGCGACTCTAATGTCACGGCGCTTGACCTCCCGAGCAAAGCCTGCATCCCTACGTCTCTCCCAGACTGCGAGTCGCCAGCATGCTCTTCGGGCTTGAGTTCAGCTCCTGGTGGAGCTCCGGAGATCTGTACTGCTGTTGTAGCGGAGGAGCACGTGGAGGAAGCAGTCGAAGCAAGTGGACCCGCTAGCAGCGATCTCACAGACAAGCCGATCCTGTGTGAGCACGAATCTGGTACTTGGATTCAGAGCAAGAGTCCCGCACAGCCCGAAGTGACAAGCACACCAGAGCGCGGGAACGAAGCGGCGGAGAAATGCGAGGAGGAAAAGGAGGCGGCGAAGGCTCGCGTGGAAGCCGAGCAACGAGAGGTGGAGAAGAAGGAGCGGGAGGAAGAAGAGGTGGAGACAAAAGCCGTAGGGACGTCGCCGGACGGCCGCTTCCTGAAATTTGACATCGAGATCGGACGCGGCTCTTTCAAAACCGTCTACAAGGGTTTGGATACCGAGACGACGGTGGAAGTAGCGTGGTGCGAGCTTCAGGTAAGGATGCGGGACGAACGTTAAAAACGGTAGTGGAGTAATTTGAGTCGGTCGCTGTGATGTGGTAGCTGCAAGGCATCTAAGTATCAAAAAGCCACAGATTAAGACAAACAGGTTTTGAAGTTGAGCAGCTCAGGAAGCAGGAAGTCTCATCGCTCGACTCGAGCCGAGTGCTTTGTGGCTGAGATTCTCACACTGAATCGTGAAGGTCAGAGAAATGACTAAGAAGGAACGTCTGCTTCTCACACAAGGCCGACCGTTGAATAGCTCATCGTGTTTGAAAGAATTGATTTTTCTCTCTTTTTTTTTTGGAATTGTGATTCTGAGGTTACTTTGGGTCATACAGGTAATCCTTGTAGTGTAGGAGTGCAACTCTGACTCACAGAGTAAAAACAAACAAGCTAAATGTCTGATGAGTGTTTCATAGTCAAGTATTATAGCAAGGCCTTGTGGAGGAGCAAGAGCAGCAGCAGGAGGAGGAGGAGGTGGCCCCCTACAGCAGACGTCATATGGTTTAGCCTGAGGGGGGTCTAGATGGTAGTGACATGTTGAGCCGTGCGTGCACGTTGGCACGTTTGTGCTCTCTCTCTCAGCCTGAGATAGTGGGGGGTGCGTTCTTGGACAAATCAATCCTGTTGCTGTAGCAGTGCCCTAAGTGTCCCTGGGGGTCACGGGTCAAGCGGGTTCAGCAGGGGGTTTGGCCACCCCGAGTCAGAAGACTTTGTGTTTGAGAAATGGCGAGGCAGGAATGGAGGCCTGGTTTGTACAAAGAGAGAGAGAGATCTGCAGTGTAATTGCTCTGAAATCATACATGAGGTGAAAGATTTAAACCAGACAGGTTTATTCATTTATTGTAAAAAAAAAAAAAAAAAAAAGTCTTTCTCCAAATGTGGAGGGACTTTCCACTGTAGAAAACCTGGATTTTAGCTTTTTTTAGGCCTTTTTTTTAGGCTTAAAAAAAAAGCCTTTTTTTAGGACTTTTGTTGTCATGGTCAATCCTATGATATTGACCTCTGTTAGATAGTTTTGTCCAGTCCAGGTCTGTTCTGTTCTTCTCTTTTTTTTAGCTCATTCCACCAACAGTGCCAACCCACGTTGACGAACCATCTCAAACCGATCACAAAAAAAATAAACCTTTGTTTTTGGACAGTTTACTTCCAGAACCAAAGATTTCCAGATTATATTACCACAACCATGATCCAATGATGCATGAAAGAAACGACACGAAACAGCGAATTTGGAGCAAATTGGAAATCCATTCTGGGAAATTGCGTTTTTTCTTTTCTCCACTGATTGAAGAAAAAAAAAAAGTGCCGGCTTTCCTGGAATTGGACTATTTATGGTGCTATCAACAAATATCTTTTCCAAGAAGCGTTCTTGCAGAATCTCATTCTTAAATTTCTTTGAAAGAAACTTACATTCTTTTTTTTTTTTCGGTGGGTGGGGGATTAAATATAATGCAGACGTGGACAAGCAGATTTTGCGTTTAGGATATTATTTAATTTTTCTTGAAAGTGAGCAAATCTGTGAGGGAAAACTTTTCGTTTGGTGTGTAGGCTGATTAGACTCTTAACCTGAATCTGTTATATTGTGACACACACACCTCGAAGCAGAAACTAGAGCCGCATGCTGTGTAACTCCTCATCTTTTACAAAACCAGAACAATTAGAACAGTTTTAAGCAGCTCTAATTAGCATGCAGGGTGATCCTCGACCCGCAGAGTGCGGATAGACAGCTAAATACGGTCCAGTGTAGAGCTACCGTGAGGAGAGAAAATTAATATTGCAGTCTGGATCGAGTTTATGTATCCTGTATGTAGGACAACCCAACTCGGTGTTGAAATGTCGACCGTCTGGTTTTTAGTCGAAGGCACCGACACCATTTGCTGCATCGGAAACTTTGTTAGAAATATATAAAACTTGTTTGTTTCCCTTAGTTTGTATTAGTGCACTTATGTAGATGTTTACTTGTACACTATGCCTAGTTACCATTTCTGAGCTTCCAAAAAACACTCGTCACTTCTCTGTTTTACTTGTTTAGTGGAACAGCTACTAATTAGTGTCGGGAATTACTAATTTCACTGCATATTATACTGTGTATGATTGTGTATGTGACTAATAAAATTTGAATTTGAATCAACAGGGACGACCCGATACGATATCATCACGATACCTTGGTGCTGATTTAATTCATGTTGTGATCCTCTAAGTATTATGATTTTATAAATATCTAGATTCAATGTAAATTTTTTTTCCTGATCTTTGTTACAACTTTAAGACCTTGGACCTTTAAGAAAAAAAAGTTTATAAGTTGAAAGTTTTATACCTTAGCTTTACGTCTCTGAAGATTCTCAGTCATCCAGGCGAGCTTATCTGGAAGTTGAGTCATGTCACCTGGACTTCTTTATTATTAGCTAGAAATGTTCCACTACTCATATCTAAATAGCTTCTTTAGTCTGTCTTCTTCCAGATACCTTAGCTTTATATGCAGTATTTTCTCACTTATTTTCATTCTCTATATCGCTGGTCCTGTACAGGGTTGCGGGAGCCCCAAAGCCTATTCCAGGGCTGCTAGTTGGGACTCTCTCATACAATTATTGCATGGTTTGTCATTGTAGAGTGAAACCGCGCGTACTCGGAGGAAACCCACCATTCACAGGGAGAACACAGGGAGAGCTGAGGCTGGAATCGAGCCTTTTACCCTGAACGTGCGAGGCGACAGTGCTCAACACTACACCACTGTGCCGCCAGGCAGCATTTAAACAATACGAAATAACTTCAGTACAAGAGTTAAAAAAAAAAAAAGCAAAAAAAAGCTGCGTTTTTAACCAAGCTGCACATATCACACAGGACGCTAATGTGTGAATAGTTTAGAGCTACCACAAAACTCGACAGTTCAGTAGTAGTGTAAATTATAAGCACGGCTTCTTAAAGCATGTGAGTCTCAAGACTAATTTGCACTCACTGTGTTTTGTTTGACACGAAGAGTGTGTAATGAGTGGGTTTTGAGGGTTAATTCGTCAGCAGGTTTTAGAGAAAAAGCTGATCGGATGCTTTTTAACACGCGCAACTTTCAATAACGTAAAACATAATCGGGTTCTATCCGAGGATGCTCGTTCGATCACTAGTTATGGTTAATCAAACTGAATCACGATATATATCTGAATCTGTTTTTTTTTTTTTTTTTTATAAATTTTTTCCCTCCATTTGTACTTCTAATAGCTAATGATAGCTTGTGAAGAACTGCTTAGTTGATAGTTTTAATAATACTGCCCTTGCCTTGACGTGACTCAGAAGCGGTAAGCAGCCATTCTGGTCCGTCATCACTTTCTAAGGAGTCCGGACTTTGCAAGTCAGAATTCCTTGTGGCGTCCTTCTATGTTTGTCAGGTCAGGAATTCCGAGTTACACGTTTTAGTCCAAAGCAGCATACCATAATGATCGTGCCACGCAGTCGATTCGTGCCTGTTTCCATCACTTGTCATCCCATGTTTCTATTTTAAGAGGGCGGTTTGGACCGCGTGGTCGGTAAAGTGCACTCAAGTGCCGGTTGTCATACTCCCGCCTCTCCTCTTACACTTCACTCATCCCGTATCTTCCAATTTACATTTTTTTTCCCTTTGGAGCTCTGCCAGTTACGTAAATGTAAAGAACGCAAGTACGTCTCGGATATTATCACTACATCTCCATCAACCATGACTGCACATATGCACACACGAATGCTGTTTATAGATGTGCTAGGTGCTCTGTAAGTTTTTGTTGCTATTTAAAAATGTCAGTGTGTTACTGCAAGCCAGCGTAGGTAGAGCAGGAGATCAGCACATGTGAGGGGATTTAAGGGTTTTGTCCAAGCGAGAGTTAAAAGGTTGAGTCATGTGTGAATAATGTAAAGGATGTGAATCGAACGGACGAGGAAGAAGGAACACAGGCTCTTTGGATCTCTCTCGCCCTCGACTGTTTCCCGTTTAATTGTTTTTATTTTTCTCCCTGAAAAGGAAGACAATTGGAATGACAGCATTTCCGTCATGATGATTCCTAGTAATGTGTGCGTGTGGTCGCCAAAACTGGAAGTCACCCTTTTGTAACCTTTTCAACTTGACCCTCTTATAAAATCTAACCACTATTCATACATTCTAGCCCGAAGGAAACAAGTGTGTTGGGTATCAAAGATGACATAAAGTATCTCGTTCGCCCCGACTTTAATCATTTGCCGTGCTGTGAAAAAGTTTGTGAAGTTCCCTTACGACAAAGCAGAGATTATATCTGAGATGGTTGTGCCACATCGGATTGATGCTCATATTAGTTTAAAACTACAGATGCTGAAACAGATCTTTTGGAGCAGGAGTGACGCAGAGGGATTTTTTTAGTCACCCACAATGCAGGATGTTGTGGTGTGGTTATCAGCTGGAGCATTAACACACATTTTAGGAATCTCTGAGCTCCAGGTCTCCTACATATAAACAAGTTCTGTTCCAAGAGCTCGTTCATAAGTCTAACGAACATCGTCTATCGACGGTATAAAACTAACATGTTCCATGATCTTGCCCTTGTTCGAGCGATGTCTGCCATCTTTTTACCTCGCTCCATTCTCTCAATTATTATTATTTTATCTTTATCACTTGCCGCGTCCTAACAGTACCATCTTCATCGCTGCTGCTTTTATGCTCGCCTCTGGACATGCTGGGATGCACAGTGCACTCACTCTGTGTACCATCAAAAGTTTGTAACTCGAATGTTCGTACGTAGGGGACTTGCTGTAAACGTAAAAAAAAGAGACTAATGACCTCTTAAATCTCCAAACTAACCTAAATACTTCTCCGCTAATGTAAAGCAGCCCCCTGCTCCCTTGAAGAGAATGTCTTTTTGCAGCCGTCTCTCCAAACCGGAGTGTGTCGACTTGCCAGGACTTGCTCCCTTCATCTCTCTTGCCTATCAAGCTTGACTCCTCTCTTCTTCTTCTCCTGTCCTTTCAGATATCTGGTCTATAGCGTATATAATGAAGTGCCGCTTTTTTTTCCTTTTACCCCAGGGACTCCAGCATGCGAACGAAAACGGGTTTAAAAATCCTTCTTTCATTTTGCTGTCGAGTTATTAATTTTCTCCAGCTACTTTCTTTCAGTGTAGAGTTGCACAGGTAAATGAAGTGTGTCAGGGGTCGTAATGGGAGGGTAGTAAATTCCTCATGTGTCACATTCCTTATGCTTCTCGTCTACCCAACCCCCCATCTCCACCCCCGAATTTACACTAGTACCTAGTCTCTGGTTTTACTCAAACATGCAGACGTGTAAACTTAATTAAGTTAAGGCTCTTGCTCGATCGCACCATTTCAAGAAAGGTTTATTTTCAATGGATATTTTAATAGAAAAAAAACAAAACACCAACTTCATTGCTTCATCATGACCTTTTCTGAGATATTTAAATCGTATCGGCTGCAGACTGTATTTGAACTAAACACAGGATTGATAGCTCAATCCTTTTCTGGACCTTTCAGTTCTGCAACCACAGACCAGGTGGACATTTGGTTAAAAAAAAACATTACAGTTCTAAATTCAGAGGTTTCTGAGCTATTCGAAGATTTATTTTTTTTGTTGTTGCAACGGCCTAAACAAGCACTTAGGGTTGAAACTGACTTGCAGATTGGTTTGGCCCCTTGCCTTTGGGTTTTGGGTGCTGTTTTGTGTTGCTTGTGCATTCCCGGGATTCCTGCGGCAGGACGTCAATCATTTATAAGTGCCATGGCTCGCTAACTACACACACACACAAAAAAAAGAACAAGAGAGGGTACCAGGGTCACCGGGGTGAAAGCAGAAAGTACAATTCATCTTCTCACTGCTGCCATCGAGTCAGCTCATGACAACCTTAACTTATTTCTGAACAGATTTTACTCTGAACAGATCGTTTGATGCTGAGAAAAATGAAAGGTCACAAGGTGGGACGCTCGATCAGAATCCGCTGATGCCGAGATGATACTCGCCATGATTTGATTCTTAGAATCAAGGATTTCACTTCCTCTAAGTCACACTCTCACTCTCTTTCACACTCTCTTTAACACACACACACACACACACACACACACACACTCTGAACCATACAGCCTTCTTTGCATTCTCATTCTTCTCATCAAATCTTTCTCATAATTTTCCTTTATTTTCTCCAAAACATCCCATAGTGCCTCAGTTCTAAAACCGATCTCATCAGATCAAAAAGACACACTTTGTCAATTTGTTGTTTTTGTCTATTCATTCTATTGTTCTTACTTTTTTTGTTGTTGTTGTTAAATCCCCCCATTTGATGCGCACTCAGCATGAAGGAATGTCTCCCATCTAATCGGATCTGCAGCAGTCCTTTTATGCTAAATGTCAAGTCTGTTTTAGTAAAGTCACTCGTTTATAAACAACGCCACAGAGTCCCAGCCTGGCCCGTGCATCGAGCAGGCCTGGCACGAGACGAGCTTAGAGTTCGCCGCGCTGTCACAAAACTGTTACATCACACAGCTGATTGTTTCACACAAAGCTACGAGGAGCAAAACTAGGACACTCGCGTTCCCAAAAGTAACTTGTCGGGTAGTAGAGGCGGAGGTAGAGGTTCAAACAAAGACACATTCTCATCTGATTTCATTTCATTCGTTTAACTGCTTAAATCCTCCCATCATTATTTTTATAACACCATACAAAGTGCTTTATATAAGCAGAAATGTCCAGTTTGAACATGGGAAGGTGGGGTCACGTCCTCGTTACTGGTGCGTCTGAGTGTTTAGTACTGTACAAATCTGCCGTCTCGGTCATTTTCTTTTTTTTTTGTATTTTTTACACAATGCATTTACATGCGTCTGGAAATTACCTGCTGCAAAATCACCTGTAAGAACAACCCCGGGTTATAGTCATCCTGTCCAAACCGATACGTTGGCCTGGAGCAACTCCAGGAAGAGCTCGCTCTTCTCGTTTGCCTCCTGTCAAAACCAAACTGAAAGCATCGATCATGAGGTTAAAGCACACAACAATAAAATACAGAAGTTGTGTAAAGTGACTTGTCAGAGAAGTGACGCTTCCAGGGGGGATAGAAAACGTTCCTAGTTGTGTATAGTTCTTGTCATGTGACCCACTCATGATCAGACGCCACTACAAGCCCTCCCGAGTGGTAATAAACTTTAAAGGTTTTAAAGTTGACGTGTACGCAATACAGATAAAAGTTTTTTACTGTGACATTTATCTGTCAATCTTAATGATCGATGACTCTTGGGTGGTCGCTTCCCCTGTAGATAAATCCAGCGTAGTAACAAAAGACAACAAAATAAGTGTCCTCACACAAATTGTATCCAATTACTACAATTACTCTTCTGCTAAACTCATATAATAATTAATAGAAATGGCAAAAGAAATTTGTTCATTAAAAAAAAAAACTATTTAAGGAGGGTTTAAAAAACTTTTTTTAAAGAAAAAAAGTTTTTTTGATTTTAAAAAGCAATAGCTTTCATTTAAATTTCTAAAATTTAAAAATTTCTACAATCTTGTGGTATTTTATAGAATGAGAAGTTTACGCGGTGTCCTAATCTGAAGTGAAATGAAGAAGTGGTTTGAATTTTCCTTTAAACAGCTTTGTTTCCCAGGTAAACACTTGGTTAGAATAACTGTTTCATTTGGATATTCATTAACTGAGATCTTTAACTCTGCACGTTTACTCATGGTTGCTTCGTGTATGTGCTTTTTACACGTTTAAAGACACTAGGTTTTTTTTTTCTTTTATTAGGATAGATTTGATTTAAAAAAATCATCCTTAATTTCTGAAACTCAAACTGAATTTGACCCTTTAGAAAAACTTTTTAAAATCTTTAATGATAATAATATGCCATAGGTTTTAAAATTTTTATTATAAATTTTTTTGCAAGTGGAAATTGTCGAATAATAAATTTAGTTTATTTTTATTCAAGGCTAATCATATCACTCAAAGTAAAGGCTGTACCGTGGCAGAGCGGTTAGCTGTCACTACACTCACGGAATAATGAATTTTCTTATTACATCTATCCGTCTAAATTTTTTCCCAGTGTACAGTTTAATCGTGGATCGTTTTAAATGAAATGTAAAGAAGTTAGTGATTATTTTTGCCCACTTGCATGTGGTTCGACCTTACTAGAATACCCACACACACTCTATATCTGAGAGCTGTTTCCTTTCCCTTTTAGCCCCAACGAGCCAAAAATATCATGGCCTCATCAGCTATAGCTGTTGAAGTGTATAATCAGAATCGGAGCAGAGTGTACGAGTTAGCGACGTGTGCCAGGCAGAATCATCAGGAATGTATCCGTCATACAGAGCCACCGGCAGCTGCGCCCGTCTCTACCCTCATGACCAGGCGCATGCCTGTCGGTCACGTCGACATGCTAGCTCAGCATCCCCCCCCCTAACAAGTGTTCACAAAGTCAAGGGCACCGGCAGCAGTAGGACCTTAAAAAGTATGCCAGTGCCTGCTGCTGACTATTTTCAGGAAGGTTGTGTCGTCCCGGATAAAGTGTGCGTGAACACGGTCACACCTCTGAAAACCAACACCTCTCCAGTTGCACCTTCATCTATTTTTTGTTGCCTTTGGTTTTTTTTTTTTTTACTTTTGAATCCTCAATTTATCGTGTAAATAAATTCAAGTGGAGATGTCGTTTTTGCCCCTGATAAGAAATGGAAGAATGCTGATGATCCCTAGCAGGTGGCTGATGATCCCGTCAGTGTCGGCATGGAGACACAATCATAGGACAGATATGATGCAACCTGGGTGCTTATTCATGTACATATTTATTTTTAAACATATCCTCTGTAAAGTACTGGAAGGTGACTTCTTTTTTAAAGTGCTGCTCTCAGCTTCTTTTTCGAAACAAGAACTTCCAAAGTTGAAGCAAGTTCTCAGAAACTTGCATTAAATGCTTTTTTTTTTTTTTAACGTCTTGGCTGGCCCAATCATGTTGCATCATTGAGTGTGAAGTGAGAAAAAGAACCAAAGTGCTGCTTATGTTTTTATTATTAAGCAGCTCAAATTCTCTTGAACTTGTTTAAGATTTGATTATTTGTCATGTGCATAGTGAAATGGTTTCTTTTTTTTCCCCGCAAATCCCAACTAAGAAGCCGGGGTTAGAGCCCAGGGAGTGTAGATACTGTATAAATGAGGGCTTTGCTCGAGGGCTCAGCAGTGAAAGAATAGTAGAGCTAGGTCTTGTACAATCTACAGCCTTGACCGCTTGACCCACTACCGCTCACGTATGCAAGTCATGAATGCAGCGCTGCATTCATGGCTTGATCAGAAGTGTATCTCTGTTCTTCTAGGGCTGCTTTCAGGGGATAGAACAGGTGAAAGTCTGATGGAACGAGATCAGAACTATGAGATTATCACCTCAAAACAAAGTTCTTGCAGAGTGCGGTCATTGGGCAGTGCAGTGTACGGACGGACATGCATCATGAGTGTCAAAGTGTTTGACCATCAACGATGTGGGATAATCTTGGTTCTTACAAAACCCTGAGGGAGTTCTGGCTTTCATGAATAGTAAAATCCCAACCAGTGTTAACGGGCTTGATCGTATCAGTGCTATTCCTGAGAAACCTTGCAGCATTTCAAGCTAAGTTGTTAAATTTCTTTCATCACGCAAACAAACGTACATCAGTGAGTGCCAATACAGCGTAAACCTTTCTGCACTTTCTGTTTCCTATTAATAGTAACTTGATATATGTTTGGGCATGCTTTTCCTTTAATCTTAAAAAAAAAAAAAAACAGTTGTGTTTTGGGGGCGGGGTGGTAATTTGACAACTCAATAAATAACATAATAAAATAAGTTGGAACAAGATCAACAATACCGATGTAAAGCGCTGCTTGCTTGATTATTCCACAGTAGCTCTTTAGGCTATTTTTGAACCTGGTTTTCTGAAGAACAGAGTGTTTACTGTGAAGATAAGTTTGTGTAAGTTATTTTAGCTTTTGTGATTTAGTTTGCAATATTTGTCACTGTGTCAAAATGGCCTGCAGCAAACAAAGGTAACAACTAAGGAGATTAATAAGCAGTTTGAGAAAAGAAGTGTCTAACACTATTTTAAATCGGAAGGATAGTGGAGAACCAGTGAGATTTATCGAAGGCGTGAATTTGCGAGGGAGCACAAAGATTTGATTTTGGAGCAAAAGGTCTTGTGATCTGATCAGAACCTATTCCTGAGCGATGGTAACGCCAGGGTACGAAATTAAGCCTCTGTGTGACAGTGTTATGATCTGGGGTTTGGCTTCAGTCACTCAGGTCTAGACTCAGCAACGTTATGTGGCAATAAAATGAAGTCAGCTGACGACCTGAATGTACTGAATGACCAGGTTAGCACCGAAGTGAAGACCCGGCCATATTTCAGGACTCGGGTGGCCCTGGGAGCATGAAGAGGTTCCCCCACCGAGCGATGACTATCTGATCGTTATCTCACCACTGACTTTCAAAAGCGCATATCTGACGTTTACCACCTACCTGATAAAGGTCCTTACTCTACTGGTTCTCAGTCGCCTTGTGTTCGCTCAACCCTAAATCACACGGCCCACACATGACTTTTTTTTTTTGTTTTTTTGCCTGTATGTTTTCTAAAAATATTGTTTTATATATATTTATACGGGTTGCCTGGATAGCCATTTTTCACATGTTTGAAACAAATACATGTAAAATAACAGCCTGTGGAATTCGTCTAAATCAGCAACAGATTTAAAAAATGGGAGAAGTTTAACAATTCGTTCCTGACTGTTTAAATAATAATAATAGAAGTTTGTTCTACCAGTCTACTCCTGATTATTTTGCCTGAGAATAATTTTGCGTACATTTGTTTTTGTCATTTTAAACCCCGACACCCCGACCCATTATAGTCAGAGATGAGGAAGCTCTCTGTGGCTCTCTGTGCCAGTGTTTTATTATAGGAGCAGATCTTCCTCTTTCTACTTCACTCGGAAGCGATGGTCAGATACGAGCCGTGTAGCAGATCTGCTGATACAACTGCATGGCAGATGAGTCATTTCTAGACGCATAACAACAAGCTTTGACGCATCCGGACGTTTTTTGTTTAGATCAGGCAGAGAAACGTGGCATATCCGTCGTGAGCGTCAGGTGTTGCCTGTGAGGTTGGATGAATGCGATGCCGTGATTATGAGATGTCTGTGCCACTTCCTGTTACATAACTGTCTGTTTTAATCGATCATTGAAGTTAATTACTTAATGGTAAAAAAAAAACAATTAAAGTATTGAGGGTGGTGTCTTTCTGAAGTAACACAACCTGGTTAAACAATGCCTCATTAACATTTTGCTCCTCCACCCATATGCAGGAATTTAATGGCAATTAAGCAGCATGGGGTTACGATGTGATAACCTGTCACTGTGGGGGGTGCGTGTGTGTGAACTGGGACCAGGACGTTTCCGAAAAACACTCGATTTCAAAGTCTGGTTCATTTTGATCAGTGTGAACATAATCGTTCTGCGCTCTGGAACAGTTCCCGAATCCGCTGAAAAATGCATTCTTGTACTCGGGCACGGATCGAATCACATATGGAAACCAATCATACCTGAGAACGGAGGCAGATCGGTAAAAGCCTTAATGCTCTTAATGTTTTTCCAGAAATATTGTTAGTTGAAATAAAGTTGACGGCGCAAAGGTCTTTTCTTATGTTTAATGGCGGCTCACAAAAGAAAGTAGATACAAACTGCCACCTGCCGTATCGGAGAGTGTAAATACGCAAAGTGTACCTGAGAATGGAGAGCAAAAATAATGTGAACACTAGCCAGCTGGGGAGTTTGGGCAGGGGCAATCGTTCCTGGGCACGGTACAAATCAACCGTGCCTAGTGTGAAAGCGCCCTAAGGCACAGCTGGTGTAACGCATTAGCACCAAGAGGCAATCAACATTAGCCATTTGTGTCAGATGAGGTTATTTAGTCAAATCAGCAGCACAGTAAAGTTCACAATGAGTGTCTGTAATGATCCAAACCCCCAGCGGACTCTGACGTCACAGCCTTCTACTGCCCTGGAGAGAGAGAGAGAGAGAGAGAGAGAGACAGAGACAGTGTCCATTAAACTTGTGTAACATCCATTGATTTAGTTCTACATCACATCTGGTGTAACAGAGCTTTCCTGGCAAGTGTAAACGTGATGAACCCGTTTTCCCGTCTCAGGCTTTCGTGAGAAAGCCGACACATCAGGAGCGTCGTGAGCGTGCTGGAATGTCGCGGGTTTAAGTGTGAAGATGACTTTAAAGAGTAACGCGGAATGTCTGAGCGGTATGTTCAAGCGCCCGGGGTACAGAGTTTAATCCTGTAAAGCCCCAGAAATCAGCAACAGTAACAACTCCCCCCCCCCCCCCCCCAGTTTTCTCCCTAATTTTGTCGTGGCCAATTCCTCCCCGTCACTAGGGGGCTCCCACATTAAGGCTACTACTACCATTCAGCCGGGTGGGCCGAAGACTATCACGTGTTACCTCCGAGCCGCGTAACGCCAGCAGACCGCATATTTTCGAACTGCTCACTCACGCACTGCTAGGGGCGGAGTAACGCACTCCGGAAAAAGGAAAGCTCTAGCCGCTCCTTCCGCGTGCGTGAGCTCACAGATGCCCCTGATTGGCTGTAGAGCCGTGATTAATGTTGGAGCACGAGTTCCTCTCATCCCCCCCCCCCCCCCCTGAGAGAGCTCGGCCAATCAGCTCTCTCTAGACCTCCGGCTGTGAGAGGTTACAGCATCACCAGGTGTTCGAACCAGCGATCTCCGTATGATAGGACGAGCACTTTACCACTGCGCCACTCGGAGGCAGCAGTAATGATTTCACTCGATCATACCACAGGAAACTCTCGGCTCTCTCTGTCTTTCTCTCTCCCTCATTCTTTTCTGTAACTGTCTTTTTCTTTCCATTTCCCACACCTATCTGTCTCTCTTTTTGTCTCTCTATCCGTCATTCTCGCCAACTCTCTGATTCTTTTTCTCACTGATTCTCTCTTTCCGCCTCTTTTCTAGTTTAGTCAACTTCTGAATTTTCTTTTTTTCTTATCCTATCTCATCCCTTTGGTCTCTCTTTCTTTTTGACGTTGTTCATTCTTTTTATTATTTATTTGTCCTTTCTTTCTAGCATGTTTTTTCCCTTTTATTTCATCTTTTTTTATTATCTCTTTTAATTATTTTTTTCCTCTCATGTTTTTCCCATACTTTTTTTTTACTTCATTTCATTCTATCCTCTCTCTCTCTCTCTCTCTCTCTCTCTCTCTCTCTCTCTCTCTCTCTCCTAGGTCTGTCAGTGTCCATCTCTCTTGCTTTCTCTCTATCTTTATGTCTCTCATTTTTTCCCCTTTTTTCTAGTTTTCTTCCATTTATTCCATCTCCTTCATTTGGTCAATTTCTTTCTCACTTTCTTTTTTGTTTTCTTTTTGCCCCAGGCTTTTTTTTTCTTCCTTTCATTCCATCTCTCCCGTTTCAACAATCTCTTTTTTTTTTTTTTTTCTCATCTTGATCTCTTTTTTGAAAAGTTAATTGTTTCTGTTCAAATTTTTTTATTTATTTATTTATTTTTTTGTTTCAATTGTCAAAAAGAAAAAAATTGCCACATTTTCTTAAGTGATCTTTGATTGGGACAGCCCCCCTTTTTGATTCAATCACGCCCCCCCCCTCTCTCTCTCTCTCGCTCTCTGTTTTTCTATCGCTCTTTTTTTTACTATTTCGTTTCCTGTAAACAAGAAATGAGTAAGAAGTGTAGATCGTTTCTAAAGGAGGAGGATGTGGTTGTGCTGTCGGTGTGTGTGTGTGTGTGTGTGTGTGTGTGTGTGTGTGTGTGTGAGACAGTTGCTCAGGTTTGCAGTGATGATGAAGCACTGACTCATGCTGTCAGACAGGTGTGTAGATGAGGTCACACGTGGAGCAGGTATGGTGTTGAGGTGGCTACACTTTGCCGTGATCAGGCTCCATAGGTTCACAGTATCTGTACAGGTTACAGATCAGAATGCTTGAGAACAGCTGACTGTCTTCTTCAGAGCCAAATCTCCCAGGTGCAGACTGTTTGATTGACACGTGGTTGTGTGTGAAACAGTAAGAGTGTGTTTCCATGCTCAGAGTGTAAAGAAACTAGCAGAACCGTCTTGTACCAGGTGAAGTCTGAGGCGGCACTCAACACAAGCAGGGAGGATAAATGTTTGTGAATGATGTTCACTCAGGAACTCTGTGTGTGTGTGTGTCCACATTGAGGACAGATTGAAGCCTGCCATGGTGTGCCCTACCTCATGCCAGCTCTACACAGATCAAATAAATAGACCGTTAAAGTGCTTCTTTCTCAGAAGGATGGGTTTCCAGATGCCTGGATCACCGTCTCCTGCCTGAACTCCCGCGTTCTCCTGCTGTGTGTGTGTTTGTGTGTATGCTGAGAGAATCCGAGCAGCTTCCTGCGTTGTTCTGGGTCACGCCATCGAGCGGTCTCAGCCTTACTGACTGATTTAGCCCGGATCTCTCCCTGTTTTTGTCTCTGTCTCTCTCACAGTCTCTGTCCACCTCTATTGTCCACACAACTACCCAGACCTGTTTACTCTGGCACAGCAACACCATCATCAGTGTCTGTGTGTGTGTTTTCTCCCTGAGAGAACGTGTGTGGGTTTTAAACTGCAAGAGCCTTATTCCTATTCTTGTAAAAATCTTATTTATTTTTTTTTCTCTCTTTCTCCTATTATATTTCCCTTTCTTTCTCTTTATCTACCTCTCTGTTATACTTCAGTTTCTCTTGCTCTGTCAATGTGTCTCTAATTTTGTCTTTCTTTCTTTTACTTTTCTTTCTTTCTTCTTGTTTCTCATCTCTTACTGTTTTACTTGTCTACTGTATCTTTGCCTCTTTTTATTGGTCTTTCTCTTCGTCTCTTTCCGTTGCTGTCTTTATGCATGTCTCTTACCAGTATCCCTCCATCTTTCTCTCTCTGCATCCCTTTTCCTCTTTTGTTATCTTTTGTTATGCCTATTTGTTTTTGTTTTTGCTTTTTTTTTTTTTTTAATCTGTCTGGTTCTATCTTTCTCTTTCTCTGTGTGTGTGTTTTATTGCTCTGTCAGTGTATCCCTGTCATTTTTTCATTTGTCTTTATTCTTGTATCTCTATTTCTGACTGTATTTATTTCTCTCTTTCCTGGTATCTATTATTGACTCTTTATACTGTATTTCTCTTTCTCTGTCCCTCACTATGTATCTGTCTGTCTGTATCTGTCTTTCTGCATCTCTCTCTTACAGAGTATCTCTGTGTCTCTTTTTCTGTTCTCTCTCTCTCTCTCTAAACAGAAGTCATGTGAGAGTGAGAGAGGTGTTTGCAGAGCATTTACTTTGTGAGCAGGGTTTATTTACCTCAGCAGAGCCCCGTGTTGCTCTCCTAATAAAGGAACGCAAGATGGGATTAATAAACAGACGACAAGCTCTCGTTCTGTTCTCTTCCTCTTACATTTGGCCATTAAAGCCGTGATCATGTTATAACATTTTGTCATATTTGTCGTCTCGCTTCGTATTATCTTGTCAGATTTTGAGGGGAAAAAAAAAAGTATGTTACAGGTCTTGTGTGTGTAAGAAGATATACCGCCTGTCACCTCAGTCTTGGCAGGAGGCTAAATTTAGGTACAGGATCCATTCTCCGTGTCTCTCATGCGTGCACCGAGGTGTTGAGTATGCTTAACCGAGCAGCTACGGGAGTCTCGCAGCTGTTGGGGTTCCACCGCGGGTAATTTCATGACTCGCCGTCGGTGCGTTTCTGCGTTCGGAGAAGCTTGTGATTAGGGCTGCAACTAACGATTATTTTGATAATCGATTAGTTGGCCGATTATTGTTTCGATTAATCGATTAATCGGATACCGTTAAGCGCTTCTTTTATTTGATGTTTTGCTTATAATTATATATAAAACCATACCAACATTTGTTTTGTTTTTAACAATAATTGCAGATGGCAAGTTGACTGTTATATTTATATATATAAATAAAACACTGTCAACTTGCCATCTGTATACATACATGCATACATACAGTACATACAGTACATACATACATACATACATACATTATATGTATATCGATTAAATTGGATAAAAGCTAGACGCTTTAATTTGATGTTTTGCTTAACTATATAAAACCATAAATCAGGGTATTATTTATGTATAAAAGTAAACTTTAAAAAATGCAATAGCCACATAGTTTAATTATCTTTAATTTTGACATTTAAACCTTATTTTATGTAAATCAACATTTTTGTTTTTAACAATAATTGCAGATAGCAAGTTTACAGTGTGTATGTGTGTGTATATAAACAAAAATACAAAAATACATTCAGTTGTTAAGAATGACTTAAATTCTCTTAAATTAATTCAACTTAATAATAATAAGAATAGATTTCTAGATTGATATTATTTTTAATTGAAGTGTGTACTACATCCTTTTCACGGTTTATACATTATTTCGATCCTCTCGTGTATTTTATCCTCTTTTTTTTTTTGTCTCAATAAAAAAAAATAAAAAAAAATAAATACTAGATATTCTCGTAATACGGTGACGTAGGGAGAAAAAAAACTCGCCGCTACTGGATTCACTCTGTTTATTTTGCCCTTTTCCCCTCTGTATAGCCTGTAGGATGATGGGATATATTCGGTCCTCCGAAGTGTAAAATGAACGTGAAGAAAACGCACTAGAAGTGTTTTCCTCGCGTTCGTTGGTATTTGAACGCAAAGAAAAAGCTGCATGCAAGGGTTTTTTTATTTTTTTTATTACCCCGTATAACCGCGCAGCCGGTGAGAGTGTTCACACGGGCTTTGGTGACGTCACCGAAGCCCGTCCTAACTCTCTCACTGACTCCTATGTATGTGTAGAAAACCCTCGGCACTTCATCCGCGCTCACCGGACACTACGACCGGCAGAAAAACGGTCGATTTTAACACCCGATAAGAGGTGTTTAATGTAAATTGCTCCCATACCTTGGAGGACTTGGGGCGCGCGCTTTTTCCTGCAGACGCTTCTGTAAACTCCATTGCTAGTGTTAGTGTGTATCTGTGTGTGTATTTGTGCATCTTGTGGTCGCGCGCCTCAATAACGTGAGCAGCCCAACTAATCGATAACGGCATTCGTTGACAACGAATTTCATTATCGATAATTATCGATTTTATCGATTAGTTGTTGCAGCCCTACTTGTGATTGGTTTAATAAAAGCGTTAACGGGGCCAGGCCGGACACAGAGTAGGAGCTGCTTGTTTCATGACGCAATGGTTGTGTGTGTGGGTGTGGGTTTCAAGGTATTTGCACCAGGTATGTCTGATAAGCATCTTTCACACACTCGCACACGCTCGCCTCCAGCTCTTGGCGGTTCATGTGACGTGTCCAGCTTGGCGTTCTTTAGTGCAAATGAGTGAAATGTGGTTTATTACAGCACCGATGTCATACCCAGGGTACAGCATTCCATTTGGAGAAGAAATTATATCGAATCCGGAATTGTTCACATTTAAAAACAAGATTTGATTGTACAGAGTAAGCCATTAGTTTCCATACATACTTATACTAATATATAAGACAACATTTCTTCGTATAATATGCTCTACCAGGTTACCCTTGTTCATTCCATATTTTCTGTTAAATTCCGTCACAACGATGCGACTTCCACAATCTTCCAGTATGATTTCAGTTTGTTGCTATTTTGTCAAACGTGTTTTTTGACATGTTAAATATGTTAAATTTTATTTTATAACTTTTTTTCCATATGTATGGAGGCTTACAGCCCAACCCTATTTTTAACATTATACTTTAATATTTTTATTCTATTTATTATGTAAGGAAAGCGTACATCGTGAAAGTTCAGACATAAGTTTTGGAAACTTTTTAGTTTTTAAAGATTATAATATGATAATAATAAAATGATTTTTTTTTTTTTAAAGTGGAAATAATTCTCTCTAATAATAAATTTAAATTCTTTTCGTACATGGTAAATTACATTACACAAAGTAAAGGCGTAGTGGCGTAGTGACTAGCACTCTCACCTCACACCTCCAGGCTTTGATTCCCGTCTCGTGATTGGTGGGTTTCCTCCAGGTCCTCTGATTACCTTCCACAGTCCAAAGACATGCAGATTGATAGCCTGTGGTGTTTGAGTGTGAGTGTATGCTTTTGTGCCCTGTGATGGACCAGGTTGTATCACTCCTTGTGCCCTGAGGATAAGTAGTGAATCTCATCATTGCGTATTTTATTCACCGAAATGAAACCTAGCACATTCTTCGACCTGGACTTTTTCCGATCTCGATTTCCCCGGCCGATTCTTTTACTTTATTCTTTATTATTAAACCCCACAACCAGCTTCGTCTCTTCAGTCCGCACTCCATGCGTTCGGCGCAGAGAAACTGTTATCTCGGCTCAAGCGAGAGAAAGCCTGACCCAATCTCGCTCCATGGGAGAAAGCATGGCGCACGGTCATCTTAACCTCAAAGAGCCTTTTATTTGTGTCCAGCTGAAAGAAACTCAACCTTCTCAGCTCTCTGAACCCCTCCACTCCAGCTCGAGATATATACGGGGCACAGCAGGGAAGCCTGGGAGATCAGCTCTGCTGATAATTCTGTGAAAGATATACTCTGAGTGAGAGAGTGGTTATTGCTTCTGAGCAAAAAAGAAAGGAAATGCCTCTTTTTATTAAAATCTTAATGGAGAAACATTTACTCTTCTCCAAATAAAGTCTAGTTGTCATTGCAGTGAGTCAGTTTATTCATAATAAAGCTAATAGTCTGCAGTTGAGGCTGTTAATAAAGCACATCAGAGCATGGTGTTGTGGGAAAATAAACATCATCAACATGGTGTCATGAAGCGGGGTAACTGTTCTCGACACGAGCACGCTTATTGTTTTAAGAGCAGCGCATCCTGAAGTGTTTTGTTCCTCTTATACGGCAGCAAATTGCCAGCAGTTACATCTATCGATCGATTGAAGTTTTAGTTTTATTTTAGTTGTTGCAAAACATCATTATACCGTCTTTTGCCGGTCGATTCGATTCATTGAATCAATGAGTCACTTTTCGATTCTGAATGGATTCACATAGATTGTCGGTAGAAAAATCGCTACCTACTGGACCAGAGCCTACAACCGTGGAGGATTTATTGCTTTGTACAGCACATATCATGTAAACAATCAAGGGCACAGCATTTAAATTTTTATCAAATGCTGTTAGTAGTTTTAAATATCCTGTTTTAATATTTACCTGTGTAAGAGACACAGCTGCTCGAGAGAAAATCGACAGTAAACATTAACGCGAGTGAATTGACCAGAAAAATCGCAGAGGCATCCATTC
Source organism: Channallabes apus (assembly GCA_030522415.1). Classification (NCBI taxonomy): domain Eukaryota; kingdom Metazoa; phylum Chordata; class Actinopteri; order Siluriformes; family Clariidae; genus Channallabes; species Channallabes apus. Next base: position 9,979,568 of record CM060114.1, read on the forward strand.
AGTTCTTAATAAACAGTCGCTTCTCTCTTCCTCTTTGTGCTGTGAAGTTAATAACACAAAAAACACAGTTTTTCCTTAGAAACAGGAAAATGTAAACTCGTCCCATCCTGAAGCATTTCCCCGTAATGAAAGACCCCTTCCATAAACGTTTAACTAAATTTTTTACTGTACGCACTTTTGTGTCTATTCTAAGTAAAGCATAATTTTACAAGTCCCTGTGTACATGCTGTTACTATAGAAACGGTAACGCGTCAGAACGACCACGTTCATAAAAAGCTGTGATTTCACAGCTCAGACCGGAGGATTTGGATGACTCTCACTGTGTTTCGCAGCGTGTAGTAAATCAGCTGCACGTTAACTATTTACTGTACGTCTTTCAGTCCGTTTTAGACAAAGCACCTCAAATGGAACTTTTTATCCTCCTCATATGAGGTCGAACCTGTTTCGACTCATAATCCTGTAATTACTCACAACAATACAGTTAACCCGATGTTTATTGTTCACATCAGCCTGAATCGAAGGCGAGTCTTCCCTGACTTCTCTCGGCTTGGGGTGACCTCCACCGCGCACAGTCCCCTAACCGGTACCATGTGTGCCGCACCTCTGGACTGTGAATACAAGAGCTAGAAAAAGAAGCAGAGATTTAGGTGGTTGTGAAATATATACGCCAAACAAAAAATAAACTCTTCCAACCCATGTGGGTCCCCAGTCCCGCTCAGTGGGGTGCCCTTTGCCCTCTGTAATGCTGCTCTGGAATGTCGAACCACTTTAATTTATTTGTTTTAGCCCCCATTAGTCTCGGGAGGGGGGGGGGCTGCTCTGAGCACATAATCTAAGCACATAATACTCATTTGTCTCGTTTAAAGGATTTATAGTGTTAATTTCCCTCGCATAAAACAAAACAAATAAAAACAACAGCGGTTTCCAGTTTAAAAGCAAAAAATATTGTTTGGAAATGTTGCTTGGGGCACGAAGAACAATTATGCCTGCCAAAGCAAACAGATATCACTTAGCATAATAAATCACTTAGTTAATAAATGATCTCATGACAGAAGTGTCATAATAGACGGTGCTTTCTCGTCTATTAGCCTTTTTAGTCAAAACTAAGTTTGAATTACAGTATAATTAAACGAATCGTTAACAAACTAACGTTTGTTAAAACTTCTGAATTTGTTGTTCAGTAGTATGATCACCGAAAATGTGAAGGCAAATAAATTAGAGAGCACTAATAACACAAGGCATTCGTTAGATGAGCGTTTAAATGATGTTTAATAACAATATGAGTCAATTTAGGAACAGTGCACATATTGATTTGTTTGTTTTTTCATTTGGTCCTCTGCATGTTTATTTATTTTGTTTTCACCCACACCGTACCGTTTTCTTTCAACATTTGCGTCTGCAGCAGGGTTTTTTAGGATCATGTTATATTCCTCCTGCAATTGACATGCACGTGAGGCATCTTGAAAAACCCAGGGTTCGAGTCGATCGCCGTGTGTTACTCAGTGTGTTAGTGTCTCGAGGCAGTGAGTCAGATGAACATTCTTGTTTGCTTCTTTAAAACCTCTAGTTTTTTTTCCCTTTCTGCTGATTTGTATCATATGTAAGGATATTTCTTAACAGAAGCCGGATACGAACGTGAGACTTCTGCTTAACTAATATGACGATGAATCATGTCCTGTAGGAAGCAGGCTGTCAGCACAGGTAGTGCCTGCTATCAGATTTACCATGTGATCCACTTCAGTTCTCCTTATGACCGAGCTTCTGAGCTGCAGAGGGCAAAAAGTCAATCCATGTTCACCAGAGGCTCAGAAATGCACATCGGAAAATATCAGATATTTAAAAAAATTAAATAAAAAAATAGGTTAACGTTTATAGGCTAGTTTTTGACAGCAGATTAACACTCAGAAAAGAGGAATTCACATGAAATGAGTCAAGTTCACAAAACCATTGTCTGCCTAAAGGCGATGCCTGTATCAGCAGGATAGGACAAGGGACTCTGAGACCGGGTCATAAACTAATAACCATACAATAACATTTGAGTCATAAACCTCCCGCGGTTTGATTATAGAGATGTCATGTTTCCTTCGAGCCTTTATCAAACCAGGTCATGAGAATCTCTTGAAGTCCCACGTCACAGTTTGAGCTTTAGGCTGAATCCCATTTCTACCCCTTACCCCTTCACATAGCCCTACCCCTCCGTTTGGCGCGTTCACGTGAAGGGGTAGTGGTGTCTCATTTCTCTTTTGGTTGGAGGGGGAGGGGGAAGGGGAAGGGCCAGATAGCCCTCCAAACGAAGATTTTTCAGGACCTCACTTCAAACGAAGGGCTAAGCGAAATTTTCAACATGGCTGCTCACTCGAGCAAACAGACCCATAAATGTAAATTTTTGCCATAAATAAAGATTTTTATGACAAGTTTTCATTATATGTATATTACCTCTAGTCTTGTGTTTGTGTTTATGGTGATGTTCTGTAAAGAAATGTTTGCAAAAAAATCGCTAAAGTTTGCTAGCGGATAGCACAGACTGCACGATATTACAAATATATATTTTATTTTTATATATTTTTATAATTTATATTATGTATAGGGATGAAATACGGCGCGAAAAAACTTTGGGAGTGAGTAATCTCTCTCTTATTGCAATGTGTGATAAACATCGGCGCATGTCCTTTAACGTAACATTAGGAACTAGTGACAACGTATGATGACGTATAACAGTGTTGTAGTGGTGTCCCATTTCTTAGGGGAAAAATTTAAACCCTTCCCCTTTCCACTTCGTTTCAAGGGACAAGGGGAAGGGGCAAGGGGTAGGGGAAGGGGTAGAAAATAGAAATGGGATTCAGCCTTAGTGTAGAGCTGGAAGATGTGAGAAAATATAAAAGCAATACCGCGATATAATAAGATCAAAACACACACACACCATTTTTTTGTCATTGTAAACACTTGTTGTGAAACTAACGGGAAACTCACTCTGAGTCAGACAGATTATAATATCACCATCATGTGTCAGGTTTGCTTCATAAAATAAACACAACCCACCCAGGTAAATATCAGCTGAACAAATACCTAAATACAAATCTGTACAGTGTGTGTATGTGCAATAAAAAATAAATAAATAAATAATTGTGTGTTTCTCTTGCGTTGGTGACACGATTTCGTGTAGTCTCTGATGATCTAAGGAGCGTTTATCTGGTTTTTCTAGTAGGCTACGACTAATAGTGTTAGTTAGTGTTTTTTGCATGTGAGAATTTACATATGTAAATGCTGTTGCAGTGATGTGGCTCATGGAAATGTTCATTCCCACTTTGTATCATTGTTGTGTTCCAAATCAGACGACTTTAGTCTCAGAGGAACAAGCAACAATAAAGTACAATGTTTTAAGCTACAGTCAAGGCAGATAGCAAGCACCTGGATAAATTGTTGACCGCTTTTAAAGATTAAAGAAAAAAAATCAGAAGGATTATTAAATCATGAGTCTGATAAAGATGTTCCGATTTCCTGTCACTGGGGTTTTCGGGTTAAACGTTTCACAATTAAACAGGAAATTATTTTTTTTTTAAACCACGTACATCTACTGTACAGTCATGTTAAGATCCCGAAGTTGATGTAGGATGATGGAGCAATACCCGAAAGCTCACGGCTGAATGACCTCTTAAACCATGTTTATGTTTAAATATCAAAATATAGTGCTGAAACTTCACTGAAACTGTGAAACCCTCTGTTTATTTAGAAAACCTGTTTCCGTCAGTCGGGCTTGTATCTCGCCTTATCGACGGATCAACTGTTCAACCTCAGCACCTCGGCTTAGAAGCCATTTGTGTTTTTCGAAATTTGCGTAGAAGTGCTGTGTGTGTGTGTGTGTGTGTGTGTGTGTGTGCTTTATCAGAAGGTGATATTTGACCTTTCTTGAAGCAGTATTGGTTTTATTTTCAGATTTAGCAGAGGCCGTGCGAACATGAACATGATATACACCACAATGTGTAGTGTTTTGTTTTTTCTTTTTTCCGTGCAGTCCTTTAGTCTTTCAAAAAGTTTTAAAAATGAATGAACGTGATGCACAAGATTCACAAAGAGAATGTTTTGATAATTTAGATTCCTTCCCTCTGTATGGGACAGTCAGTGATTTATAGTCTATGATCAGTTGATTGAAACAATCTGTTATGAAAAATGGCGATCAATTTTAATTGTTAAGATTGCCTAAAAGACACAATATTATTTTTTTCTGTAAACCCCAGGCAAGTGCTGTGAAACAAAAATGTGCATGCTTCGCAACTCGGTTTAGCTCAATGTGATTCCTAATGCATTTATTTATTTTTTGGGAAAACATTGTTGCATGGAACGAGGCTTGTAGACTTATACAATAACGCTACTTACATTGTACTCGCATTCCTGGTGACAAACTTGACGGTTGTTGTGCAGAGCAGCCAAACGTCTAACAGCTAACACCCATTGTAGTGCACTTCTCAATTTTGATTTGTTTTTTGAACTCCCATTACAGTATCTCAAAGTGTTCTTCCAACATTATCCTGAAGGAGGAACTCCACAGCAGCACTGTTTTATCATCGCATGGATGTGACGTTGCTTCTTAATGACACATCAACGCCGTGAAGCGTTTAGATACTGCGAGTTTCCATGAAAGCCTTGAGAAATTCGACTCTGCTGTATGTTACTGTAGTAATGATTTCTCGAGTCGGATCAGTCAGAAGGTGTTGATTCATTTTAGCTGTTTCTATAGTAACAACTTTAAATTTACTAATGATGACAAAATATATTTTAAGAGCTGACGATAGAGACTCATTCCGTAAAATGTTAGATAATTAATGTTTTTATTCATATCTATTTTTTATACAGTTGTGACTTACAGTAAACTACATTTCCAGAAACTGCAAAATGGAGCAGTTTGTGGTTTATCATAACATGACAAGCCGTATCTTTTTAGCCAATTGGTCCTGGTTAAAGCTTATAGCGTTGTAACAATAATCAGATAAAAATACCTTAGCTTAGCTTAGCTTTTAATACCATTGGCAAATTGCTGTGGTGTAAGGGGAATAAAACGCTTCGGGACGCAACATTACAGGAAAGTTAATCGACTTTATAGTGGTTATATTAACCCTGCTTTATCACAGCACTTCATCGTTGATTATTATCCTGTAACAGCACTCCCCTGAGCGTTTTCATTCCTTACATAACTGAAACAAAACATCAGTTTGTAGCGAGAGAAAGGAGAACTTAATGTATTCGTTCCATAGTAACTCCTCTTTCCATTGTTGTGAGCGTTTCCCAAGTGCGCCACCGAAAGACAAGGGGATATTGTACGCCTCTTTTTCAGCCATTAGTGAAGAAAAAAAATGCTGTATATTTCATCGTGTATGGTTTTATAAAAATAATCGTTCCAGGTCTGTTTTATTATAATTACAGGCTTAGCTCTCAGATAAAAGTGCACAGTCGGTTAAAGCGATGCTTTTACACATAATAGGTACTTATTACTGTCTGATCTGCCACCAGGCCGTAAAATTACACATGCACTCTTTGCACATTCACATGACGTCGTAAGGATCACACGCTTTTACTCTTTAGACACGTCTCATTGCCAACAGCGGCTCACAGTCGTCGAACACGAAATGTGTTAAACTTTCTGCTCTAGTCCAGGTCAGATATTCCACCACGTCCTCGAAAAAGGTGACTCCGAAATACAGATAAGGGCGGAGCAGATACGAGCAGAGCGACCTGTGCTACAGATGAGCTCATATGCCCCGTGAGCCGCTCTGATCTCACATTTCCTTCAGGCTAACTGGGATTTGGGGTAATTATCGACATTATGTATAATTAACGGATTTAAATAAACCGAGTTGAGTCTTTTTATAATCACCTGAAGTGCTAAACAGTCAAATAATATTCAAATAATTCGTTTGAAATGTAGCAGGTGACAATTCCTGTGCACTCATTGTTTATTTCAGTCAAGTTTTAAGGTAGTATGTTGTTTTACTTTCTATAAGTTTATAAAAATGTGTCTGTTTTTCTATGATTTTTAGATCACACGTGGTCACGGCGTGAACCCTTTTTTTAAAATAAAATTAGGCCAGAGCAGAAAGGTTTGTTGCGCAACAGCATGAATCAGTTGCGCAAGCGTCGCTGTCGTTACGATGAATGAGCCGCTGACGTGCGCAGCAGAGTCTTTCATTAGTTCCTTTCTATCTCATCATGAGGAAATTACACCCAGCTTTATATGACTGAGTGACAACGCCATTCAGGGATCACCATCATCATAAAACAGATTCAAACACACATCCAGCTGCATTCTTATCACCTGACAAGTAATCTATCCCTGACTAATTAGAGCTCTTACCGGGTTTACAATGTCTTCTTACCCTGATCTTCCAGTTGCTGTTTGTTTAAAACGTAACAAAGCTTTGGGAGTAACCCTAGTTCGATTCATTAAGATCCGCGTTGCTTTTTCCTTTTATAGTGCACGATTATAACATGTTTGCATTTACACTCTGCATTCATTCTTGATTCATTGCTTATCTTGTTTTATTATTATTTTTCATCCAACGTTTTTTTACACAAGCAGTACGACTACATTCCACTCCTTGTGACCTACATTTATTTTTTTTGTAAGACTCATGAGTTTACACCCAAATAAAAGCTTTCAGCTGGAAAGATTTAGCACCGCTGTTAGCATGTTGCAGGGTATCATTAGGATTTTTCTGGGTGTGTTTCGTGTCGACGTGGGAGCAGTGTTGCAACTGTTGGGTCTCAAAGTAGCAGATTTCACAACTGAAGTGAACTGATGAAGATATTTCGTCAAATGCGTTCTTGAGATGATTTAAAAAAAAAATTTGGCACTGTAAAACATTTCCTTGTTAACCCTGAATCCGAATCTGCTCGGGATCCAGCTTCTTTATCTCCTCAGTGTGCCACTACAGAGGTCAGGTCCGGGTCCCAGTGTGCATCCGGCTCCCTCCTGTGACATCATAGACACTTTCTACTTCCTGGTTTTTACACACAGCTGTTCTACTACTTACAGGACACTTGAGCTCAGTTCCTCAAGAGAGCTTCGGTCCCTAACCTGCTCGTCTTTGTAAAAGGGACAGTGACGTACAGTATCAGGGCTACTCCTGTTGTAATCATTTGTCACATGTACATATCCCAGTTACAAAGCTGGGGTCAGAGCACAGGGTCAGCCAGGATACAGCGCCCCCTGGAGTACACAGGGTTAAGGGCCTTGCTCAAGGGCTCAACCTGTACCCCTTTTCCACCAAGGCAGTTTTGGAGCTAGTTTTCGGAGCCCAATTTCCAACTAGTTCTTTGTTGTCAGACGGCCTAAGCACCGCCCCTCAGACAGAACAAACTGTTCCATGGCAGCACCAACAGTTCGCCGGGCTAGAACAAAGAACCTCGGACGTCTGGGGCGGGATAACCACAACCAGCTAAAGGTTTGTGACCACCATCTTTTTAAACCCGTGTAGCCGTAGTATTATTATATCTCCTACGAGAGATAACAAAAATGGACTCAAAATTCAACGGGGAGCACAAATGCTTTCTAGTAATGATGGTTTGACCACAAAGTAGACTCGCAAAACCAGATCTGCTCGCTAAGCCATGTTAAAGCTGCAGCTAGCATTGCTGGAAAAGTAGAGACGTGTACACAGAAGTACATACTAACACAATGATGTGACTCTCTAGCCCATGGAAAAACGAAGCCAGTTCTTAGGACCGGCTCTGAACTGGCGCTAGCACCTGGTTCACTTTGGTGAAAAAGGGTTATTGGTGGTGCTGAGGCTTGACCACCCAACCTTTAAACCCTACAGTAACCCCTAGCCTGAACCGTTTGGGCCACCCTTGGCACCCACTCTTACCACCTTTAAATGGCATTCTGGGAAACAGAGACAGGAAAGCATTTAGGAAGCACTTTTTAAAATACCAAGCTATTACTGGCTTGAGATTATGTTTGATAAAAATGATTTCTACTGAGAAAGCTAGCTAAAGAAACATTATACTATACGCATCCAAATTCCTAGTGAGCTGCTTGCTCCCCCCACCTTGCGGTAGTTGAGCTACAGCTGCTCATCTTTAATTATTTCCTGATTACATTATCTCTATCGCTTAGCACTTGTCCACTTCTGCTTTTCCACTTCTTGTTTTCTCAATGCTTTCTTTCTGGTTTTCAGTCAAGTTCTCGTCATTGTGAAACAATTACTGTATGCTGTGCTAAGATACTGTAGGGTCTTATTAACCCGGGGGTTCTTGGTATAGTGTGTCTTAATACCCTCACAGATTTAACATTTTCACGGTCAGAAACGCACTTAAAACACGCAGCACCAAACACAACCGCATTCTTCGAATGTCCTGTAGCCAAATAAACTTTTAGATGGAAAAAAAAAAAAAATCCACCGGCATATACATTTCTTCCAGTGTATTTTATCAATATAATTGGGTGTTATGTTGAAAGCAAATTGCCAGAGCATAATTCAAAGCAAGAGGAGAGGCTCGGACTGAGTCAGACACGCATTCGGTCAGGAATGCTCTCCCGCTTCATTGTTTTATTTCCGATGACAAACGAGTTGTTTCTGTCTCTGGCGTGACTGGCGATACTCGGAACAGCTCATCACCACAGCTTCAGCATCACACTGTAGTCAGCCACTTTAAACACCGTCATCTCTAAACCACCACTTCTCATAAAAATTTGTTTGCATTTCCTACCACTGCTTTCTTTCTTTTTTTTTTTCAGTGTGGAAGACTGGCTGACTCCTTGTAAATATCGCCACTTAGTTAGCCTGAGCAAACAGAAGCGACTGATGCAAATACACAAACACACTAAAATGCCAATGTCTGTTGCGTGTGTCTCCCTTATCCCAGCGAAGCTCCAACATGAATACAGCAGGGGAGCAGAGAAAGAAGCAGCAGATTCACCAAAATGAAGACTAATGAAAAAATATATATAATATATGAATATTTTGGTATAAATATTTACCTGCCATGTGGAGGGTAGTTCTCTAAGATCTCTAAACCCCTTAATCGATCCTTTAATCCCCATCACCTGTAATTGTTTCATGCTCCAAATGCTTATACCTCTATCTTTACTGTAATGGGTGTGGCCTAAACTGGAACCTGTTTTTTTTTTTTTTTTTTAAAGAATTTTTTATTTATTTATTTTTCCCCACCAAGGTTTTCCGCCACTTGTTTTCCTTTTCGTGAGTGTGTGTGTGAGTGTGTGTGTGAGTGTGTGTGTGAGTGTGTGTGTGAGTGTGTGTGTGAGTGTGTGTGTGAGTGTGTGTGTGAGTGTGTGTGTGTGTGTGTGTGTGTGTGTGTGAGAGAATATGAACTCCACTATGGACATCAAAGTCACTGAGTCTGTTATGTTTTTTTTTTTTTTTTTTTTTTCCCCCAGTTTTTTTGGATTCCCCCACTGTGGGACGAATAAAGGTATCTTATCGTAAACATAAGTAGTAAAGGTCCACTATTCTTCAAGAAGTTAACACAGGGTTTTAGAGCTCACAAGAATGTGTTTTAATACGCCAGCTCATTTATTTTTTTTCTTACTCCTTTTTCAAATGCACCATTTTAGAGTTTGTGTAATTGAGCTACTCCTGAGTCACACCCTGTCAGAAAACACTAGAGGTGAGCAACAAGCTGGGGGAGGAGCTCTGCTTATATGAGGTCACATTAGGACAGAGGGGAATCAGTTGCCTTATTTTATTTTTTTTTAACAGTTACATTTTTTTTGTTTGTTTGTTTGGACAAACACACATACACACAAATAAAACAAACTAAAAATGAAATCAAATTTTGCATAATAGGTCTCCTTTACACCCATGTGACCCTGACCAGGCGGTTACTAAGGATGAATGAAATGCAGTGCATGCTCAGCGGTTAAGATGTTCGGTTATTAACCAGTTCAAACCGCAGCCTTGCCAAACTGCCAAACCCTCACCTACTTTGATGTATAAATGAGTTAATTTGAATTTTGAATTTTAAATTTGAATTTGTAAGTCATCGGTCAGTTACATTATTCCAGTTCACATAAACAGATGCAGTCTTTCTCTGTATTCTTAAGCTTCATATCTGACCCGGTGCCTCCTACCCACCTTTTATGATTTTATAAATTTTCATAAGTAATCTCGTTACTTCTCGTTACTCCAAAAGCGAATCCCTCAGCTCTTATGGCTCTCATTTCGGTTTGCTGATTTCTGCACACTCTGACAGCTGTATAATATAATTAGACTCCCAACATATGCCTGACGAGCTGCAGCACCCGCTCGAGGGTGAAGAAATAGTTTGGTGACGCAGACACGGAGCGGGAACGAGTTGCAGCATCACATGTCCCTCTCTCCATGGTTATTAGGCCCCCCAAATGTTTATCATACCGCAGTCTGCTTTAAGCTATTGTTAGCTGTTGCTATTTGGCTTCCCTCTGGCGGAGGCTGCCATGAGGATCTGGCCATGCCGTGGAAACTGGGTTAAAGTGCTCCTTGAAGCTACGTTCTCTCTGATCGATGCTCACATTTTTTCCCTCTCCTGAGCTGGAGTTGCCTGCAGGGAGATCCAAACCAGGATTTGGGCTCGGTAGCATGTCCGTCAGCAGAATTAAAAAAGTCTGATTTATTAGGTTAGGAAGAAGGAAAATGTAAAAAAATAAATAAATAAAATAAATCCTGTTTGAATCTAAATAGGAAGAGGTGGCGAGTCTGAATGCGTGCTGTTTTTTTAAAAGAAAACTTTTGGCGCTGCGCTAATCCCTGTGTGACCGAGTGGGTGCTGAGGCTTTTCTCATGGAGGTGTATGAACACAAAGACAAGGCCTACATTACCCCCAGTTTATCTCCCTCAGGCTTGCAGAAGATTAGGTCGGCTCTATGTACCGCATGAGACGCACAAATCGGCTCTAAAGGATAGGAAACTCATAGTGGGCTCTGTGTCCAAGCTGGCACTTTATAGGAACACTACATGTGCTCCTGGAATCAGATCCGTATTCTGTGAGGTTTTAATATAAAAATAAGCAGAATGTGGTTAGACCAGACCTTATTCACAGCATGGATTTAGTTTGGACTCGAGAAGAAGCGATCACGATCAGGAATTCTGCTTTAACAGCATTCTTGAGGCTTTCAGAAGCAACACGACCCTGGTGGTGAGATGTCTAAATGTTCTTCTCTGATGAAAGCAGGCGCAAGTCTTAGTCTTGTTTCAGCATGATACTGTGGATTTGTAAAGAATTATGAAGTCAGGGGTAGCTCCGTGGTTAAGGCATTGGGCTGCGGTTCAGAAGATCCCAGGTTCAAACCCCACAACCACCAAGTTGCCACTGGATAAGAGCGTCTTGCCAAATGCCTAAATGTAAATGTAAGTCATCTTATTCATAATCCTTTAAACACAGACAGTGCTTTTTTTTTTCTCTTTTTTTTTTTTTTTTTTTAAACTCTTCCTACACCTGTATACTGTAATGATTTATAATCCCACTACTCTCAGGAACTCGTTCTCATGTCAGTTTGGAGGTTTTCCTCATCAATCTGCATCTGGATTTGACCTTAAAAGGCATCATCACATTAAAATCTCTTTTCATTTCCTCCTTTTATCTTTCACAGAAAGACTTCAATCTTTTCCTTCTCTTGCTTGTCCCTGAAGTGTAACTGTTACCGTATACAGTAGCTACACTGTTGTCTTTTTTTTTTCTTCCTCTAAATTATGTATGATGAGCACAATTCGTTCATTTACTCGAATTTATTTCTTTTGATGTTATTTTTCCCCCCCATTCTCAGAGAGACTGCAGGAGTTTGGTGAGCAGATTAGCTGCAGTCCTCTGGAGCTTATGGGATTAGAAAAGATCTGAGTAAAATTCCGGAAATCTGTCATTTGCGATATTTAACTAAGAACAACTGTTCATAAATCCAGAACTAAGCTTTACCACCATTTTAAAGATGTTTTTTAATGCCTTAAATTTACTGTTTTAAAGTCAGATTTATTTTTTTCTTTCTTTTCCAAAAAAACAACTTCACTCAGTTAGGTCTTTCTACTTCTATGTACTTGAGTGGTTTGTTTTTAAAGAAGTCTTTGCTTTTTCTGGCTTCCTGATTTATCTCCCTAACATCCAGCATGTTTGGTTTTGAATCACTACTTTCTACTACATAGGCTTGTGCAATAATTAATTTTCCCTTACTTGCAATTTACCATTCAAAAAAATATCTTGATCAGCAGTTTGATCATCCAGACAAGAGCAGGCAAATAAAACTTTTGTCATGGAATGGCATAGACTACATGCCATGGACTACATGTAAGGGATCTTGCAGAAACTTACACTTGCATGGTGTTTTATTTACAACGTGATCTTCAATTTCTCCAAAAGCAGTCGATCTTTGGATCTCAGTCCAATACAAAGACAAAATATGTCTGGGATTCCCCTCATGATTAGCGGTGCTCTCTGGGTGGGAGGAAAGGTTTCCTGTTTCTCAGTCATACAAAGTGACTCAGACGAATCACACGTGTCTGAGCTAACATACAGTATCTTAGTAAGATAGCAGCTAGCAGTTTTATCGATTTTTTTTTTTTTTTTTTTTTTTTTTTTTTTTTTCCCCCCCCCTCTGACACTTTAATCCCATGCATTTCAACTATTAAACAGAGTAAAACATGGACACTTGGTAAACAAATTTTTAGCGGTGTACAGTTATTAAATATTGTCTAGATTATGATGGCGGTTTATACTGGGCGAGAGGGATCGAGTGTGTGGTCGTTGCGGTAAACTGGACGCAGGTCTGTAGGCACCCTCGGCCCATCTGTCCACACAATGGAGCTTGTCTCTGACTGACACTGGAGCGCTGTGTGCCGGGCCCCGATGCCGAGCTCGTCCGACCTCCTGACCCTGCCTGTCCGCGACCGACGATGGAAAGACGACAAAAGGGCCTTGTCTCCCGGCTGAGCTTCCAGAGTACAGCGCTCTCGCATTAACCGAATCATGTGTGCTCTCCTTTGTTCGGGGTTTTTTTTTTTTCCGAGTTATTTTTGTGTTTATTGTTTTCAGTGTTTATTAATAGTCTCATGTGGCTTCCATGTGCAGTGCTACGGGGGTTAATTTGTTTGTTTTCCAGCTGAACGAGTACACGGTTGCGCAGCATGTGGAAATCCGCTCGGCTGTAATAGTCTGTGATTCGCGTAGGAGCTCCTGCATGCGAGCGAGACCTTAGAAACCAGGACACACTCTGTGATCTTGGCGGTGGGTGGCTTAGAAATGATGCCCAAGAAACTCCAAAATCAGGAAACACATGGGATAAAATAAATCTAATTTGTGTTTATTTTGATAGTCTCTACTCTAGCTGCAGGTGATTGATTTGTCTGTAAAACCTATTGTAGAATATAATAATTTATAGATAAAATATCTAAACTATTACTGAACACGTAAAAAAAAATTATCACAATATAGTTATACTTTTAATCATAGCAGTATTAGATAAATTAATTATAAATTGGGAGTGCATTTAAGCTAAATTAACATTTTAGCTACTACTCAAAGCTAGTTGAACCCGTACACATAAAATTTATTGTATACTAGTATGAGTCAAAAACTATGCTTACTCTTGCTGTAGACTGTATTATAATTAACTTTTAGAAAAGACAAATACATAATTTTCCATAATCTGTTTACTTTCAGGCTCGTAATGATGCATCCATGTTTCGTCACCAGTAATGATTCTCTTTAAGAAATTTTCACCTTGCTTAGGGTATTCCTCCAAATCTTTTTTTGCAGATATCCAAACGCTTCTGTTTACACTCTTTTGTGACCACCAAAAAAACCACACCAATCTCTGCACGCCGCTCTTCTTTTCTTTGCAAATCACGTGTGGCCGTCCATTTTTCTTAAACCACAGTTAGAAATGAACTGATTTAAACATTCACAGCTGCACAGCAGTGACCGGGGAGACAGTAGCCTTGAATGGTGCTGATAAGACAGAAGTATTAATATAACCGGAGTGCAGATCATTTTTGACTTAAAAAAAAAAAAACTTACATAAAACTGTCTCAGGGTCTTCAAGTTCGCAAAATATGAGCTTATGAGTTATTTTTCCTCCCTCTAAAAAACAGAGTTGAGATTTTTTTTTTTAAGTCTAGGAACAAACTGTTTTAGCCCTGAAAACAAGAATGAAAATTCTGTTGTACAAACATTATTAAAATACAATAAAACAATATTTAATGTTTAATCAGCTTCTTCCAATAAAACTTTTAAATGTTACAAAAAATTGTCTTGTAAAGGCATTCCAATAATCATGACATCCTAGAAAAGTGTTTGATGTTTTTTTTTTTCCAATACTGTTTTTAAATACTATTAAATTGATTTTTTTCAAGCTGACATTTAGTTTTTTTTTTTTTTTTTAATTAAAAAAACAAAACAGAACTTGTTCAGTATAAATGCCGTCATTTAATTTGCACTTAAGCTTCATCAGTGGTCTGGATTTCGGACTCCGCTGTGCCAATGCTCGGGTCTCCTTACAGCAGGAGCTCTTTATTGACTCAGCCGGTGAAAATGAGGATCAGATGGAAACCCTCTTGAGCTTTAATTGATGGAGATGGAGGCAGCTGATGGAAGCACTTAAAAAATAAATAAATAAATAAATAAATATATAACAGTGTCATATGTTACAGGGATTACGTAGGGCTGAAGTGCAGTTGTCATTACTTAGGAGGCTTCCATGGTGACATGTTTGGTCTAGTGTGTAGAACCTGTGTATTGTGTAAGACAAGACACGTGTCAGGCAGTGTGTTGCACGATGATGTCAGGTCAATAAGAAAAGTATAGAATACAATTGAAAGGAAATACTTTCACAGAAAAGAGAACTAAAATGTCTCAAGTGTCTAAGAGAATAAAAAAAATTTTTTATGAAAAAAAGAAATGTGCAGACATTAATAATTGAAAGAGTAGCTAAAATGTATAAAGGAAAATGTCACCAGTCAAACAGAACTCCCTTCCACACTTCCTGTGTGTGTGTGTGGCATCACATGTTGGCATCAGGAGGCACTGTGGTTTAATCCTCAGCACAGTCTGAGGAAGAAAGCGCCTCTTTCTTTCCTGGGTCTTGGGTTTGAATCCCGCTTGCCGGGTTTCCTCCGGTTTTAATACCCACATTTTGCAAAAGCATACACTGCAGTCTGATCGATCTTTCCAAATTGTCTGTAGTATATGGTTGTTTGAGTGTGCTCTCAGATCATCTCTCGAGCTCCCTGGGAGATACTCCAGGCCCTACATGATCCTACACAGGATAAGCAGTACAGGTAGTCCCTGACTTACAAACATTCGAGTTACGAGATACGAATGGTGGTTCTACAAACAATCGCAGATGCGAACAAATCACGGAAGTATCTCACGTTATTGTACAAAAATAGACACCACAGTGAAGCAGATACCAATATTTACAATTATGTACAATCTTTTCAGTGTGTAAGTGAATGTATAAAATATCTAAATTCCAGTATATTGTGTGTGTGTGTGTGTGTGTGTGTTGGGGGTGGGGAGGCGTTTTGGCCACATGATGGGGAAAGGTGACAGATTTAGTCAAGTGAAATGGTATGCTTTATGTTATATATTTGTGTCAAAGGCATGTAAGAATCTTTGTCGAACTTGAGAACAAATCGGACTTACGAACGTGCTCCAGAATGGAATTTGTTTATAAGTCTGGGATTACCTGAGCAGATGATGGACAGATATTTTGGTTGAACCTGATGAGTGTGTGATACTTGTCAGATCGGACCAAACCCAAAACGACTAACTTTCCTGTTGAACATCATAGAGCTGATTAATAAATTTAGTCCTCGTGATTGGTGGATTCTAAAAGACCACAGCATGACATGATTCATCGGTAAGATTCCTGAGAATTATAGAAGGATTATCGGGTTAACGATCGTACTTGCTCTTATTCCTAGTACTATATTGAAGCCATATGTTCCGAGTTGAACTTTCAAGGAGGCCCTGGATCATTTTTTTTCCTGTTACACATTTGCTTGAAGTGGGAGCTCTTTACTTTACCCGAAGCAGATGCCTTCCTCTTTTTTTTTTTTTTTTTTTTTCGGGTTCCTCACTTGGGTCACGTGTCTCACTTTTGAAAGCCCCTCAGAGTTGGACAATGTGATGCACTGCTCTCAAGGCTACTGTGAAATTAGTCATCTGTAGGTAGATAATCAGCAGCAAAACACACACACACACGCCTACACAGTGATCATCCCAAATTGTATTTTTTATTTTTGTCTGTACTGATCATGAATAGGCCTCATGTAAATGGAAAGGTGCACTTCCAGACGAGGCCAGCGAGTGTTTTCAGGGTCATTTGAAACTCCTCATCTAAGAAGCATGAGATGCACCGAATGGGGGGAAATGTGAACTGATGACCCGGGCTTCATGTGACCAAAGAGAACGGGGAGAAAGAGCACCAATACACATTCTATCTCTAGCAGATGAGAAGTGCAACGAGCATGGGGCAGACGCGTGGTACACGTCATAGTACACGTCTTCAATCTGTTTAACTCTTAAACATGAAGAATTTCTAATTCATGATGAACAATTAAAAATATTTGGGGATATTTCAAATGCATCAGATGGCAATCTTGTGATGTTTTTCCTCTGAGAGAGAGAAAGAAAGAGAGGGGGCAGTCATGAGAAGGTGCAGCACTTCACTCTGTACTAGAGACTGCGACCATAAGCTCATGATCACCCTGACTTTCCTCACACCGCTAGAGGACTTTTTGAGTTGTCTGTTGTTGTTTTAACACCCGCCTTCATTTCCTTCTTTATCAACGCACTGTGCAGCGCACACAAAGCGATGTGTTCATCCCTGCAGGGTGATGGATTAATCTCTCGTCATGCCCATTACGTAAGCTGGCCAGAAGGTCCGCAGTCATGTGATGATCTGACTCACATCAGGACATTTCATCAGCATGCTTCTGGATGGCTTAAGACCCGTGTTTCTTTTTCACCACATGCACTTGTTTTTTTTTGTTGAGTTTTTTTTCCCCCTTTGCTTTCTTCCTCTTCTTTAGCTTGTTGTGAGTGTTGGTTATCTAGCGCGCTGTGTGAGTATCAGGGGTTAGGTTTATTTTTAGCAAAAGAGGCGTATCAGGGTGAAATATGAATCCGAAGCCGTTCTCTGGATGATGGACTCCCCTGTCTATCCGTTAACCCCCGAAAGCGCTCACTAAAGGCCTTTCATTCCCGATTACGGGACAGATAACGCGTGTTCAGTTCATGTCTATTCTTTTCTGCAAGAGGCCAAACAAGATTTTCCTATTTGCATTGTTTTATTATGGAAAAGTACCGTCACCATTACAGAGTGCTGTTCCTAGAAACCAGGGCGTAGAGCCAGGTTTTTTTTCTCTCCCTCTTTTGGCTCTTTGCTTTGCACAGATGTCATTACAGTTCAAGCAGAAGAGAATACACAGCCTCTCTTCATTACAGAGACTTCAGTCTTAAATGTGTTAACTGAATGGACTCAATGAGAATGAAATGTGGGTGTGTAGGTACTGTAAAGATTAGCGTGAATCAGAATAAGTGCTCAGACTTTCTGGTTTAACCACGTTATCCACAAAGCTGTTTCTTTGCCAGAAGGCTAAAGGGCCATGGGTAGCTCAGTGGTTAAGATGTAGGTCATGTGCTCAAACCCTTAACTTGCTCAGATGTATAATGAGATAAATTTAAGTTCTTCCGGATAAGTGAGCCAGACATAAATGTAGAAATAATTTTATTTTTTATTTTTTTAGATTTCATATGCTGTTTTTCCTTTCCTAAGTGAATGTATAAAATGTCTGTCCTGTAAAGCTGTCCTGGATAAGAGCGTCTACCAAATGCCTAAATGTTAATGTAGTCATGAAGCCATCACAGAAAAACTGCATGCAACAGCCCAGTCCTGAGTCGTCCTCATCGTCACGGAGTGGAACTTTCCTCAGTCACCACACGCATCCCAAGCAGACCATTAACCTTATATTTATTTAATGGTTTAATTGATTTAAAAAAAAACCCATTTAGACTTAATTTTAAAGCTGTGAAACGCCCCGAAACAAGTTCTCTCTCATGTTATAAGCAATCATTCTTAAAGTATTTCTTGACAAAACAAAACAAAAAAAGTTACGTCTCTTCTGTAGTGGATTTTTTTGGTGTTATTTGCAAGCTTTGACAGTGGCGACTCCTTCCATAACATTTCTTTTAGAGGAACCTTATCATAAAATGTATTTCTCACAAAAATAAAGATGTTTAACCCTGAACTCCCGTGTGTGCACAAGAGCAGATTGTTCCTGCTGCAGGAAAAATGCATAAGCAGTACTGATGAACTCTGTGTTACGTCACCTATTGAAAGAAAGATAGAGAGATAAATAAAGCCCTGGGGTTTATCACTGGGTTAATGCCCACTTTGTTTGCTGCCAGCCTTTTGATCTGTCGCTTGCACCGTACCCTGCTCCCATATTCTACTGCAGTGCAAAAAAAAAAAACCCTGCAATGCTGCAAACGCTGCCCTCTGCATTTATTTACAGTGCAAATGGTGTTAGGGCGAGTCTCACCAAGACGTTGCACTGCTACCCTTCTTCTTCTTCTTCTTCTTCCTCTTTATAGATCACATCCTAAGATGGCATTGATTTTTTTTTTTTTTTTTCTTTCTTTCTTTTTTTCCTTTCTTCCTTCCTCCTGCCCCCCAACTGACTTTACACTAATGGTGTGATCAGACTCCATCTATAGCCATGGACCTAATGGGGTTTGTGCTGCTCTGTTGAACGCCTCCTAATGCAATCCCTCTACTGAGTTCCAGTAAAAAAAAAAAAAAAAAAACAGATAGCTTTTATACCTGTGAGAGCTTTTCTTGCTTCTGTGGAACTCTCTCTCTCTCGCTCTCTCTCTCTCGATTTTTATATTTAAATTTTTTAAACACCCTGCTGTTCATGTATTTCCAGAAACTCTGAGGTGTAAATACTCGTCATCACGTTCGGTCAGCTGATTGATTAAAAGGTGGACCAAAAAACCAGCCTGTTCACTTTCTGCTCTAATGATATGCATTAAAGAAGTGGAAAGAACACATGTCCGCTCGCTGCCTTTATTTTAAGCAGCGGGGTTTTTAAAAAGGATGTTTGTGGTTTGCCAAGACAAGCGCTTACCTCGTTAAGCGTTTATGCGCGCTTTCCCCCCGCTATCGCTGCTTCTCTGCAGGCCGCGTCGAGCCGCCAGTCTCAGCTCCGCGTTGTGGTGTGCCGAGGAAGCAGGCTGTAGAGGAATAAGCACGGAGGAGCAGCGTGAGATTATCTCATGGTAGTGTGGAGCGATTATCTCAGGAGTGATGATTATGATTTTTTTATATAAAATGTAATGTATAAGCAGGTCACAGGAAGCCCAGTGAGTTTTAACCAATACTAGAACAGTGTCGTGTATATGACAGGGTGAAATCTCGAACAGGTGTCAACAAAAAGACTTTGAAAGCATTTGAAAATACTTTGTATTTAATGTACGTCCTGATTTGATGCCTCCGTAACACATGCAGATGCAGATGATGGTCACAGCTCTAAAGATTCACAACACTGCATTATTCCCTCTCTCTCGATCTCCTGATCTCTTACTCTCTCTCGGATTCTCGTTCTACGCTTCCCCCCTTTTATACCCACTCAGTGTTTTAATCTCTCTCAGACTTTTTCCTCAATCCCTGTCTTTGTCATCTCTCTCACTCACTCACTCACTCACTCACTCACTCACTCACTCACTCACACTCTATTCTCTCTCTCTCTCTCTCTCTCTCTCTTCTGATCTTTCGCTCACGTGCTCACTTTTTCTTCATGACTGTCTGTGTCATCTCTCTCTCTCTCCCTCTTTCTCAAACATGTCTGTCTGTCTGTCTCTCAATCGCTCTCTCTCTCGATCTCTTACTCTCTCTTGGATTCTCTCCGTCTGCCTTTTATACACACACAATCTTTCTCTCATGTTCTCTCACCTTTCCTCCATCCCCGTCTTTGTCTTTCTCCCTATTGATCTGTCTCGTCCTCTTGATATCTCACTCTCACTTGGATTTTGATTTTTCTGTCTGTTTCTCTTTTTTTATACACCCTCTCTATTTTGATCTCTCTTTCTCTCTCTCTCTCTCTCTCTCTCTCTCTCTCTCTCTCTCTCTCTCATAGACTCCTCTTTTCTCTATTTCTGTACGACATTTCTGTTCTGTCTGTCTCTCTATTGATCAATCTCTCTCTTGATCTCTTTCTTTCTCTTGGATATTCTCACTGTCTTGCTTTTACACACACACTGTCTATTCTGATCTTTCTCTCAAATGTTTCACCTTTTCTTCATCCCTGTCTTTGTTGTCTCTCTCTCTATTAAATCTCTGTCTGTCTGTCTCTCTCTTTAATTTATCTCGAGTATCAGTTTCTAATCTGCTTTTTTGTCTATTGGGTTGTCTGTCTCTCACTTTAAAACTCTCTCTCTCATCTATTCTTGCTCTCTCACTAAACTCTGTCTGCTTCTCTTTCTGTCTCTTTCCTTATATTCTTGTTCCCTGCCTATGGGAAGGACATGTTGAACACTCTTTTTCTTTACTCTCTCTCTCTCTCTCTCTCTCTCTCTCACATGGGGATTAGTAGTTGCTAATGGTTTACAGATGCCGGTGTTGGAAAAGCACTGCGTGTGCATTAATGTGGTGATGAGCCTCAGCTTTATACACTGGCAGCTCTCCAACTGTCCAAACACTAAAAACTAAAAACACACTATTAATGTAGACACGAGCTTCGTACGACTGTCTGGGATTTTGTGTTAATATTTTGCTGCTGTACGTTGCTGAATGTCCATATATAAGGGTGGAATCATCGCGACTCTGTGTCTAACGTGTCTCTCTGTCCTCCTCGGATACAGGACCGGAAGCTGTCCAAGTCCGAGCGTCAGCGCTTCAAAGAAGAGGCCGGCATGCTGAAGGGCCTGCAGCACCCCAACATCGTGCGCTTCTACGACTCGTGGGAGTCCCCCTCGAAAGGCCGCAAGTGCATCGTACTGGTGACGGAGCTCATGACATCGGGCACGCTGAAAACGTGAGTGATGACGTCATACTTTACCCTTACCCCAGTGCTGTCGAAGTCTCCTTTATGATTTAAAAATTTTGTCAGCAGCCCTGGCAGATGTTCCATCTGTGAGTCTATTTTAACACGCTTAAAAGCGTTATCGTTTCTATGGTAACGGCGTTCCAGGAATTCCACATTTACAGAAGTCGTCTCCTAGCATACTGTTGTCGTAAAACGTAATCAAGTTAGAGCCAATTCTCGTCAGGCCTGTTGTTGATTAATTTCCTGTAACAGCATCCGTCCCAAGCATTCTTTACTCTTTCGAGCCACCTTGCGTCACACATTTTGCAGCGGAACAAGTTTATTATAATTTTTTTTTTTTTCCTGTTTGTGTTTTTTTCTTTTCTTCTTTTTTTTTTAAACAGACTGTCCTTGTTATGATTTCTAAACCTCTAAGCACGCTCGTGTAACTAACCTTTCGTCCCTGGTTCATACAGAAAGTGTCAAGGACATTGTTCAGCCCCTGCAGGGACGCTCGTTTTTCCTAAAATGCCACTCACAGGTCGTTCCGCTTCAGAGAAAGCAGAAGAGCAGAAAGAGATTTTAATTGAGCTGAATCACAACAGAGTGGATTTGTGAAGGAAAAAAAAGAAAAAAGATAGATAGAGAGAGAGAGAGAGAGAGGGCGGGGGTGAGGGGGTGGGCTGATCAGAGCAGGGGAGCGGCGTGCCGCTTGCATGTGAGAGACGCGGTGTTGGCCGGTTTCCTCTCGCCAGCTGCTGCTCTTACAGATTCCACACATTCCTGAAAGGGGTGAGCGAAAGAGACGTAGCACTTCTGACCAGAGTGAACAAGACACACACACACACACACACACACACACACACACACACACACACACAAGTGCAGGCAGGAGTCCAGCTGAGCAGCTCCCTCATGTGGTGTACACACACACACACACACACACACACACACACACACATACACACACACACACACACACACTACTTCATTACAAAAATCTGTTTAAAACCCTACACATACACACAACCGTTAACCGTTATAAGTCATGCTGTACATCATGTTACTGCTCAGGAAGAGAAGGAATGTAAATAGGAGAAAAAAAAAATTCATATATTTCGTACAGATTTTTCACAGAGGAATTCGTCTGCACTTTTTCCGTATCAATCATTGGCACTTTAAAGGTGTATTACCTTTACTTCAACAAGCTAGGGAAGGGGCTCTTCTAATATGAGGTCACCAAAAGGGGTAAAAAAAATATAAATCTACCCTGACCAAGAACAAGGATATTTTAGTGCAATAATCTAAATAAAGCGATGAGCTGGCAGCACAGTAAACTGTACAGTATCAGTTATTTACCAGTGTGACTGCTCAGGAGTGGCATCTAACTCTGAGTGGTCTTCATTAGCTACCTGGGATCAAGTGGAGAAAAGCTAAATTTGTCCATGTACTATGAACATACACTACTCCTCAAACGTTTGGGTTCAGTTTCTAACTCTGTGGTCGTTCCTGATTTTTATTTCTTTCTACACTGTTAAACAATGCTGAAGGCGTCCAAAATAAACAACAGTCTCCTTTGAATAGTTGATATTGAGACGCATCTGCTACTTACAATGTGTAAAGCCTTTATAAAGGCTCTAATCTGAGGTGCTGGTTGTTAATTGGTGATTTCTGAGGCTGGTGACTTTAAATGAACTCTAAGTTTTGGTCTTGCTTTTCTGGGAAGGTCTTCGTGAGAACCAGTTTCATCCTGGGGCTTAATGGGTCTCGCAAATGCACTTGACAATACAACTGACTGTTGTTGTTGTTTTTACATATTTACCTAATTCCATCTGTGTTATTTTATAGTTTTGAAATCCCCATCATTGTTGTTGTAGAATGTAGAAAATGAAATCACTACACAGAAACGAACTTTGCTAGTGATGATGATGGTTTCCTCTCTAGTGTTGATGTGATTACCATCAGTGGTAAGGTGGCAGTCAGGGAGAGTGTTGAGTTAGAGCTGCTGCTCCTGAGAAAGCAGAACTGGTCAAGGTAATTTCGGAGCGTGGTCAGCTTCTGCTTCTTCAGAAAAACTGGACGCAGTATTCAAAGGAAAACCCAGAACTGATTGAGAGATTTCTATCATACAGTTGTGTTGGGAAGATTCCAGAGGAGGTGTTGTCTGGGGTTACAGGGACTGTACAGCTGACCTTCATAAAATGTTCTGCACAATATATGTCCAGCTGTTTGATTTGCTTTTTTTTATTTTATTTTATGTTTTTGGCTTGAGCTTGGTTTCGTACTTGACTGCATAGAATCAGGAATATCTGAATATAAACACAGTCAGCGGGTGATTATGTGGTGATTTAAGCATAACGTAGGAGAAATTCGAACTTCTTTGAGTGATTAAAGAGTGGGTGATGTTTGAGGCCGGGACTACGAGGTCCTTCTTGATTCCTAACATTGGCTGAAAGCTGTATTAGAGGCGTTGAGCTCATGGTTAGGGTTCGAGTGTTTCCCTCTGCACCTTTTGTACCCCATCCGTCATTTGGCAATTTAAAGGTCACATGTATTATCATTTCTTTCACAAGTTAACACAGGATGTCAGAATCTCTTAATGCTCCTGGGGAAGCGGCACTTTTAATATGAGCTCTCCCTACACTACAAGTTGTATGATGATACACACTGGTTATGACCTAACCATACATAAGACAAGAGCATTATCATCAACATCATTAAAGATCAGGATGAAGGAGAAAGAACAAGAAAAGGAAGAGAAACCAGAGCAGTCACAGTATTTTTTTAAATTTATTTTATTTTTTAATCTTTGAATATGCTGTGTTCCAGTTAAATGCTCAGCTATTGGCAGACTGATGTTTAAATCCCTTTAACACATGCTTTTATTCAGCACGATAACAATCAATTTTGAGTTGAATGTCAGCACAAGAGTCGTCATCACATAACAGTTGACGTGCTCTCCCCAAGAAACCACCAGGAGGGCATTTATGGGTGAAAAAAAAATAACCAGTTGACCTGCTTATTCTGTGACTCACAGTTTCTTTTCAAAATGACCAATTTATCTGGAAAATAAAGCAAAAATACAGAACTGTGAAGCGTCAAAGTCTGAAATCGGAGAGGAAGCGGAACAGAAGCTGATTACATAAAGAGAATTATAAAAATTCATCAGATGGATTTACTTGATGTGTCACTGACGAGCAGATGCCAACGCTTATGGATAAACAAAGTGTACATCTATTAAAGTCGTAAAAAAAATCCCCATTTACAGGAAATTCGAAAAAAAAACATGAAAACTGAACATTTCTCAGATTGTGGAAAAGCATGCAAACTTTTTTTTTTTTTCCTCTTACACTAAAGAAAAAAATATCTGTATTTATGTATTGGTTGTTTAAGCGAATAAACTATATAAAGGTCGTATTTACTAGGGACGGGAATCACCAGTCATCTCCGATATTATCACGATACCCAGGTGCTGATTTGATTAAAATTGCATTTCTATAAATATCATGATTTCATAAATATCCCGATTCAATATTACATTTTCCCGTATTTTGTTACAATTTTAAACCTTTAAAATGTTTAATGATTTAATTAAACATAGACATTTACAACATACATTTTAACATTGGTCTTTTTGCTGAAAAAACAAGAGCAGCATTTAAACACTATAAACTAACTTCAAATACAAGAGTTTAACATTTAACTGAACTTAAAATTAAACAAAAAGCTACATTGTTTCTGAGCAGCATGTATCTTTGTCAAACTTGGCCAATAATTCATTCCTACCACATGGGATGAAAATGTCTAAATAGTTCAGAGTGCGCCACCTGTAGGATTATAAAGAGACGGCGATGTTTTATCTCCTCCACAAACTTGACCGTGAGCGCAAATGTTGAGTTGTTGCCAGCATGCAGGGCTGCTAATGCTCGCAATTTTCGACTAATTAGCACTAATAGGGTTTTGAGATTGGTGCAACTGTGTGTAAAGAGTGGGTTTGAGACTAATTCGCTCACGGAGTTCGGAGAAAAAGGCATAGCGGAGGCTTTTAACGTGTGCAATTTTCAATAATGTAAAACCGTTTCTGTTGCGCCACTCAGGAACAGAATTGTTTAGATATCTGAGGCTTTTCTGCTTATCAGCGGTCAAGGCCAGTCAAACTGAAAACCAGTGAATTATGGTCACTGACTGAACAACTAGTTTATCTCTATTAGTTAAAAAAAAAATCTAATTTGGAGTCATATGTGAATCGCCACACAAAAGAATCATAACTGAATCTATTTTTCTCTATATTATTTAATAGACAAAAAATCTTTGATAACTATAGCTAAATGCACTGAACTTTCTAGAAAGTTTGATGTAATTGTTTAGTTATTTTAATTAATTAGTCTAACCTTTTAACACTTTCTTTCTGTGGAAACCATTTAAACTGGACAGCAGAACACCTGATCGCGCTCCGTAAACCTCTTGCCTTTGTCTGTCTACGTAAACTCATTTAATTACTTTCTGTGTGAAATTCTAAAGGGTTTTATTACTCCAGGCCCCCTAAAGGAAACTGGTAACATATCCTTTAAGGAGCTTTCCTGTGTCCTCTCTGCCAGCACCAAGCAAACACGCATACAAACATATGCCAAACAGGTAGCTCTCCCAGGCTGTGGCATTGTTAAGGAAATTGCTTTACTTTGTTCTCAGCGTTTTCTGCTCTTCACAACACCTTAGGAAACATGAGTACAGCTCCTCAGGCTGCGCTGAAGTCGGTGAATGATGGGACATTTACAGAGTCAGCTTTCTTTCTTAGCTCAAGTTCGGGCCGCTCGCCGAAACGTCAATCAGATTCTGCCTTTGAAAACAGCCTCGCCCTTTTTTATCTGCAATAAAGCTTTACAAGTTGGACACCACCCATAAAAGAATGTCACCATCTAACGTGTTATTATAAAGTGAGTGTAATTTCTTTTTACGAGCAAAGCCTTTGACTGCGCTCATATCTGGAGCAGAGCCGAGGTGTAGGTCTTACCTTGAGGCAGTTTGATGAATTGGTCATGTTTACAAACCCGTAAATGCCAACTTGGTAACTATTCTTACTTATCAGGATATGATTTCTTTTATAGTATTTTGATAAAAATGTTGTACTAAATGTTTTTCTTCCCACATTGGTCCCCTATTTATCATGCAATTTTGGAAACAACAAATAAAAATGTAGCAAATAATAAAATCTAATCTAATTTCGCATTTCTATTAGCAGAATTTTTAGCCTTGATACCACGTTTTCTTGCAAATATTTCAATGTTACTGATTTGCCTAAATATTGTTCAATATTGATCATTACGTTTGATACGATCTGTCACTATTTGGTATTGGTATGTACACGAATGTAAGGTACGTAAAGGTACATATAGGAACCCTGTGCAAAATAGAAGAGGACAATAAAAATATAGATTAAAAATGTCTGTTTAATTTTGTGAGCTCATGATCAAATGTTGGAAAAAAAAACATCTAAAGCTTTAAAAGGTTGTGTAAATAGGACGAACCTGACCCATTTATACAAAGCAGGGCACAAAAGCTCCATGTAAACAAGTTGGGTAAACTAGCAGCGTCTTATCTGATTTTTAATTTTTTTTCCTTACTATGAACCGGTTGAGCCAGAGCACAGGCAATAATTTATCATCTCATAGTGTCCCTTCTTCTGTCGTTAAAAACTAATAACTACTGTACACCTAGAGTTATTACATGCCTGCTAACTGCCTGCTATAAGTATTTACTTGTTCAATTATTTTAACTTGAATTATTTAATGTCCCAAACGTTGAGTCTAATGATTCGATTCAAATATTTTTCTCAGAATATTTTGTTTCTAGAATTGCACAACAAAATGTATTTTGTCAGTGTAAATCCTGAAAAAAAATTCTACACACCATGTATGTACTACAGAAAAACAACAATGGATCTAGAGCTCCAAACTGGCTAAAATGTCTGATTTACAAAGCATTTGATGGTGTTTAAAAGCAACAAATGACCATATATGAACAATAACCATGATGAAGTGTGCATGTAATAACGTATGAAGCATGTTGTTACCACGGTCCGGGACTATTGTGCTGTTGGACATCAGACCGGCCCACTATCGTAGGATATCAATAAAAGAAGATAGATCAAGTATGCTACATGTAAGAATAATGGTGTACGTGTGTACAGTAAGTCCCCGACTTATGAACATTCGAGATACGAATAGACTACAGATCTACGGACATTCCTAGATGCAGTGGACACTTGCTCCGTGTAGCTGAGATAGGGGTGTATGACTTTATAAGACTTACGAACGAATCCGACTTAGGAACATGCTCCAGGAACGGAACTTGTTTTTAAGTCGGGGACTTACTGTATATCTTATCACAGTACTGTTGTATGTATTTTATAATAGTAACAAATTTAATATATAATAGTAATGTTAGCAATACCATGTTAGATTTAAACTACTCCAATTACTACAGCTACTACTACTACTACTACTACTATTACTAATGATGATAATAATAATAATAATAATAGTTGTTTAATAACTAAACAAAAAGTGCTTGGCTTCCTATTAATAATACGAACAGAAAGCAGAGATAAATTTTCAGTCTTTTTGTTGACAATTAATTATCATACCCCTGTATGTGTGAGTGCGCACAATTAAAAAAAAATTTTTTTTTTTTTTAGATCAAATATTCCAAGATTATCCGAGCTTGTATCATTGGTCCTTATTAGGAAAATTGCTTCTTTTTTTATTTTATTTCACAGAATTTTATTTATTTATTTATTTTTAAAAAAGAAAGCAGCTATGTGTTTCCTTTCGGTTAGTGAGATTAAAGTCAGGGTTAGAGTTAGGTGTGGCATAGCATCGATGCAGCAGTAATTAATGTCATTAGACCCTCCTAATTAGGATAAGTAGTAGGGTGTGTGTGTTTCATTTGTCTTGAATGACATGTACTCCACTTCTTGTTAGTTCCACTAAGCAGGTTGATGTAATGAGAATTATTGTGCTAAACCCCTGGCTATGGTGCAACTCCAATAAATTTATTGAGGGATAATCTGATGAAAGTACAGGAGTGGGGGTCATGGATGCCCCAAAAAGAGAGCTGCGAAGTGTTAATGTCCTCTGATGAAACACACATTACACACTGCCCCGGTACCATCTGTTCCTGTTTACTATTGATTTAAAACCTTTAAAAAGGCTACTGAAGGGTCGCCTTTTTATTTATTTTTTATTGGAGTCATAGACCTAATGATGATAAAAAGAAATAAAAAATGTAAACGTTTTAATTACAGCAGCATAACCCCGCCCCTTTCCACATTAAATAATATCACATTTGCTCTCCCTCTCTCGGCACTTATGTCTTATCCCATGTGTGTACACTGATTAGCTACAGGCTTTTGAAATGGTTTAAATGGGTTTTACAGGGTATTTAACAAGCATGCTATGAAGCTCTCAGAGATTATTTTATCATCAGCCTGTGTGAGTTTGAGGTGTGTGAAAGGAAAATAACAAAGAAAAGGACAGCATAGCTGTAAATACCTGCAAAATGAGCACTTTAGTGCTTTAAGTAGCACAAACAGTACCGGTCAAAAGTTCGTACACACCTTCTGATTCAGTGTTTTTTGTTTAGTGATTTATTTTTCTACATTCTAGAGCAATACTGGGGATTACAGAACTACAGGTATTTAAGTAACAACAACAGTCAGATGTTATTTTAAGACATAAAGGTCAGCTGTTCTTGGAGCAGTTCTTGCCGGAACAGGATTTGCAATACCGATCAAGCACCACGAGGGAACCGGCTCTCATGAAGACCTTCACAGGAAAGCAAGAGCAAAACTTACCAGCTCAGAAATGACCAATGAACAAACAGCAGTCGTTATGAAGGCTTTACAGAGCATAAGTAGCATTACATGTCAATATCAACTGTTCAAAAGATATTATTGAATATTTTGGACGCCTTCAGCATTGAAAGTAATAAACATAAGTAAAGAACATGGAGTTAGAAGGTGTTGTGCGTCGAGTTTGAGACAGCTGTGCATTTATACCGCTCATTAATTACACATATATATTTTGTACACAGGACTGATCCGGTTATCACTTATAATTGAATTTCCAAAAGGCCCGTTTATATCAGCTAATTCTGTCCATCTTCTTC
The DNA here is from genome assembly GCA_030522415.1 of Channallabes apus. Taxonomy (NCBI): domain Eukaryota; kingdom Metazoa; phylum Chordata; class Actinopteri; order Siluriformes; family Clariidae; genus Channallabes; species Channallabes apus. The sequence goes on from CM060114.1 coordinate 10,008,742, forward strand.
CGCCTGCTTCCCTCCAGTGGATGTCTGTCAAAGGCAAAAGCCAACACCAAACAGGAGTTATTTTCTTTTTTTTTTTTTTTTAACCACCAGAGCTGTAGGTATAATTACCCTAATTGCACACTAGACTAAAATGATTCTAAAGCTACACATCACCGGATTATAGCAAAAATATTTTTCACAGTGGAAACCTCAAAACACAACCACTTGTAGATCTGTAATTCTGTTTTTAGTTCTCTTTTCATTTATTATATTATAATGTAATTATTTGTACAATTGTTCACCCTGTTAGAGAATAATTACTTTATATGCAAAGTAGATTCGGTAATGTTTCCACATTACACAGTGAAAAGCACAAGCTTTACTGTATTGTTCTCACATCACATGTAAGCAATCATGTGTAAATCCTTTTAAGACATAAGAAAAAGGAAGTGTCATTTTTTTTTTTTATCACATAAAGAGTCTCACAAAAGTCAGTATACCCCTCACATTTCAGCAACCACTTTATTATATGTTCTCAACGGACAATACTATAAAAATGGAAATTGGATACACTGTCCTCTAACAATTACTCAAAATGTAGACTTTGTCTCTACTAACTTTTGTCGCCAGCTATTTTGACAATAATTTCTGTATGTTGTTATTTTCAGAGGACAGTAAATCTGTACTGTTATACAACCTGCACATTGCCTACTCTAAAATATACCCAAGTTTCATTTCTATAGTAGTGTCCTTTGACAAGATGTACTAAAATATTTGCTGAAATTAGAGGGGCGTACTCAGCGATCAGATTCATTTTGTTGAACGGTGTTTATTTCAGCTGCCAGCCACCCACAGCTTGTCAGTCCAGTGTACAGTATAAATACAAGCTATTTTTTCTCACACTGCAGCTGTCATACTTTCACATCAGCCTGACATTAAGTCCATGTTAACAATCTTTATCTGCACTTTAATATCGTTCGAAGCTCCACTCACACCCGTTATGTGTTCTCGGGATGTGTGCAGATACCTGAAGCGTTTCAAGGTGATGAAGATCAAGGTACTGAGGAGCTGGTGCCGTCAGATCCTGAAGGGCCTTCACTTCCTCCACACCAGGACTCCTCCCATTATCCACCGGGACCTGAAGTGCGACAACATCTTCATCACGGGTCCCACCGGCTCCGTAAAGATCGGCGACCTGGGCCTGGCCACTCTGAAGTGCTCTTCTTTCGCTAAGAGCGTTATAGGTACGGTCAAGGTTTTACCTCTTTAACTACTCGAATGAGGTTAGAACGTTGAAACGTCCGAGTGTAATAGCGAACAAGGGTTTTTTCTTTTGTAGCGGTACCACAGTTTTCCTGGCAGCCGAGGAGAGTCTGGAGAGTTTATTGAAATTTTGTAATTGCAGGGAAAACACCTCTGTGTTCTGCTGGGAACAATAACAAGCACAACAAACAGCTAACTGGCTTGTAAATGAAAGCACTTTAATACATTTCTATAAAAAGGTGGCATGTTTAAGTTTATAATTTCGGTGTTTAGTGTTTTGGCCGCATTGGAATTTCTCCCGTGGCTTATCAGGAGCCGTTTTAGAAAACTGTGGATGCTAACGGATAAAATGTTCTAGTGTTGTTCCAGAGCTTTTCTCTCCGCCTCGTCACATTTGTTCTCCTTCCCTCTCAGCCCTGTGTTTTTCTCTCTTTAAAGATACCTGCATTTCATGTCTCTTTTACTTTATTCCTCTCTTGAGTATGTGTTTTGCTTTGAAATTGTAGGCACAAGTGCTCGTCACTGTGCTCTATGGATAATTTAATGTGCAGCAGTTCAGACAGTAAGTATGCTCTAACGTGGTACTGGTAAGTTAACGAGCCCACAATTAAAAAGGTTTGAAACATTCAAATTAAATGGAATAAATTATTTTTGTTTTTTTTTACCTCCTTCTGTGCGACACATTTTCTGTTATTAAACTTATTTAGTTTGTAAAGTCTAGATCAAAGGTGAGTAGCTTTCTTGAACATCCATACAGTATTTCATGGAAAGACTTAAGCAGAAACATGAGCTCATATGTAGTGTACAGTATGTCATATGGGGGGAGGGGTGTAAATACTGTAACTGAGACCCCCCCCCCCCCCCCCCCACCTTCTGGTTTTTATTTATTTATTTATTTTTTTTTATATATATATATTAATTTTTTTTCTTTTTTTTTTATTGTTTTCCTCCCATTCTCTCTGTCCTCTCAGGGTGTTCACGAGCAGGAAACGGGGGAACTCGGACTCCTCTCCCTTCCTTGGCCCTGCTTGGGTGAGTGTAAATGCCCGTTTCAGAGTTCTGAATGGTTCTTTTGCTTTAAGGTACCCCTGAGTTCATGGCGCCTGAGATGTATGAGGAGAAATATGACGAGTCTGTGGACGTGTACGCCTTTGGGATGTGCATGTTGGAGATGGCTACGTCAGAGTACCCATACTCAGAGTGCCAGAACCCGGCGCAAATCTACCGGAGGGTCACCAGCGTGAGTATCTCACCTTTAACACACGACTTTTTAAAACACAACTCGCCCAACCGTTTTTTTTTTTCTGTAGATGCTGGATAATAAATGCTGTAGCTAATATGTTTAGCTACGTTCCTCCAGAGTATTGATAACCTCTGTCCACTAGGCGGTGAGAGTCAAGATCTGGTACATACCACACCAGCACCAGAGACACTCTTCGTCCCTTTGATTTTTAAGTGGTATACAAATAAACTGAAATTAATTAAATATCAGGATAAGTTATTGTATTTGGTTAACAAATGATGGCAGACGTACAAATCTTGATATCTAACAAACTACCAAACAACGTCAGATTAATTGGAAAGTTAGAAATCTGAAAAAAAAAGTAAATTAACACTAAAATTAAAACTAAAATCCTCTGGTTTTAGCAAACTTATGTCTTCTTCCTCTGTTTCTGAGTTCGTGGATGGTTAAAGGTGCAATACTGCCACCTCCTGGACTGGAGTGTGGAGCACAAGACTGGAAATTATCTGAATTATCGATTTAAACTATCCTCAACACGAGTTACAGTGTTTTAAGGTTTATTGCATATTTATGGTAGTTATTAATATTTCAAAACCTATCAAATATATAGCAGGTATAAATGTTATATATACTAACAAAATCGTATCAGCAATATCAAAGCAAGTATATAATATAACTATTGTGGTGTATTATGTTTTTCTCACTTGTAATAAATAAATATATTTTATTATAAGAAGCGAAAGTAGCAAAGCTACAGTTAAAAGACAAGCATTTAGTTTTTCACGACTAGTTTGGATTTCTTGGGTAAAATATATACCATTAGCTAAATTAAATGGTCAAAAGCAACGCTACAGAATTAAAAAAAAATTTCAGCGAGAGCCAAATGGAGAAAATCTAAGTATATTATAAATTATAGTTCAGCTTTCTGCATTAGTCGAGCACTGGATCCTTAGCTAGTGTCATTTCCATGTCGTTCAACACCAGTATGCCACTCATTCTGCGTAGACATTTAGCTATTTGTGTTCTCATATGCCAAAGCTACACAATTTTGAGCTGAACTTTTAAACACTACAGTATTGGGAGAAGTTAAATCTGATTTACCACCCAGACAGTGCTGGGGGGAAAAAAAAGCTGCATGAACTCTTTCTTCTAAATGCATTTTCATAAAATGAGGTCACCCTGTACTGAAAACTCGGAACTCTCAAAAACTCACACACACACACACACACACACACACACACACACACACACACACACACACACACACACACACACACACACACAAAATCAAGGTTTTCTTGGTTTAAGATAAGTTCTTTTTAGGTCTCTTGTAAATAAAATGTGAAGAAAAGCTCTCATGTAACATCTAGTTTGATGTATATAATATAGTTTGATTGTATGTAATGTGACATTAGTACCTTTAATATAACTTTAGCCCTTGTGCAATCTTATTTCAGTCAGTGTGTTCGATACCACAGTTTAAAATATCCACATTTGTCCTTAAAGGGCATTTATTGACGTACACTGGCTATTTAATCCCAGTTCAGTTCGTTTACCATGGAGCTGAGATTGTGTGTGCATGTGCGTGCATGTATGTGTGCGTGCGTATGTGTGCGTACGTGCGCGTATGTGTGCCCATGTGTGTGTGTACCATGTGTATGTGTGTAGAGTGTGTTGACCATGAAGCAGGGTGTGTGTTCAGATCATTGTTAGAATTTGTGTGGAAGTTCTACCCTCTTGTGCTAAATAAACCCAGTCTAAATGTAGACCTTAATAGGTGGCCTTTAATTTCCTTCCACAAAAATGCTTATTTTGCAGCTGGAAGATAAAGCAGTCATGAGTCTGCAGGAGGGCCGGCTGCTCAGTTGACTAATCATATGATTTCCATGTTCTTGTGGGGAATGATGATGATTTTTTTTTTTTACTTTTAAGGCGAGAATTTTATAAACACAACAATTCTAATCATTCACTATACAAATTCAGAATGAATCCATACTTTAATAATTTTAGACCAAATATCACACATGTGATGTTAAACTTGAGCGTGGAACCTGTCAGGTTGCACTTTTTGCTCACTTTTGGATGTCAATATGTACAGTAGCAGGAGACCAAGTTAGACTATGGGTTAGTGCAGGGTATGTTACCAGGTGAGGGCAGCACTGAGTGTTGGTGCAGCAATGGTGTTTTGTATTCCCTGACTGCTCAGCTGCTTCCGAACATGGTAACTTCAGAACTAGAAATTTCAGAACAAGGTAACTTCAGAACTAGAAATTTCAGAACACGGTAACTTTAGAACTAGAAATTTCAGAACACGGTAACTTCAGAACTAGAAATTTCAGAACACGGTAACTTCAGAACTAGAAATTTCAGAACACGGTAACTTCAGAACTAGAAATTTCAGAACACGGTAACTTCAGAACTAGAAATTTCAGAACACGGTAACTTCAGAACTAGAAATTTCAGAACACGGTAACTTCAGAACTAGAAATTTCAGAACACGGTAACTTCAGAACTAGAAATTTCAGAACACGGTAACTTCAGAACTAGAAATTTCAGAACACGGTAACTTCAGAACTAGAAATTTCAGAACACGGTAACTTCAGAACAAGGTAACTTCAGAACTAGAAATTTCAGAACAAGGTAACTTCAGAACTAGAAATTTCAGAACAAGGTAACTTCAGAACTAGAAATTTCAGAACAAGGTAACTTCAGAACAAGGTAACTTCAGAACAAGGTAACTTCAGAACAAGGTAACTTCAGAACTAGAAATTTCAGAACACGGTAACTTCAGAACTAGAAATTTCAGAACTAGAAATTTCAGAACAAGGTAACTTCAGAACTAGAAATTTCAGAACAAGGTAACTTCAGAACTAGAAATTTCAGAACAAGGTAACTTCAGAACTAGAAATTTCAGAACACGGTAACTTCAGAACTAGAAATTTCAGAACTAGAAATTTCAGAACAAGGTAACTTCAGAACTAGAAATTTCAGAACAAGGTAACTTCAGAACAAGGTAACTTCAGAACTAGAAATTTCAGAACAAGGTAACTTCAGAACTAGAAATTTCAGAACAAGGTAACGTCAGAACTAGAAATTTCAGAACAAGGTAACGTCAGAACTAGAAATTTCAGAACAAGCTAACGTCAGAACTAGAAATTTCAGAACAAGCTAACGTCAGAACTAGAAATTTCAGAACAAGCTAACGTCAGAACTAGAAATTTCAGAACAAGCTAACTTCACAATAAGGTCTCTTCAGAACAAGGTACATTCAGATCACGGTAGCTTCATATCTATAGATCTTTGGAGCTTGTTTTTTTTATGTAATTTGGTGTACAGTACCAGTACATTTCTTTTTAAAGCTATTAAAGCTTTAGGTAGGAAATTATATAATTCATATTACCCCTAATAAAACCCTTGCTGAAGCCTCCATCAAACATTTAGAAACATGAATATAAGTAAACACTCAGATAGATACAGGTTTCCTGTTTGTACAGATTCTTGGACCACTTGGGCTAAAGGATAACATTGTTTTTCCCAAAACAAAAGAACAACCTAAATAACTTCAAAACGAGAAATTCTTTCAGAACAGATATGTAGTCAAAACCACAGATTTTTAAATGGCCTCTGGTTTCATTGGCTTCTTTTAAAAGCCTGTTATTTCTGCGCTGTTGGATGTGCGCAGACTGAACAGCCTGGAGGCCGAGAGTGCTTCTGAAAGAGCGAGGCAGAGTGAGAAGTAGATTCCAGGCAGCATCCCCAGCTTCCTGTCTGTGCCAACAGGTGCAGAACCATAACCGATCTTGTCACCTGTCCTTCTAGAACCTTCTGCTGTCTCACCCTCTGTCTGACTCAGTGTGAGCTCACAGAGGCTTAGAGCCAAGATTGAGAAGCTGAAACGTTACTGTTCTTCGGCATTCAGAGAGAGAGAGGGAACTGTAGCATGAGTTTCATCCGGGTTCAGCAGAAAATAAATAATATGAATGTAATATGAAATAATCGATATGAATGAAATATACAGAACTTTATTTTGAGCACTCGTCCTTAGTTGCTGCTTTCCGTGCATGCGGATGGAGATGCAAACGAAGCGCCATATAAAAGCAGTCGAATGACACCCCGTCCACGTACGTACCTGCAAATGCTTTGTATTCCGCATCCCTTAGATCTTCACACGTTCACGCTTCTTGTCTGGAAAAATCCTGTAATCCTCTCTCTTGACTTCATCACTGTAAATTTGTTTTTAATGACACTTAAAGACAGCAGTTTTTTAATAAGTTGGATCTGACAGCTCATCCTGAACTCAGTCAGTCGGAGATAACGTCCGAGTTATTCTCGTCTCTCGTTCTCATGGAAACGGCTTAATCCAGCAGACCCTTAAGCACAATTACGGCGTGCACTCCTCAAACAAACCCGAGCGGAAAATAAGACCATTACACGGAAAGCATAAAGCGAGATATGCGGCTCGTAATTGCTTTTCGTGTTTTTTTTTTTGTTTTTTTTCTCTCTCATCAGTCAGCCTCCACCTTTGAGTCCATCTGAAACTTTCTCACTTGCTCTCCTCAATGTACTTTCAAAAGTAGAAAAAAATTGATTAGCTGTAATTTGTCTTTTACAGTATTTTGTCGGAGAGCACAAAGCAGCATGCGTTCAGATTAAAGGGACCTGTTCTCTGCACGCGTCCTTTTTAATTACCCTGTTATGGCAATCCTTCGGCCTTTCTGCTTAATTGTGTTAAATCACAGTCATCTTTAACTTTGTTGGAATCTGTCCAAGTGGACATGCTTACAGTATATAAGCGAGAGACTTGTCAGATTCATGAATAGTTCAGCCGGCTAGAAAAATGCAGCATATAGACATCGGCACGTTGCGTGCAGGGTTATCTCTGGTAAGTTTCTTAGGTCCTTTTTTTTTTTTTTTTTTTTTTTTTGGAAACTGTTGTTTTGACTTTTCTATTCTCTGCTTTGGTATTAGAGGATTCAGAGCACTGCTCAAACTTTCTCACTGGGATAAAACGACAATAAAAACAATTCCAAGTTGCTAAAATTGAACAAAATATGCATCCTTATTTCCTTGTTTTTTTTTTTTATTTTATTTTTTTATCATTTTAATTTTCAGATAGTGAGTTTGTAATCGTTTACTGCTTCAGGGTGTACTAATGTGTAGTTCATTGCCTTGAAACAAATTAAATTACACTAGACAGCTCCACTAATCACTTTTACTGGTGGCTCCAAACAGCTGTCGTCGTTCACATCCTGTTCCCTGGACACCTAATCCTTAACACTGAGACCAAATCAGTTTGTGAAGCGGGAACAAAATGCATCTTTATGTTTCTACATCAAATTAGAGTGATCTCTCTCTCTCTCTCTCTCTCTCTCTCTCTCTCTGTATTTATTTATATTCTCTGTTTATATCCAAGTGCTAATGTGTACCTGTGGGTGTTGGTTATAATATGTCACACAAATACAAAGTACAAACCTGCCCAATTGTGAGACTAATGAGGAAAATAACACTGTGCTGATGCCGTTCCATTTTTTCAGTTTTTCTACAGTCTGTATTCAATTGTATTTTCTTTTTTTTCTTTTTTTTTTTTTTTTCCTCCTCAGCATCTGACCAAAAACTAGTGCTGCACTTAATCTTGTTCTGACCAATATTCTTGCAGCAAAGCCCACTTCTACTTAAGTGCCTCGACCTCCTTTTTGTTCTGGCTTTACGGCGGATATAGTGGAAGTAAAGCAGATCTTCAGGACAATGCAGATAGAACTATGAAGCTAAAACATATTAATTCCTAGATGTTAAAGTGGTTAGTGACTCGGCAGTTCATGCGGCACAGATTCCCGTCTCTGAGATCTCTTTAGGACAGCTATTAATCTGTTAGTATTGTATTTAATGTTTTTATTTTACATTTTTTTCAGGGTCTCAGCTCAATTCCGTTCAAGTAGCATGACGATATTATTTAATATTAACATGAAGCACTTGTGTAAATTGCTTTGTTCTCTAAGAATGACTGCTAAACACTCTAAATGTTAATATAATGAGTTTTAAACCCCTTAAGCGCTAAATGCCTCCTATGTAAGTCTAGGTTTAAATCTCTCTCTCTCTCTCTCTCTCTTTCTCACATACACACACTTTTGGATTAATACAGTATAGTCACTGAATAATTCATAGCAGTGACTGAATTCCCTGCCTTATAAAACGAACCGCTGATTCGAAAGGGTTACGTGTCGGTGTGTTAGGCGTTTGTATTTGTAGATAAGGGTTCGCTGATGGATGAAAAGTTAAATCTTTCCAGGAGAGAGATGGAAATGAGCAGGTAGAGTGATCAAGCACGTAGTCCATAGTGAACACGCTGCGCCTGCAGTGATAGCTATTGTAATAGTTATATCTATTTAATATCATATACATTAAAAAAAAGAAAAGAAAAGTATTATATGTTAGATGTTGTATTAGTCCTGGGCGATATGATATACTAGGGAGATTGTGATGAATTCTGGTATAATATACTTTTCGGAAGGATTGCAGGTATTGTGATTTGATCAAATTTCTTAATGAACGATTTTATTGCTGAAAATGTACAGCTTTAGGATTTCTGCTTTTTATTGCAGTGGATTTTATTTTTATTTTTTTAATAGTTCTTCCAAAATGCTTTGCTAAAAATTCTAAACAAATATATGACGTGTATCGCGGTAATGTCTCGAAGTATCACAATCTGATATTTTTGTCATATAATTTTTAATGCTGTTGTTGTTGTTATTATTAGCACACAATGATTCAAAAGTCTTATCTCTGTTTTTTTTTCACCGCGCAGGGCGTGAAACCGAGCAGCTTCGATAAGGTGGCCATACCCGAGGTGAAGGAGATCATCGAAGGTTGCATTCGACAGAACAAAGATGAAAGGTAAGCAGAGGTTTTCTTGATTTTTGGAGAATAAAGCATAAAAACCACCAAAAGACAAAAATGTGACTAATCTGGAGATTTATACAGTATAGATTGATAAATAAACATAAGCAAGAATATTCATAGATATATTGATGTTTGTCTCTCAGGTTCATGTTTTCTTTCTCAATTAGTCCCAGTCATATACATTTATCTAAATATAAAATTAGTATCTTCAACAGTGTTACTGTAACTTTTTAGATCTGACCAGAGACTGAACTGAGTCCAGTTCTCTCAGGTGATAAAGGCTTTTCAGTTCTAACCTGCAACCTTTTGTCCAGCGTAGTCTCCACTTATCGAGTTGCACACAGTCTGAAGGCACATTAGTATTAGATTTGTCAGTACTGTGTTGTCTTAAAGCAATTATTTCTCATCTTAGTCCAAGTTCAGGTACTTATTCTGAAGCCCATGTGGTTCGGCTTTACTAAAAAGCCACCTCGGCTCAGCGAGTCTTGTTCATTCATGCTTTGTGAAAAGGTTGCAAGTGTGGAAACGGTGATAAAGAAATGAAAGGAAAAATGTTCTGTTCTGAGTGTAAAACTTTGCACCCCCTTCCATCAAAAGATCAGAAGTTAAAGAAAAGAAATATTAGACTTTGTGTTTTTGTTTAATCTGTAGTTTCCCAAAATGACTAGTTTTCATGTAGATCTTTCATGTTGACTCAGTGAGGAGCTCGAAGCCAGTTGAGAAAATCCTGAGTGTGTACAAACCTTTATCAAAAATCTTTGAAAAAAAAGATGTATTCGATTCTTGTTCCTTAAGGTTTCTGAATTTATACTGGAAGATTTTTTGTTATAAATTTATAATTGTGATTATGAATAAAAGCATTCTGCGAGCAAGTATGTGTCTCAATATACAATGTTGTTTATATGGATTCATTTCTGTGGCAAGTCCAAGTCATGTGATCTTTATTTTTGTTCATTAAGCCGTCCGGTGTAACTTTATTGAAATTGATCCTCTCTCTCTCTCTCTCTCTCTCTCTCTCTCTCTTTACGTCACAGATATGCCATCAAAGTCCTGCTGAACCATGCCTTCTTCCAAGAGGAGACAGGAGTGCGAGTGGAACTGGCTGAGGAGGACGATGGGGAAATGGTCGCCATCAAGCTCTGGCTGCGCATCGAAGACGCCAAAAAGCTGAAAGGCAAATATAAAGACAACGAAGCTATCGAGTTCTCCTTCGACCTCCATAAGGACGTCCCCGAAGATGTGGCCCAAGAAATGGTGGGTGGTTCCTCAAACGTCCCTGTCGATCTAACCATATAACTCTGTTTATACGTCGATCTAACGTTCTGACGCGCGCTCTGCCGATTCACAGGTGGAGTCGGGATACGTGTGCGAGGCCGACCACAAGACCATGGCCAAGGCCATCAAAGACCGCGTGTCGCTGATCTGCCGTAAACGAGAACAGATAAAGTTGGTGCGAGAGGAGCAGGAGAAGCGCAAACAGGAAGCTGATCAGCAGCAACAGCTGAGCGAGTCTCAGAAGGCCTTGCACTTCGGACCTCCAGGAACACCAGGAGCCACTCAGACTCCGTGCAGCCTCCAGCCGCCCACTCCAGGCCCTGGACAGTTCGAACCAGAGGAGTTTGAAACAGACCAACTGCAACAGCTGCAGTACCAGCAAGGTGCAGTCTCCGGTTTGTACTAGTAGTAACCGATTCTCAGGCACCTAGCTGGGGATTGGAGTTTAAAATTTTTTTTATAAGGTATTTACATTCAAATAGTCTATTGTTTACATTTTGTTCAAATTGAATCCTGCTGTTTAGGTATTATTAGGATTTAATTAAAATGTACAATCCCATACCATCTAATGTACAGGCACATTTGTGTCTAAAAGTGAGATTTAATCAGCAACAAGCATTTATTGGAACTAACTCTTTGTTGTTGTTGAACTTTAAATACGTTTTTGAATCTTGTGCTGAACACAGGATTTATAATTATTACGCCCTATAAAGTGAGTGTGTATAGTGAATAAGGGTCCATTTTTGGAAACAGTTATTGCACAAAGTTAAAGATGGGGGATTTGTACGTCCAGGGTTAGTCCGATAATAGCTCCGGCATCCTCAGAAAACTTTCTTCCTTAATGGTACCCAAGCACTAGTGAAACACTGGGATAAGTGCATTAGTGTAGCAGGGGATTTTATAAAAAATAAAAAATAAAGGCAGCTCTTAAATCTCAGAACTGTGTTCTGCCATTTTGCAAGTCCCGGTTTCACTCGAACACCTGTCAAATTTACTTTTAAAATACTTAAAAACAAATGGAATTTAAAAACCCTAATTCCCCAAAGCGTTCTAAACGTGTAACGAATGGAAATTCTGATTTCTTCCCCGTGTGCGTTACGCTGCGCTTTCTCTCCCCAGCTGAAGCTACGATGGACAGCGGACAGGGTTCATCCATCTTCTCCGAGTGTCAGCTCACCATGTCTTATAGTTCTCCTGCGGCATCTCATCAGACCCCCCAGCACCACCAGCAGCAGCCTGCGCAGCCCTCCTATCCCACTGCCTCACAAACGACCCAGCAGCACCCAGTGTTCCCCCCACAGCCCATGGTAAGACCTAACACTCATAATGACGGAGAGGCAGCAGAGAAAGTGTAACGTAGAGGAGAGAGCTTATTTCCCACCATGCAGCCGATTCGAGTTAGTCTTTAGAGCAGCGCACCCTGTAATTAATCAGCTCACAAGCTGTTTTTCTGTCAAAACAACGATTTAAGGATTTGATTTAGTTCATAGCCCATGCGTTAACCCCTTAGACTCCCTACTTACTAGTCAGTATATTGAACTGTAATAACTCCTACTGATAGGAACAGTTAGGAATATAAATGCTTCTAACGTATTATTATTATGTTTAAATCTAAGTCTAAACAATTGTATTTAGACCTAAATCATCCTTAGTGCTGGCTGGCGGTTTAGGTGGGATGTAATGTAATGTGATAGACATGCTTTAATAAAGGCCACTTCACACTCGTAGATTATTTTTCCTATAGCAGCACTCCAGCGAGTGTTTCATTACTCTCCTTTCACCCCAGTGATTTGTTAATGATAATCGATTAATGGTGCTTTTATTTTTTTTATTTATGACATAATAACAGATCAGATCATTATCCATTTGTTTACAGTGTGTTTACAATGTCATAGATAAACAAAACAGTTATGTTTAATTTATCGTATTACAAAGCAAGTGTAACTGTAATGTATTTTAAAGTATTACAAAGCAAGTGTAAGTTCACATAGCGAGAGTTACCGCTTTAACCTGGTTGTTGCAAAACTTTGACACTGGAAAAAGAAATGCAATTGCATGTTTGTTTTTAATTAATTAATTCATTTTTATAAACCTTGTGTATGATGATGATCTTACTGTAGCCGATTACTGTCAGAGCTACTGTGATCTAAAACATCAGTACCGTCAGCCAAATCAGCAAGGACCAATCGTAAGCCTTGTGGTGTAAAAGCAACTAACAAACCATGCGTTAAGAAATTATACTAGACGAGGTGAGACGCGTAATACGGCAGTAAACAGTGCACAAGTTCAGTTTAAACAGCTACATTTTGCCTAGTCACATCCACTACTTGGTTTCTGTTTTTCCTGAATCTATTTTAGGGCGCAATCATGGTGACTGGCTAGACTTTCTCCTGGGAGTTTAAGGGGATAGAGATCAAATTATATTAATAAAAACAAGTAGAATTAGCTGTCACAGTCAGGAGATGTTAAAGATACAGATGGAGATAAGATAATAGACTTAGAGCTCCGTGTCCATCCTGATTGCTGCTAGTTTGGGTGTGTGAATGTTTTGCGATGCATGTCTTAACCAGTTTTCTTTTTATGCTGTGGTCATGTGGTTTGTCTGAGCTTATGGTTTGTTTAAGGAATGATGCCTGTGACAGCAACACAACAAATCTACTGACAAAAACACACAACAAAACAGCACTCCAGGGTTTACATTGACACACACACAAACACAAACAGACACACAGACAGACAGACAGTATCATTATCTACTGTATACTGTAACTGCTCCTGTGCACTCTCACGCTGGCTCTCTTCCACATTCCCACACGCTTATTATGATGTCCTTTATGAGTTCCTTATTTGTGTCATGTTCGGTTTATTGCTCCACATTGAGTTTGGTCCCTTTGTGAGATACAGCAGTGCAGTGCCGAGTGCCAGACTCCCATCAGCTCATCACTCCGGTGTGCCTTCTCCCTCTCTCTCTCGCTCTCTCCCTCTCCCACTCTCTCATTCTCCCTCTCTCCCTCTCTCTCGCTCTCTCTCTATCTCTCACTCTCTCTCTTTCTCCCTCTATCTCTCGCGCTCTCTCTCATTCTCCCTCTCACTCTCTCTCTCGCTCTCTCTCCCACTCTCTCTCATTCTCCCTCTCTCTCTCTCATTCTCCCTCTCTCTCTCTTTCTCCCTCTCTCACTCTCTCTCTCTCTCTCTCATTCTCCCTCTCTCACTCTCTCTCTTTCTCACTCTCGCTCTCTCTCTCATTCTCACTCTCTCTCTCTCTCTCGCTCTCTCTCCCACTCTCTCTCATTCTCCCTCTCTCTCTCTCTCTCTCTCATTCTCCCTGTCTCACTGTCTCTCGCTCTCTCTCCCTCTCTCTCTCATTCTCCCTCTCTCTCTCTCTCTCATTCTCTCTCTCTCTCATTCTCCCTCTCTCACTCTCTCTCGCTCTCTCTATCTCTCACTCTCTCTCTTTCTCCCTCTCACTCTCGCTCTCATTCTCACTCTCTCTCTCATTCTCACTCTCTCTCTCTCTCGCTCTCTTTCTCGCTCTCTCTTCCCAAATTGTCATTTGCATATTTTATTCCTACCCTGGCGTTCTGACTGAAATTAGACCACTCATGCCGTTCCCATGAGCTTTGGGGCTTCATTAAGCATCCCATGTTTTTGTCACCCATAATTATTTTTTGACAATTACATCCTTTTTATATATATAAAAGGAACTCAATTACTGAATTTATTAGGAACGTTCTTTGGTCAAATATTCTAAAATATATCTTTACAGTTTTATTCCTTCTTTTCCTTTTCTTTATATTTTTTTCCGGACTGATGAATTCAGTTTTCTTGAATTTTTATTTTTTTTGTCTGATAATCTGGACACACCTGATGCTGACTTGTTTCTTTTCCAAAACTGATGATGATGATGATGATGATGATGATGATGATGAGTCTGGAGTCTGCACAGCACTGATGTTTTTCAAGTTTTAAAGTTTTGTTAATCATTTGTTCAAATTATTACATTCACATGTTAGTTGTATTTATTTTTTATTGTCCCTCTGTTCAGATTTGTTCTTCATAATTTATATTTTTGTCTTGTGTTATAAAATGTCATTATTGTTTTAAATAAGCAAACAAACAAAAAAATATATATGTGTAATATGTAATACTTCTAATATTTAAACGAATACCATTAAGTCCTTTTAGAAATCGTGTTCCTGTTCAGATTGTTCAGTGGTCTTTGTTTACAACGTTTACGTAAATGTATTTATCGATTGATTGATTGATAAACAACCAGTACATTTCCTAAATTAGCTTACTTTAGCATCTTCATAATTTGAATAGCTTCAGTCTGATATAGGTGTGTGTGTGTGTGTGTGTGTGAGAGAGAGGATTCATATTCTGTTCATCTCGCTCTTTCTCTCCGTTTAAAATTTCTGTGCTGCTGTTTTTGTCTTCTGATATAATTATTTTGTTGTTGTTCCTGTTATTTATCCGTTTTCCTCCGTTGCATCAGTTGACATTTCTACCCCCCTCCTCCTTCGCCTGCAGCCTTCTCCACCTCCCGCCGCGCGTCGTGGTCGTAGCATGTCCGTTTGCGTGCCCTGCTTTCCCTGCGCTCCTTCTCCATCGTACCCTCCCAAGCTTCCCTCCACTCCTCCTCCGGTGCTCTCCCCCCGACCGGGGACATCAGACGGCGAGACGTTCGCGGGCCGTCTGTCCAAGGCGCTGGAGAGTGTGTTGCCCCGGCGCCGCTCCAGCCTCCCAGCACTCTTTGCCAGCCCTGTATGTTCGTGTGTATGGGTGAAGCAGGAGCGTCCTGATGGGTCTGGTCTCATCGGCACACACAGGCACTCGGCGTTCGAAACTCAGAAGTACAAATATTAAACATATAATTAAAACACTGTAAAGTTGGCGTGTCTGTATATTGAAGATATTTGCGATAAAATAATTTGGAGGCCGTTAGACAACGAAATAACGCCATAGGACAACGAAATGTTCTTTGGAATTTTTGTCCGTTTGTGCACAACATACAGTAGTCAACGTGTGTGTCATAAAAAGCTACCAATAAATAGTATAGAACCAATGTTGTACCCAATTCACTCACAATCAATGTTCCTGTCTGTGTTACTTTGTGCTAGAGCTTCGTGTCAAACTCTTCCCCGTCTGTCCCTTTAATGCCGCAGCCAGATTAAGGCACACCTCAGTGTCTGCCTGCTTCAGTGACACAGCACATTCAGTCACGATAACAATAGCTTTAACCCTTAGCAGCGTTATCTCTCACTGGCACACTTGCATTAAAATATGTGCATTTTAAACTTCCTCATACAACATTTCTCCCCTGATATCTGGAACGAGTTAGAAAAATAAGACAGGAAATGTATGAGGCACTTTAACGTTATCTTTTTTGGTTTAAAGCTGCACACATGTTGTATTTCGCTTTGAAAAATCCAGGGAGAAAATAACTCGGGAAAATGATATAAAGAGAGATAGAAAAAGAAAATAGCTTTGTGTTAAATATGTCATTTCCATTCGAGGAGACTCTAGGCATTAAAAAGCATTGAAACAGGAGTTGGTCATGGAGAAGAGAACAGATGTGTGTGTTTCATACCTCAATCCTTAATCTTTTGACTTGTTGGGAGTTTTACTTTAATTGACCAGGAACCATACTTTCTCAGAATGAAAGCCTGAACGCTGGAAAACGTTTTCTATTACACATTAGTGGATAATGAAAAAGCTGATCAAAAGGGTTTTAAAAAAAAAAAAGAAGAAGAAGAAAATCCTGCATTTTGATGATAAGGTAAACGCTTTTAAACGCCTGCGTGCCTTACGTTCCCGAGGCCGGCCCACCACGAGCGCTCCTTTTCACATTAAATACAGATGCTTTAGGGTTCTTGCGTCCTTCTAAAAACTAGGACTGACTGTTGCTCCCCTGGACAATATACTGTATTTATCACCAGCGCATCAGCAATCAGTCAAAAATTGGAGCTATGAACCCTTTACCCTGTCTGTATTTAATTCCACACCTATAAGCTGCTACAGTATGTTCCTGCTTTTAAATGTATTTCATGCTCCATTCTTGAAGTGTCTTTGCTTTGTGTGATGAGTTTCTACCTGCTGTATTATTTGTCTTATTCTCTATCTCTCTCTTGCTCTTTGTGCATATTTATGATGCTGCGTTTTTTTGCTACCTCACGACAATGCCATGTGTTGTTGTTGTTGTTGTTATTATCGTCACTTTAGCCTCAGTCTCTGGCTCAGCCGTATGGTGGGGGAGGGGGCTCGGGTGTGTGTGACCCGCCGCTCTCTTTCCCCTCCATCCCCGAGCGGCCGGTCTCCTTCTCCCCGCCGCCATCCTGCACCCCTAAAGGCTTCAACGTGCAGCGCCGCAGGAGCACCTCCATCTTAGAGGCCCATACGCGCCACTTTCAGCCCGCGTACCGCAGCTACGGGAGCGGCCTCCACCCGTTCTCTAGCATGGACGCTCACGAGCCGCCGCACCTCCTACTGCCGAACGTAGCGGCTCACAGACTGGCCGAGAACATGCAGGCTTCGAGCGAGTCCTTACACAGCTACAAAGACATCCGAATGGAGCAGGAGGAGGTCGTGCGTAGACTGAGTCTCAACCAGGCCGTCCTGCTGGATCACCTGGAGGCCATGGCGTACAGTGGATACCCCATAACGGCACAACAGCTTAACCAGATCACCCTCCACCAGCAAATGCAGGCTGCTGCTGCTGCAAATCTGGCATACGAGAGCCCTCAGCCCAGCCCAGGCTACCTGCACGCACACGTCCCGAGCCTGATGCGACCAGTCTCTCAGACAGCACCCGTTAGCATGACCCAGGAACCCTGCTACCAGCCTCACCCGTCATTTCCTCATTCTGCCCCACCAGTGCTGGCGCACACGTCCGACCCTGCCACCGCTTTCGAGTTCCAAATGCACAACCTCCAAACAGAACCAGGAGTGCTGGCTGCTGCTAGACTGTACCGAGCCCGGCGTGGCTCCATGGAACTCGCGCTCGACGAGGCATCAGGAAACACGGGCCCGTGCAGTCGGCTGCAGCCCGTCACGGAGGAGCTGGGGAGCTACACGAGCCCGGAGATGCCGCTGCCTCCAGGAAGCCTGCTGTTGCTCCACGCGCAAAAAGAGCGCAGCCCGGATCCTTCCAGCGACTCGGTGGCCTCATCCGACACCGGAGACTTTCACTCGCCGCCTCTACCACATGCGGGACGCACGGGTCCGGACGCCTCCCTCGCTCAGTCCATCCCCCAAACATCGACGCAGATCTACACGGCCGACAGAGGAAGCGGAACATGCGAAGGCCACCCCCCCACTCACCACTCGTACCTGTTCGTCCCTCCGTCTGAGCCGTCCAGCTCTCATGTCAGCACTCTGCAGAGCGCCTGGGCCCGACAAACAAGCGTCCAGCCCGAGCATAGCTTCCACGAGCCTGCTCTGAGCCTACAGGGTTCTGCTTTGGTGATTACACCCACCTGCTCTTCTTAATCCCCACTCCACCCTACCCTACTCCAACCCCCCCCCCCCCCCCATTCTCTTCCACTCTTACCTGATTCAGTTTGTCCTTGTGGTTTTAACCCTGTCCAGCCATACATAGCTTAATACATGGATGTTAATTCATGCTGAGGCTTTTAGGACAAAGTGCAAGTAAACCTGCCTTCGGAAATCCCCCTCGTCTTCTCGAAATCTTTGTTTTATTCTTTTTGTTTAGTATTGTTGTTTCTGCCTTGTCTGTTCATTTGTCTCATTTTTTTTTTCTTTCTTATTTTCTTGAAGTTTTTATTCACATGAGTAAGTACTATTTTGTGTGTCTGCTCATATCAACACATACTGTATATACTGTGTATGTGTGTGAGGATATATGGTCTATATATATATATATATATATATATATATATATATATATATATATATATATATATATATATACAGTGGTGTGAAAAACTATTTGCCCCCTTCCTGATTTCTTATTCTTTTGCATGTTTGTCACACGTAAATGTTTCTGCTCATCAAAAACCGTTAACTATTAGTCAAAGATAACATAATTGAACACAAAATGCAGTTTTTAAATGAAGGTTTACGTTATTAAGGGAGAAAAAAAACTCTAAATCTACATGGCCCTGTGTGAAAAAGTGATTGCCCCCCTTGTTAAAAAATAACTTAACTGTGGTTTATCACACCTGAGTTCAATTTCTGTAGTCACCCCCAGGCCTGATTACTGCCACACCTGTTTCAATCAAGAAATCACTTAAATAGGAGCTACCTGACACAGAGAAGTAGACCAAAAGCACCTCAAAAGCTAGACATCATGCCAAGATCCAAAGAAATTCAGGAACAAATGAGAACAAAAGTAATTGAGATCTATCAGTCTGGTAAAGGTTATAAAGCCATTTCTAAAGCTTTGGGACTCCAGCGAACCACAGTGAGAGCCATTATCCACAAATGGCAAAAACATGGAACAGTGGTGAACCTTCCCAGGAGTGGCCGGCCGACCAAAATTACCCCAAGAGCGCAGAAACAACTCATCCGAGAGGCCACAAAAGACCCCAGGACAACATCTAAAGAACTGCAGGCCTCACTTGCCTCAATTAAGGTCAGTGTTCACGACTCCACCATAAGAAAGAGACTGGGCAAAAACGGCCTGCATGGCAGATTTCCAAGGCACAAACCACTCTTAAGCAAAAAGAACATTAAGGCTCGTCTCAATTTTGCTAAAAAACATCTCAATGATTGCCAAGACTTTTGGGAAAATACCTTGTGGACCGACGAGACAAAAGTTGAACTTTTTGGAAGGTGCGTGTCCCGTTACATCTGGCGTAAAAGTAACACAACATTTCAGAAAAAGAACATCATACCAACAGTAAAATATGGTGGTGGTAGTGTGATGGTCTGGGGTTGTTTTGCTGCTTCAGGACCTGGAAGGCTTGCTGTGATAGATGGAACCATGAATTCTACTGTCTACCAAAAACTCCTGAAGGAGAATGTCCGGCCATCTGTTCGTCAACTCAAGCTGAAGCGATCTTGGGTGCTGCAGCAGGACAATGACCCAAAACACACCAGCAAATCCACCTCTGAATGGCTGAAGAAAAACAAAATGAAGACTTTGGAGTGGCCTAGTCAAAGTCCTGACCTGAATCCTATTGAGATGTTGTGACATGACCTTAAAAAGGCGGTTCATGCTAGAAAACCCTCAAATAAAGCTGAATTACAACAATTCTGCAAAGATGAGTGGGCCAAAATTCCTCCAGAGCGCTGTAAAAGACTCGTTGCAAGTTATCGCAAACGCTTGATTGCAGTTATTGCTGCTAAGGGTGGCCCAACCAGTTATTAGGTTCAGGGGGCAATTACTTTTTCACACAGGGCCATGTAGGCTTGGATTTTTTTTCTCCCTAAATAATTAAACCCCTCATTTAAAAACTGCATTTTGTGTTTACTTGTGTTATCTTTGACTAATAGTTAAATGTGTTTGATGATCAGAAACATTTTGTGTGACAAACATGCAAAAGAATAAGAAATCAGGAGGGGGGCAAATAGTTTTTCACACCACTGTATATCTGTAATGCTAAGATGCAAATTCAAAGTTGAGTGGAGACCCTTATCCCGAAGGGAACATTTTATTAATTTGCCTCAGAAATATAATAATAATTATAATAATAAACGGACGATGAATTATGATGGAAGAGAGGGTGCTCCAGAGGAAACGGAGGATTTGCATTTTCAAACACAAACATACAACGGGGGTTTGTGCAGGTTTACTTCTCCACATTATATTCCCTTTAGCTGTGTGTTCATATCACTGCTAGTTATTTTAACCACATTTTTTTGTTATTGTATTGTTTTTTTTTTCTAATTGTTGCTATAATTAACTTCTGCTTTTTTAGACCTTGTGCTTTGTTGTAGTTGGCTGGAAATGGTTAAAACAATATATTAGTTTTTTTTTATGATGATGCCTCCTGTTAAGGACACACACCCTTATGAAGAATTTGTATAATTTGTTGTAAACTGTAATGGACTTGCCTTTACGGGTGAACGATCGTTCATATTAACCCTTAGAAATCTGACATCAGTGCCATCGCTTGAGTCTTCGTTTAATTCCTTTTTCATTCTTTACTTTACTTTCACCATCTCACCTGCTTGTGGAACTTTTGTTGCTTTTTAAATATCTTTGATAGGAGGCAGAAGGTCAAGGTAAGGCCAAACCGCCCTGTGCAAATATACTTGTGCACTCCGACGGCGACGCAGGGAGACAAGTATACTTGCCTACAGCTTTCTAAGGGTTTCATTATTGTATACCCTTTCTGACGGAAAAGCCAGGAAGTGTTGTTTTAACACGGCAGCGCCGAGCACAACCCGTGCACTGTTTCAGTGTTAACAGTCACGTAAAGCTCTGAATCATCTCCAAATGCATGAAGGCCCTGCTCACTCCCAGACTAACAACGTGCCGCTGTCTGTGTGTAAAACGCTCGGATGCATATACTAAGCACGAGGTCTCATCTGAGTGCCTCAGCGGCTCCTCAGAAAGGTCACGGCTTCGTCTATGCATGTCTGTTAATCCACAATCAGTTATCTGGTCTGTGATGAATGTTATTCTGACTTTACTTTTCTTCTTGTTTGTATCTGTTTCCACCACTACCCTCTCTCTCTCTCTCTCTCTCTCTCTCTCTCTCTCTCTCTCTCTCCGTTCCTCCTTTTTTATTTTTCTGTCTCACTGTCCATACTGTAGCAGATTCCGCCTTCGCAGCCCAGTACGGCTCTTCCTATGATCCCCACCAGCGTCCAGGCCACACCCTGGAGTGATCCAGTCAATGCACAGGTATTAAGACTTTCTCCCCGTTTCAGCAGTTTAGTTATTAAAGAGGCCGGTGTGGGCAAAAACATTCGTTTTCATTTTTGTCCTTTATCTGAATTCTCTTCTGCGTGTGAAAGCTGCGGACTCCAGAGACTCTCTCTCTCTCGCTCTATCTATCTGTCTATCTCTTTATCTGTCTATTGCTCTATCTGTCTATGTTTATCTCTGTCTATCTCTCTGTCTATCTGTCTATCTCTCTGTCTATCTATCTCTGTCTCTCTGTCTATCTATTTCTCTATATATCTCTCTATCTCCGTCTGTCTATCTATCTGTCTATCTCTATCCATTTCTTTATTTATCGCTGTATCTGTCTCTCTATCCATTTCTTTAACTATCACTCTATCTGTCTATCTCTCTGTTTATCTCTGTCTGTCTGTTTATTTATTTCTCTATATATCTCTCTATCTCAGTCTATCTGTCTATCTCTATCCATTTCTTTATCTATCGTTCTATCTGTCGATCTCTGTTTATCTCTGTCTGTCTCTATCTATCTATCTATCTATCTGTCTGTCTACCTATCTATGTCTGTCTCTCTGTCTATTTTTCTCTATATATCTATCTGTCTATCTATGTGTCTATCTCTATCCATTTCTTTATCTCTATCCATTTCTTTATCTCTATCTATCTGTCTCTTTATCTGTCTATCTATCTATCTATCTATCTCTCTATCTATCTCTCTATCTATCTATCTATCTATCTATCTATCTCTTACACTGTGTTGTATTTGTTTCTTATAGTATGGAGGTTACTACATCCCAGCAGTCCCTTCGCAGGTAGAGAAATCCCCCAAAACCCACTATCACCACCACTACTCACTCTCTCACACACACACATACACGCACACACTTCTCTCTTTGCTGTGTCACTCCTGGCCTTCTCCAGTTTACACTATCTTATGCATCCTGAATCAGCTTTGCCCACTTTATATATAAAGCTTTAAGCTTGTGGTGTTTATGAAAGCTCTGTATTGTTTGTTTATCATTTCTGTGGACAAATATATTGTAGCTGCTTATATACCTTGGTTAGTGAAGATGAAATGGAGAATTTGCAGTCTTAAGAATCCAGTCACGCTAGTTTCCTATTGCTTTAAATACATTTCTAACTCAAATTTACCTCAGTCTAACAATACTTGTCCCAGATTGGTGGTATGACTTAATCACATTTGCTTTAATAAATGTATCGGATGCTCGTCGCCTGCTAATGTCACGATAGACGATGTGGGGTCTGTGAAGGGGTGATTTTTCTTTGTGTTTTTGTACAGCATAAAATATTCATAATTAGATTATTGTTGTTTGTTTTTAATTCATTTAATAGTTTGAGAATGATTGCCTTGCTAAAAAAAAAAAGATGCTCTAACCATACCTTCCTGATTATTGTTTAGTAAGCTGTCCATCTTTATGCATCCACGTTCAGGAATATTATAGTCGTTAAGAAGAAACACTAAATAAATAATACTGTATGCACTTAACATTAAACACTCTCTTTCATGGCCAACCTTCTGACTGTGGCTTTGATTAGAAGAAATTGGTTATCTGAGGCTGCGTTTCCCATTGTGCTACTTTGCCGAGAATGTGAAAGTCTGAGTGGCTTCTTTACGTGCCCATTGTTGCTGTTTGTGCTCCAGGTGGTTCCTCAGCATGTGTCTCTGAGCGCTCAGCAGCCCAGTGTCCCGTTCCCCCCGCAGCAGCAGCAGCAGCAGCAGCAGCCTCCTCCACCACAGCCTGCCAGCTCAGGCCTCGCCCAAACACTCATCCAGCCAGGGTCTCCTGCTGCACAGGTAATCGCACATACACTCACACTCAGACTCGCACATCACTAATGTCAGCAAAGATTTCTCATTCATACTAATCGATTCATACATAATATTCATTTTCTCTAATTTAATTTATTATTAACATGGTTTAACATTCTCATTCCTGAGTATAGGAGTAAAGTTCCATAGCACTAGATAGCTGACCAATAATACTTACAGTACAGTCAGTCTGTCATTACTGCTTAACACTAGAAAATCTGCTTACCGTTGGGGGGGGGCCAAGAAAAGAAATCCTTCATTTTAACACAATTAATTTGGGTCGTAGTAATTAACTATTAATAACAATTTATCTAACTGCCACCAGTGTTCTTGCGTAGCTCTCTATAACATCAGCTCTGACCACACACACACCACGTATTTGTATTAACACTTTCATCCTTATACGATATTGTTTCCATAGTAACAGCTAATTCACTGTGAGTTGTATTCCCAGATTAATAAATCTCCTTCATTAATCAGTGAATCTTTTCATTCTCCAGTGCGAGTTTTTGCTGTAAAGCGAATTAATACCTTCAGTGCAGAGAAATGTACGCTTTGTGTTTTTCTTTAGCATGATAAAGATGAATGAGATGGGGGAACCCCACTGCTGATTATTTATAGACTAGCTCTTATAACAGATATACACTATATATGATGTGAAATGAGTCTACTTCACTCTATCGAAACTCACTAAATGCAAAAAGAAATACCTTGCCACATGGATGTTCAACAAACTGAAAACTAAAAAAATGTGTAGATATTTAATTTATTAAAAAAATATATAAATGTTGGTGTAAGACAAAGGGCTGCTTTTCTAGGAAAATAATATACGACAGAGGGGTGTGATACCTTTTACACCACAAAGTACAACATCACATCCCTGTTTCATTCATGTAATTAAAAGTTAGTTTCAAATATAATATAAAAAAATATACACAGCTAAACCAGTTTGTCTAGCAAGTTGCACTGATAGTTGTTTAATATACACACACACACACACACAAACGTATTTCCTCTTGTTAAGAACGAAATATATCTGAGCATGAACTTCATCCACTTCATATGCATTATAACAAAGTGTGTAGGTTCAAGTCTGACTTGTGGTCTTGGCATGCTGCCCATGTCTGGGTGTCTGTGTGTTTGCATGTGTGTGTGTCGTCAGCAGTGTGTTAGTGAGTCGAGTCCTCGGGTTGTGTCCCCGTCACAGTGCGTGGAGCGTCTGTTCTTCCAATACCAGGCAGCTCTGGTGCAGGTAGCCCTTCTGGGTTTTTAGCCTTTACCACCATGATTTGGTGTGCCTTAACCCACCGTGTGTGTACAGTATGTGCGTGCGCGTGTGTGTGTATGTACATATATTGTATATAAAACACTGAGAACAGCCACTGAATTCTGTTGGTTGTGTGTGTTGTTTTTGTCATGCCGTTTGGTTTTGCGAACACTCAAGGTCTGTTTTTGGCACTCGGAGTGGAATGCCCTAACCCAAGTGTATTTTGCTTGAGGCATGAGGTTATGCTGATTGCTGCTAGTTTGGTCCCTTTGCATCACTTGCTTATTTATTTATGTATTGATCTTACCTAAATGGAATCGTGAACGTGATCTTCCCTGACTGCATTTGGCCTTGCAGCCTTCGTCGCCCCCTCCGATCCAGCCCATCCAGACTCCAGATCTCTCGCCCTTCATCCGACCGATCATCACACTCACCCCACTGCCCCTCTCCTATCTCCCCCAGCCGTCTGTGCCTGGCCTGGGCCTCGTGCCTTCGGTATCGGTGCCCGCTCAGCCGCTCCCTCTAACAGTGGTCCAGGGACAACACCCGCTCCTGGTGGTGGCTTCATCAGTTCCCTCCTCCCCAGCACCAGGAGCCGTACCATCTGCATCTCCCTCTGCACTGGTCACTGCGCCATCGCAGCCCCATACGATGCTTCCTCATCTGCCACTCGCGACCACTGTGCCAACAATCTGTGTGGCTACTGTTACCACTCCTACTGAGCAGCCTGGGTTTGCGCCAGACTCCCCAGCTCAGGTACCTCTGCGAAGGACGTCATGCCAAACAGCCTCGAACTGAGCTCATCATGTTGTTGTGTGGCAATACATTTTTTATATATTTTTTTTTGGTTTTAGTTGTTTTTCATACATTTGTATCGTAACGTTTTACAATGATGGAGTTAAGACTGATCAGAAGTATGACTCATGTCAGCCTTCATCAACACCTGATTTATTATAATTTTTTTTTTTTCCCTCTCATCTCGAGGAGGTTGTTGAGTTTTATTTTTCCGTTCCAGGCATCCCAGATCGGTTCCCAGACCACAGATATGTCACAGCTTCAGGCTCCATCAGTGCCCTGTGGAATGGAAAGGTAAATCTCTTAGCTCTTTCTTTAGACATTTTTATACCACTATGAGACTTGAAGTTTTAACAAGATGTGAGTTTACTTTCTTTAAGTTCTAAGTTGTAAAAAAAAAAATAATAATAATAAAATCTGATGCGCCCACTCCAATATACTGTATACCGTACATCTAATACATAAATCCTGTTATAGCAGCAGTTCATTTACTTACTTTGTTTCCTTTGTACAACAGCTGCTCTACATCAGGGCTTCTTAAACTTAATATTTAAAAGTCCGGATTTGATTTCTGTTTAAGATCAACAGTATGAAATGATGGGCGGCGCGGTGGTGTAGTGGTTAGCACTGTCGCCTTGCACCTCCAGGGTCCGGGTTCGATTCCCAGCCAGGCTCGATTCCCGTCTCTGTGTGCATGGAGTTTGCATGTTTTCCCCGTGCTTGGTGGGTTTCCTCCGGGTACTCCGGTTTCCTCCCACAGTCCAAAGATATGCAGGTTAGGCTAATTGGCGTTCCTAAATTGACCATAGTGTGTGAATGAGTGTGTGTGTGCTCTGCGATGGATTGGCACGTTGTCCAGGGTGTACCCCGCCTAGTGCCCTAAGTCTCCTGGGATAGGCTCCAGGTCCCCGCGACCCTAAATACAGGATAAAGCGGTATAGAAGATGAATGAATGAAAGTATGAAATGATTTGTGATAAGCAAACGATTTTTTTTTTATTAAACTCAGTCTTTTAATCAATCAAGTTCCCTTATCCCCAGTGAAAGGCAATCTTAATGCTTCAGCATGCCAAGACATCTTGTACAATGTTCTACTTCCAACTTTGTGGGAAAGACAAGAAATGCCACTGTTTGCTAAATTTAAAGCAACATATAAATAAAGTAATGGGTGCACTTTTTTTCTTCTTCTTCTTCTCATGAACCTGAACAGCTTCAACTTTGGGTTAAAAAAAAAGGTTTACAGGTGTTTTAGAGGAAAATTAAACTACGAGAGGAAAATTCTACTGTACTAGCTGATCCAGGAGGACAGAAAGAGTGCAGCTGATTGGCTGGTTCTGGTCACATGATGAAAAAGTTGCGATTTTATAAAAAAATTTTAATCTCGTGCACCTGTCAGACCACGTGTTTTTCACGATGAGCGCGCAGGAGATGCGACACGTACGCGCGCTCCAAAGAGAACCCTAAGGGCATCCGTTAGCTAGTGGGCTAATTTATTTATTTTTTTCGAACGGAGCGCGTGTTTGCCGACCCTTGAACTCTAGCGCTGTCAGCGTTGCCATGACAACGACGTTAAACAAGGAACCCGATCACGTGTAGGCCTAGTCTCGTCACAGGATCTCCAGATAAACTAAAAACACTAATAGTTTATTTAACAGGTATAACGTGTTTTTTTTTTTTTTTTTTTTTTAAATAATGAATGTTTACTATTATTTATTTCCAGAGCAGGAAATGTACACTGCCGCTTCATTACGTCGTATTATTACGATGCGAATTGGAGGTGTGTGCGCTTACGTCATAATAAGCTGATTAAAAGCAAGACTGTTGTTATAAAAAATATAAAATGTATAAATTTAAAGATTATAATAAAGCTATGTTGTATTAAGCAAACATATGTTTAAGCTTCATTAACTTCAAGAGAGAAGAAATACAAGACTGGCGAGAAAATGTAAATCATTTAAATGAGAAGAGAAAGTTGTTTTGTGGGTAAAAACTAATTGTTCAGCTCATCAATAAGCTAAAATTGGTTATGACTGGTGAATTGCACATGTTGATATGGTATTAAGACATCTTTCACACCGGGCTGCATTACAACATACTATTATTATTTTAATTTTGCTATACTAAATTTGTCCTAAAGTATTTCCCCCCCTCCTATTTATGGCGTGTAGGTCCGTATAGCCGCACGCACCACCTTTTAACAGCTTTTTGTGCATTTGTCTCCCCACAGCAGCCACTCTGATGTGGCGTCTGGAATGAGTGACGGGAACGAGGGCGTGACTAGCAGCAGACACGAAGGTCGTTCGACCAAAAGGCACCAGCGCAGATCCGTACGCAGCCGTTCCCGCCATGACAAAATGAACAAAGCCAAACTTAACGTTCTCAACGTATGTCTACGCCATTCGACATGTCTTCTACATCAAATCCTGTTTTGTTTTGTTTTTTTTTAAAGACAAAGACTTTGTCCCATAGATCTCCAACATGGGTGACAGGGTTGCCGAGTGCCAGCTGG
The DNA here is from genome assembly GCA_030522415.1 of Channallabes apus. Taxonomy (NCBI): domain Eukaryota; kingdom Metazoa; phylum Chordata; class Actinopteri; order Siluriformes; family Clariidae; genus Channallabes; species Channallabes apus. Next base: position 10,036,610 of record CM060114.1, read on the forward strand.
AAACACACAACAGGAAAATGGTCACGTTTAAATTTGACCTGGATGGAGATAATCCCGAGGAGATCGCTCAGATCATGGTAAACACACACACACACACACACACACACACACACACACACACACTGGTCGGAATATGTTCACATTTTGTTTTTTAAACATGACCAGATGTTCGTACCGAGATACGCTGTCGAAGGCATACAGACGTAAATTAGTTCTCATGAGAGATCGATATTGAGTAAAACCCCAAATTCCAGGAACAACAGACCTAATTAAAGGTTAGTGTTTGGAATTCTGATTTGGTTTCACATAATTTAGTTTTGTACTTGGCACCACTATTTAAAAACTGGAAGAAAGTAAAGGTTAATTAGGGTCATGGATGGAATGTTTTTTTTGTTTGTCCATAGTAACATGCAAGTTTTATTTATCTTGCGCTGTAATTTATTCTGTTTATTGTGTTAACTTTTGTATTTCCCTCACTAGGTTGAAAGTGGGTTTATTCTGGAAAGTGAGCGGGAGTCTTTCATCGAGCAGGTCCGGGAGGTCATCGAGACCGCAGATGAAAGAGGTCTTGAAAGGGAAGGCAGCCAGGTACTGCATCAAAACACCTGGAGCTCCTTCACTTAACCATGTTGAACAAGTTGTTCTTGATTTAATCTTAACATTAGTCTGTATTGCAATTAATTTCTCATCCATGCCGTGATGACAACCTGGTCTTGCTCTTGTTCTGCAGACTAGGAGCAATCCTGAAGAGCATTTAAGCGCTCCATACACACCTCTCCAGCCAGGTAAGAACCTCACTACCTCCCAGTACCTTTTGCGTCATTTGTTAATATCAGAAAAAAATCAGTTTAAACTCTTGGTCCAGATGCATGCGCGAGTACGACTACAGAGGTGGTGACCTCGGCGGGCCGCAGGTTCTTCGTCAGTCCTGTTCCTGAGTTCAGGCTGAAGGAGCAATTCTTCAGCGCAGTTCAACCACCTGCTCCTATTTTTGAGCAGGCTGTAGCACGTAAGTGGGAATATATATATTTTTTATATCTATTGATGTAATGATCTATAATTTGTTAGGTTTAACTGATGCTTGACTTGTTATTGAAATAACTCTAATCCATTGTTTATGAATGTTATGACATCGCATTGCAACACAAATATGATTTTTCTTTTCTCAGCAGCAGGGCTCCCTTCGATCGGCCTGTCTCAGTCCGCCTCGTCACTTTCCCTTCAGCAGGCGTTTGCTGAGATCCGTCAGGGCCAGTATGACCCTGGGCCGAGCACAGCACCCCCTACTCTCAACACCTCCCTTCCTCCACTGTTACCTGCACTCAGCTCCTTTCCTCCTTCCTCCACTACGATGCCGTCATCTCCACCTCTGCCAGCCGAGCTAACTGGTCCTCCTCTCGCAGCTTCCTCCCTGTCCTCCTCTCCTCCTCCACCACTCACTCCTGTAGTGGTCTCTCTGCCTCCTCAGATCCCCCCGCTGCCTGTCAGTCAACCCATCGGCACCAGTATGACGCCTCAGCCTTTCCCAGCTCCGCCCTGCTCAGCCCCTTCTGGTGTTTTCCCAATACACACTCCTATCAGCAGCACAGCAGTGCCAAGTAGCATAGCTCCGCCCTGCCAACACGCTCCTGTCATAAGCAATGTGATTCCTGTTGGAATCGCAGAACAGCCCATTGTTGTCTCCAGCATAGGCCAGATTACACCTGTCGTTACCCCAAGCACAATCATTCAAACCCCTCTGCTCACCCCTAGTGTCATCGCGCCACTTCCGGTCACTGCCCCGTTGCCACAGGTGCCAGTCACCAGTAGCGCCTCTGTGGTGCAGCCCACCCTGGTTCACAGCCAGCCACAGCCTTCCACGCTGCCCGGTTTCTGTACCGAGTGCGAGAGCGACCCTCAAAGCAAAACCCCAGGCATCGATGACATCCATGCTCTAGACAAAAAGCTGCGCTCGCTCTTCATGGACATGGGCGCAGGTCCTTCTTCCGCCCCAGCTGACGCCGGCGCCGCAGAGCCAGGTGCTCCCAGCGCATCCTCCCCTACCACATCCAGCGCCAATCCTCTTCCTCCTACTAGCTTACCTCTGAGCTCTCCATTGACCACCCCGGTCACTTGCGGCACCCCTGGCAGCAAAACGCCGTTGTCAAGATTGCCGGTGAGTGGCTTTGTGAATGGAACCAAACATTATAACTTTTAACATAAGCTGACAATGAACACTTTGTTTTTTTTTCCCCCCCCCTTTCTCTATCAGGAACCTCATTCTGTAGAATCACTAACACCCTATGGAATGACCATTTTGCTATTTAACATCGCACACAAACTCGGCTTCTACACAAGATGCACTAGTGCATGTGACTTTCTGGGCACTTAAACATTCAGTGGTGTGCCTTTGTTAGAAAATATTACTGTTAAAAAAATAGCATGTTATAGCAGCTGTGAGCAGCCTTTCTTTCACAAGGTGTTTAAATTAAATTAACACTTTCTAAATAGAGCATTTAGTGGTTTTGTGGTTCTATAGTAGACGCACAAGTCATTTGTCGGGTTAGGCGTTTAATCCAGGCAGTTTAGTCCCCACGCTTGGTGGGTTTATTCCAGATTCTCCGGTTTCTTAAAAACATGCAGATTAGGCTAATTGGCGTTTCCAAATTGCCCGTAGTGTATGTGAATGAGTGTGTGTGTGTGTGTGTGTGTGTGTGTGTGTGTGTGTGTGTGTGTGCCCTGCGATGGATTGGCACCCTGTGCAGGGTGTACCCCGCCTCATGCCTTAAGTCTCTTGGGAATAGGCTCCAGGCTCCTCGTGACATTTTTATCCGTTATACAGGATAAAGCGATATAGACGATAAGTGAGTGTTTAATCCAAACCTCAATCAATTAGTCAATCAACATTTATTAATATAGCACTTTATAGCAACTAAAGTTGAACCAAAGTGCTTCACAGCACTAAAAAATGACAATAAAATAGCAAAAAAAATTTTTTATAGTTATAAATAAATGAATGAACATTATAAATGGAAGTTATAGTAACAGTAATAATGATAACAATAATAATAAAAAAAATAAAAATAAAATAAATAAATAAAAATAAATTATAAAAAGCATAAAATATTAAAATCATCGGAAAATCAAACAAAGCTAAAAATTTATAACTTAATTAATAAACTTTGTTAGTTGAAAGATCAGGATTAATTAAATAAATCTGTACTCGGGGCATCTATAGAAGGAAAAAGTTCACAACACAATTGTTGCACAACACAGCAGAAAAACCCGTTTTAGTAGAATACATTTCAAAGCTAATAAAAGTCTGGCCAGGTTAAGGTTGGTTCCTCTTGTAAGCTGCATGTTGCCTGTAGGTGGCACAGTAGCCTTTTTCTGCTAGCACTCTGTACCAAATGCTGTGGTTTGATCTCCATCTTCATCTCGTTAGGTGTTGCCTGTCGGCTCCGAGCAGGCCGGCACGCCACCCACAGAACATCCGCCTCTCTTCCCGGGACCTTGTCTAACTCAGGTGCATTATCCTTCCCTTTTCTGTCAGTACATCTCTTTTGTTATTTAGTCTTGTACTTTCCTCACCATGTTAAACTCGACTTTCACACTCGTGACTTTTTCTCTCTCTCTCTCTCTCTCTCTCCCTCCACGTCTTCTTTCGTCCGCTATCCTGAAAAACCAGCCAAGGCATGCGGAGAGCTGTCTAATCCGATTAATATCAATTTTGCATGGCATCACCATTCTGTGAACCTCATTAGGCCTGAGATTCTTATTATCTCTCTCTCTCTCTCTCTCTCTCCCTCTCACCCTACGTGTAAAGAACAGTGGGAGAGAATTATTTTACATAGATTATATTTTTATAAATATTTATTAGCCTAAACTGCCTTTAGAAATAAGAGAAGAGGCAGCCTTACAGAAAGCCATTTTCCCTATTCATATCCCATAAGATATATATCAAGCATATAAAATACTACTTAAATCTTCATCACACTTAGATTTGATCTGAATGAAGCACATAATTTCCCTGGCTTAAAGCCATTTTAGTGCAAATTGCTTCAGAGCAGATTAAACACTTAAACAGAGTCTTGCTGTTAAAAAAAAAAAAGTAATTGGAAAATGTGATGATAAGAGACCTCACTGGTATACAGAACACAGAGTATCCTTCCAAAAAGATCAGCAGACTCAAGACCCGTGTTAAAGTTTTATTTGTTTGTTTTTTGTGTTTTTTTTTTTTTGCGTGTAATTAAACTTCTTTTTCTTATGAGGGATTTGCGTGTCTGAGTGTATTTTGAACTATATGATAAATGTCCTTCACTAACGAGTTAACCGGGTTGTTCCTCAGTCCCAGCAACCCCTGGAGGATCTGGATGCCCAGCTGAGGCGAGCTCTAAGTCCTGAGACAGTGTCGGTTAGTGGTGTCACACAGCAGGTGCATATTTTACTTCTAGATGATCATAAATGTTAAAGTTCCGACATTTGTATTTGACAAAAGGACCAGAACGGGCTCGGATAAGGCTTTGCTTTGGACATGGTATGTGCTGTCTGTGTGATTTGACATGTGATTTCCTTCTCCTTTGTCTTTCATCTGCAGTCCTCTCATACCGGGATGCCTGTTGGAGGGCAGACAGGTGTGTGCTGCCTCTTTTACTTACTGTAACTGCAACATGTGACTTGTCCGATCAATTTTAAATGGTCTGATGTTGAACAGAAAAGCAATCGTTTAGCCATGTCTTAGGAAAGGGGTTTTATTTTTTCCATTATTCACGTTAATCGTTATTGAATTATTGATCACGCCTCATAAATGTCTCTTTCAGTTCCATTTTCTCTTGAAGGGGAGCCAGGGGCAATTTCTGCACCAAGCGGCATCACGCTGGGCCGATTTCAGGTAATGACTACGGTACATAACATTCATTCACAACGTTATTCATTATTCTTACTTTCATTTAATTAATTCTTCACAATACAACACCGACGGTGTTTTGTTTCTTTCTTTTCTGTCTCCCTCCTTCCGACTCTTTCAGGTGTCGTTAGCAGCCGATGACCCTTCCTTGCTGCTCCCCACCACCACCTTCAGTGACTCAACTTCATCCTCCACCTCTTCATGCACCTCGTCTTCTAATCTCTCCACTCCTGAAAGCACGCTGCACAAGGCTTCTCGTCCTCTGTGTGACTTGGGCGTCGACGTGGTAGACGGTTTGCTCCCCGCGCCCCCCAGTCAGTCCACTACAATCGGCCGCTTCCAGGTCACCACCAAGAGTGAAACTACAGTGGGACGTTTCTCCGTGAGCCGAGCCGCCGACGAGCCGGCCGCTCCCGCGCCTGGGGACGCGGAGTCTCCTGTGAGACAAACCCCGAGTCCTCCAGCCGTGGGCAATGGCCCTGCACTCAGTCCTGAGGCCAAGAGCATGATGAGCTTGAACAACTCCTTTAACTCTTACTTAAGCAGCGATAATGACTCCGAATTTGAAGACGAGGACTTCAAAAAGGAAATCAGCAAGCTGCGTGAGAAGTATGTCTCTCTCTCTCTCTCTCTCTCTTTTTTTTTTTATTATTATTTTTTTTAATGAGTCAATATTGGTGTAACTTTTAATAAAACAGTAGTAGCAGTCCATCAGTACAGTCGACTCAGTAAATTTACTGTCAGTACAGTAAATTTAGAGGTTTATAGTTAGGTTCAAAGGAAAAAACGACTGGGAGCCACAGACTCTGAACCTCGACTTTGCTGGAGTTGACTATTTGAGATTTAGGGACGAGAATCACCAGGGCTCTCGTGATACCCATGTGCTGATTCGATCTATAAGGATCACAATTTCATACACATCTCACTCTCTTAACCCAGATTTATTTATTTAATTATTTAATTATTTATTTATCAGACCCTTCTGTTTTTTTCCATTCTTTTTGTTCTTTTTAACTCTGTATAATAAGGTATAGCATGTAAATCCTTCGACTAATTAATTAAGCAATAATGAAAATAGAAAATGCATTAATATTTAGTAAATGTGAACACTTTAAATCGTAAATTTAATAATCATTTGATTAACATGTTTAGATTTTTTTTTATGTACTTTTACATTTTCCTTTAATCCCTACATTTCATTGATCTTTGATATTTTTTATTTCTGATCACCATTTGTCATTTGTTTAGTTTTAACTGAACAGGACCCACCTGACAACACTGAAAGCTTGCTATCATATTGAGGTGTCAGTACTGTACTGTCCAGCCCAGCTCTCTCTCTCTCTCTCTCTCTCTCTCTCTCTCTGTGTGTTTGTGCGATAAGTTATTCTCTTGCTAAAGTAAGAGATGTTTGTAATGTTTCTTGTGATTGTCTCGTCAGGCACATGATGGAGAGTCAGGCGTTGTACGCTCGGCAGAAGGAGGAGATCGATGCTCTTTTCGCCCGAGTCGGCAAAGTCCCACCTGCCATCATAAACCCACCCGCAGTCAATCTGGCTGGCCGAAGGCGCCGACCCACCAAGAGCAAAAGCAGCAAGTCGAGCCGCACGAGTTCTCAGGGCAGTAAGAGCCCAGTGCAGCCTGGTAAGCTTTTATTCTTCACCAGAAAAAAACAAAACAAAGTGGGTGCTGACCACATGCCTTACGCAATTAAACATGACCTTGGAAATAACAAGCTGCTGTTTCTGTCTCTGTATGTCAGGGAGCACCACTTTATCAACTCAGAGTGCCCCCTCGGTGTACCCGACCCAGCAGGCCTTGCCCGCCTCCGGTGGGTTGGCGGAGACCGGAAGCAACCCCCTACTCCAGGCTTTCAAACCCTCACCCTCCAGCGATAACCTGTACTCAGCCTTCACCAGTGACGCAACACTATCCGCCCCCAGCCTCTGTCTGCCCACGCATGGTAATACACTTACACAAAACACATCACTCACATACCCCCCCCCCCTCCCCCCCTCCCTGCTTCTAACCCTTACGCTGTGCCACAGGCCTTTCATACCAACATAAAGAGAGGTTTAGCTGTAATATGTAGATGTATTGTTTTATTCATTCATTTAAACTTTTAAGGTTTGGAAATGAATTTATTGATACATTACAGTCAGTGACGGTTACAGTCATTGTTTTAGCTTAGTGTTTCATTAAACTAGATCCATGACAACCTTTTCTTAAAGAATAAGAACCCTTCAGGTGTCTTAAATTGAAGAACAATTAGGTCACGTAACACGTAAGGTGTCGATACCTTGCGGAGCACATCCTGGAGTGTTTTATTACTTCTGAATTATAGCAGGTTTTTTTTCCAAGAATTACACATTTTAATTAATTTGCGGGCATTGGTGGTATGCAGAAGCCCTGGGTTCGATTCCCTCTCAATGCCCAAACCTCAGCCACTGGATGCAGTGCCAGTCTCAAGAAAGGGTTGCATCACTAAGGGCATCCGGCGTAAAAACCTGGTGTGGATCGGATGTTCTGTTTCAGGAAACCCCGTCAACAGGAGCACCCGAAAGACTAACAGCAACAACAGCACATTTTAATTCATTTAAGAACAAAGCATACAGTACCTGTTACCTAATTCGATAGTTCTTATCACTTGCACTATAGCAGCCCCCTAACAGCTCACAAGTTAGAGATTCGATGAATCGTTAGCGTAAAACTTTTCCGTCCTGAAGACGTGACAGACAAATCTTCTTTGTAAAGAATTTTACAAATCTTGAGTTAATATTCCTGGCATTAAGATTAAAGTCTCGTTAAAGACCATTTCACAGTGTTGACAGTTACATACCCATTTATGTGAAGCGTCTTGCGAACAAGTCCCTATGAATGAGCTGTTGTTATAGAAACGATAGCAGAACCCGTCATTTGGAGCTGTTGTTCTAGAAAAGGAATCAGCACCTTCTGACCAGTACAGTTCTGATTGTAGTATTCCTATAACTTCTTATAAATCAGTAGCAGCACGTCAGTACACGAGAATTAGCGACAGGAATCACCAGATACTTGTAGTGGGGTAAAATAAGTATTTCTTCCCCTGCAGATTTTCTAAGTTTGCCCGCTTACAAAGAAATGAGGGGTTTGTAATTTTTGTCATAGGTTTATGGTACAGGATAGAGACAGAATATCAAGCAAAAATCCATAAAAGCACATGATACAAATGTTATACATTGATTTGCATTTCAATGAGGGAAATAAGTATTTGATTCTCATGTCTTAGTATGTGCTGGAGAAACACTTGTTTGCAAGCACAGAGGTACAGTAAGACTTTGCTTATACTGTAGTTGGTTACCAGGTTTGCACACATCTCAGGACTCATTTTGATCCACTATTCTTTACAAATTTTCTCTTACTTTTTAAGATTTCTTGCCTGCTGCTTGGCAACTCAAAGTTTCGGCTCTCTCCATAAATTTATGACCTTAATCCGTTTCTTCTTGAGCCACTCCTGTGTTGCCTTGGCAGTCCATCTTCAGGAGTTTCAATACATGGCCCGTCCATTAACCCCTCAGTGCAGCAAAGTCAGTCTGTACCTTGACTGTAGGGATGGTGTTCTTTGGGTCAGCATTTTTTTTCCTCCAAAAACAGAGCCTCAAGTTGATGCCAAAGAGCTCAATTTTGGTCTCACTTTATCCCAATCCTTCTGTTCATTGGCAAACTTCAGATTGGCCTGTACATATGCATTCTTGAGTAGGGGGACTTTGCTGCACTGATTTCAATTCTTGGCGGCATATCATGTTACCAAAGTGCCTTGAGATCATTCACCAGCTCCTCCCTTGTAGTCCTGCACTGATCCCTCATTTTTCTCATGATTATTCTTACCCCATGAGGTGGAATCTTGCATGGAGCTCCAGACTGAGGGCGATTTAATGGTTACTTTGTATTTCTTCCATTTGTAAATAATCACTCCAACAACTGTCTCCTTTTCACCAAGCTTCTAGATAATGGTCTTGTAGCCCATTCCAGCCTTGTGCAGGTCTACAGTCTTGTCCCTGACTTCCTTTGACACCTGTTTGGTCATGCCGATATTGATGAGATTTGAATGGAAGATAGAGATTCTGTGGTCAGGTGACTTTTATACACATAACGCGTTGTTGTTGTTGTTGTTGTTGTTGTTGTTGTTAGGAGCTCATTCTTAAATTAATATGTTTACCATATGAGCACATAACCAGTCTGTGAGAGCCAGAATTATTGTTGGTTGCATGGGGATCAAATACTTATTTCCCTCACTGAAATGCAAATCGATTTATAACATCTGTATCAATCCTGTCTCAATTCTGTCTCAGTCCTGTACCATAAACCTATGATAAAAAAATGATAAATCCTTCATTTCTTTGTAAGTGGGCAAGCTTAGAAAATCTGCAGGGGATCAAATACTTATTTCCCCCACTGGAGGTGCTGATTCGATTTATACTGCGATTCTCCAGGTATTCTCTAAGTATCTAATTTTATAAATATTCCAATTATTATTATTTTTATTTTTTTAGATGATGTAACAATTCTAAACAAACTTATGCCATGTGAAAGATAAAATTAGTGAGTTGTATACAGTAACTTTACTTAAAGATTAGAGTGATGGAGCTTCGCCTCTGACATTATTGTGTGAATCCCTGCTTTTCTATACAGGGTGGCCCAAAAATCTGAATCCATGGGCACATTTGCTTTCCGTACATTTTTTTTCTTTTTATTTCAGAACCATGATGGCTTTGAAACTAACAATAAAAGATCAAATAAAACCAAATCTGACTAACATTACTCGCCTTATTTTATTTTATTTTTTTGTGGCCAAGTCGGAGAACATCAATCTGAGCATTTGCCTCTAATTCACACTTTTAAATGTATAATTTTTTTTGCCTTAAGATCCAGACCTTTGGACCACCCTTCATATTAATGTCTTTTAATGACATCGTGCAAGTCTTTCTAAAAACTCATGAGCGCATGCTTTGGCGTAGGCGCCGCTGTAGACACCACTGTAGACATTAGCTTCCGAGTGTGCTTCCGCTTGCCTCGTTCACTGATCAGTGAAGCTCCATGCTCACCTTATCTTAAAGCCTCTGCTACTTTCTGTCTTTCTCTCCTTTCTATTTCTCTGTCTTTCTCTCTAAGGAGCTCATGACTCTGTTTTCCATTCCTACTGTGCATTTGTGTATGTCTCTTTCTCCCTCTCCTTTTTTTTCTGCCTTCGTTCTTTTTTTTTTTTTTTTCCTCTTTCTCTTCCCTCTTTTGTGCCACACAGGCTGTGTAAAGTTCAGCTGTGGGTCGGACAGAGTGACCTTCAAACCAGGTGGCAGAAGGACCCGTTTTCTGAGTACGCCGTGCTTGGCTCTTTGTGTGTAACGCTTTTCTTTTTGTCTTTTTTCCTACACTCTGATGTGTTTCTTGTTTTGCGAACACTTTCGCACCATCTCAAAAAGATCCAAATTCATTCCTAACCTGGTTCAACCAGCGTTAAACCAGCGTCATGTGTCACTATATTCTAGCATAAAATAATTCTGATTTTAGGGTTTTTTTATTACTACATTTACAAATAACAATATTTCTACAGGTGATTTAAAGATCTTTGCATCTTAACACTATGAATAGATATTTGTATAGGCGATATCTCCATGCTCTTTTTTTTTTTTTTTTTTTTTTTTTTTTTACTCCACAATCATCTGTGATTCGACATTCTCTTACACTCTTATCCTTAAATCTAAAACACGAACCTTTGCATTTATTACATTTTTCAACCATTTTAAACGCCTTCTACCTTACTCAAATACTAAAAACTTTAACCTTCATCATAACTGTTTAATATATTTGTGCATTAAATGTTTTATTTATTGATTTAATGTCTGTTTCCAAACCACAGATTCATTCTGAAACCTTTAGACAATTTTTTTTTCAATATAAATGATTTCCATATAGCCTACCAATGTTATCTTTATAATTATTTCTTATCATTGATAATAAGATTATATTGCAAAACAATGTATTTCTACTTCAGAGATATTTAAATTTACTCATATTATTTGTTGTCAAGGGTAAAAATGTTATGCACCCCTTTTGGTGTGCACATACAATATATTTTTAATGCACCGTTACAGTATGTATTTTATTTTATGTTGCATAAATATTGCAACATTAAAGCGTAAATCTGCATCTTTAGTACAGTTCAAACAAGAAAATGAAACCTAAAAGTAGTTATTTCTGTCAGAAATTCATGGGAAAAATAATTAGGGAAAAGAGCAAAACCTAAAACAGAAAAATAGATTTTCCTTTTTTTTTTTAGGTGAAAAGCATGAAATACAGAACACAAAAATATAGACATGAGCACAGACTAGAAAATAAATCAGCAAAAACAAGCATCTCTAAAATAGAGTACATTGTTTCTCATATTTATAATGATAAAGGAAAAGCCTCAGTTGTTCGATGGATGTTCAAGTCAAACGGGGACTTTTGATTGTACAGAATAACAGAACACCGTAGTGAAAGTAAAAATTGCTTTTATTCCTCTATACAATCTTCTGCTGCACTAATGCACTTATCCCAGTGTTTCACTAGTGCTGGATACCATGCTAAGGTAGAAAGTTTTCTCAGTAAGCCGCATCCTGTTTCACGTTTGAAACACTGGCCTCTCAGGAACTCCTATAATGGCCCAGTCAAGTAAAAATGGCTTGGAGCCATTCCACTATTATGGATTTACGACCTTCTATATAATGTCTTTAAATGTTTTACTGAGGCCAAAAGTCTCATCACCGTGCTGTGCTTGAATCTCAATCGGTTTTACGCCTTCATTCACCAGAAAAGTCCAAGTTTGACTTGAACGGCCCTCATATTGCTGTTTTTTTTTTATTACAGCTTTAATTGCACAGAGCACATATCTCATACATTTTTGTTTATTAAAATGAGAGAAAGTCATGTTGAGGATTAGCACGTGTGCTCTTTTCATTTTAAACTGTAGTTCACGGTCTTGCTGTATCAGGATAGTAAGTAAAGATGCTCTTCCTGTAATACATTGTGTTGGAAGTGGAGTGACTTGAACACTGACTCTCTCCAATCCCGTGCTTCTCTTCATGCTTCAGGGAAGATGGTGAAAAAAGTCTGCCCCTGCAACCAGCTCTGTAGTAATTATCTTTCTCTCCTTTTTTATGTGCCCTACTCCTCCTGTCCTTCTTTCCCTTCTACTTCTACTCCTCTTTCCTACTTCATTTCCTCACTTCCTGTTGTCCTGTTTCGCTCTGTGTATATATATATAGTACAGTGTGTGTGAGAGCGCGCGTATGTGCATGTGGCTTGTTTGAGCATGGCACGCTTAGCACTCATTCCTGGCTTGAGCATTTCTCTATCCTGACGATCCGTTCATGTGCTGTAAATGTTGCATTTCTACTTTAACAACATATTTTTCCACAAAATTTGAGCCAATGTCCTTCTATCACACTCCCAAGAAAAGCAAGCATGTTTTTCAACAAGAGGAATTTTCTAATCATGGTATTGTCATTACTGTAGCAGGCAGGTGAATGCACAAGAAAAATGGCATTCTGTTACATCCAGGCTAATCTAACCCCCTGCTTTCTCTGCGCTAACAATTTCATTTTTAAGGCTAAATCGATCAAATTTTTAAATATTGTTTTTAAGAATAATAGTTAAAGGTTTAAAAAATGCTGTGGACTCAAAATGGCCTTCATCAATGGAGGATAATCTATGTAATTCACTTCGATTATAATCAGATCAACTGTATAAATTAAACCCAGTTTCATGATAAGTGCTAATAAATAAATTGTTTAATTTGAACATACAGTACTGTGCAAAAGTCTTGACCCCCCCCCCTCATTTCTTCATATTTTGCTTCCAGTGTACCAGACTTTCTTGTAATTTTTTTTTTCAGCACAACCTACTATAAGCAATATGATATTTATTTTATTTCATTTTAGCCAAAAATTATAAACATGTTTGAGAAAAAAATTTAAGCCAATAATAATAATAATAATAACAAAGAGAGGTACATTTCCTGAAGAAAATGTGAGTGGTGCTTGACGTGGCAAGTTAACACGGTGCTAGCTAATCAGCTTAACTCCATGATAGGGACATGGTAATCATGTTAAATGCGCAAAGCAAAGTTTAATCAATGTCAAGTATATGAGCGGATAATTGCCCCCCGCGGGGGCAATTAACCGCCTAGCCCCTCAGAGTGGTCACTGCACAACCGACCCGGATAAGATGCACGATATGACACCTCATTCAAGGGTCTACGACAAACGGTGAGTGACCAGCGGTTAATTGCCCCCTGCTGGGGCAATTAACCGCCCAACCCCTAAGAGAGATCACTGCACACCCCTGCCGGATAAGAAGCACGATATGACACCTCAGTGAAGGGTCTACAACAAACGGTGAGGGACCAGCGGTTAATTGCCCCCTGCTGGGGCAATTAACAGTCCAGCCCCTCAGAGAGAGCACTGCACACCCCTGCCGGATAAGACGCACGATATGACACCTCATTCATGGGCCTACGACATACGGTGTTGTTCTAGCAGTTAATTGCCCCCTGCGGGGGCAATTAACTGCCCGCCCTCAGTAGTATCATATAACCCCATGCCTGACTGAGGCGAACGTTTTGACACCTCATTCAAGGGTCTAAGACAAACGGTGCTGGAATAGCGATTAATTGCCCCCTGTGGGGGCAATTAACTGCCCAGCCCCTCAGACAGGTCACTGCACACCCCTCCCGGATAAGACGCACGATATGACACCTCATTCATGGGCCTACGACATACGGTGTTGTTCTAGCAGTTAATTGCCCCCTGCGGGGGCAATTAACCGCCCGCCCTCAGTAGAATCATATAACCCCATGCCCGACTGAGGCGAACGGGTTGACACCTCATTCAAGGGTCTACGACAAACTCAGGCAAATCTCATCTCAATGTTAAGACTATGAGTGGTTAATTGCCCCCTGCGGGGGCAATTAACCACCCCAGCCCTGAGAAAAGACATTGCACCCCATTCCCGAACAAGCTGCACGGTTTGACGCCTCATTCATGGGCCTACAAAAAACACAGTCAAAGCTGGTCTCAATGCTAAGTCTCTGAGCGGTCAATTGCCCCCTGTGGGGGCAATTAACCGCCCAGCCCTGAGCAGAGTCATATCACCCTACCCCCGGATAAGCCGCACGATATGACCCCTCAGTCATGGGTGTATGACAAACGATGCGGGAATAGCGTTTAATATGTTAAGTCTATCAGCGTTTAATTGCCCCCTGCGGGGGCAATTAACCGCCCAGCCCCTCAAAAAAGGCATAGCACCCCATTCCCGAACCAGCCGAACGGTTTGACACCTCATTCATGGGTCTGCGACAAAGTAATTATTCGATAAATTCCCCATTATAAGTCAATGGGGCAACTTTGGGGACCTCTTTTGCCCCGGGGGTAGAACTTATACCCTTGTGCGGGGTATCCTCTGACACAGGATGCAAACCTCCTCAAATGGCGTGAATTTCACGTTTCTACAAAATTCCCTCTCTGCGCCACAAGCCGTCAAAATTTGGCCTCCATGTTAATCTATGGGACTTTTTTGGGTGCTTAATTGCCCCCTGCGGGGGCAATTAAGCACCCACCCCTTATAAAAGTCATAGCACCCCATTCCCGATTAGGCCGCACGTTTTGACACCCCATTCATGGGTCTAGGACAAACGGTGCGGGACTAGTTACGCGCCGAACTTTCATACGGAAGAAGAAGAAGAAAAACTAGAGGGGGGAAAATTCCTGAAGAAATTTTAAGTGTGTCTATGCGCGTGCCGGGTCAGTGCCAAAACATCATCCAACCAACATGCTAATCAGCATAACATGTTGTTGACAAACTCATTCAAAGCTGATCTCTATGTTGAGTGTATGGATGGTTAATTGCCCCCTGCTGGGGCAATTAACCGCCCGACCCTCAGTAACGCCATAGCACCCCATGCTCGAAGAAGGCGAACGGTTTGACACCACATTCAAGGGTCTACGACAAATGGTGCTGGACTAGCGGTTAATTGCCCCCTGCTGGGGCAATTAACAGCCCAGCCCCTCAGAGAGGTCACTGCACACCCCTCCCGGATAAGACGCACGATATGACACCTCATTCAAGGCTCTACGACGAACGGTGTGGGGCCAGCGGTTAATTGCCCCCTGCGGGGGCAATTAACCGCCCGCCTTCCGTAGTATCATATAACCCCATGCCCGAATGAGGCGAACGGTTTGACACCTCATTCAAGGGTTTACGACAAACTCAGGCAACGCTGATCGCAATGTTAAGTCTATGAGCGGTCAATTGCCCCCTGCGGGGGCAATTGACCGCCCAGCCCTGAGCAAAGTCATAGCACCCCACCCCCGGAGAACCCGCACGATATCACACCTCATTCATGGGTGTATGACAAACGGTGGGGGAATAGCGGTTAAAATGTTAAGTCTATGAGCGATTAATTGCCCCCTGCGGGGGCAATTAACCGCCCAGCCCCTCAGAAAAGTCATAGCACCCCATTGCTGAAACAGGCGAACGGTTTGACACCTCATTCGTGGATCAACGACAAACTAATTATTCGAAAAAATTCCCCATTCAAAGTCTATGGGGCAATTGTGAAGACCTCTCTTGCCCCGGGGGTACAACTTATACCCTCGTTCGGGGTATCCTCTGACACAGGGTGCAAACCTCTTCAAATCTGGCGAAATTCACGTTTCTACAAAATTCCCTCTCTGCGCCAGAATCCGTCAAAGTTGGCCTCAATGTTAAGTCAATGGGATTTTTGGCTCGATTAATTGCCCCCAGCGGGGGCAATTAACCGCCAACCCCTTAGAAAAGTCATAGCACCTCCTCTCCCGGATAAGCCGCATGATTTGACACTGCAGTCATGGGTCCACGACAAACATTAAAAGTTGGTCTCAATGTTAAGTCTATGAGCGGTTAATTGCCCCCTGCGGGGGCAATTAACCGCCCAGCCCCTCAGAAAAGTCATAGCACCCCATTGCCGAATCAGGCGAACGGTTTGACACCTCATTCGTGGATCAACGACAAACTAATTATTCGAAAAAATTCCCCATTCAAAGTCTATGGGGCAATTGTGAAGACCTCTCTTGCCCCGGGGGTACAACTTATACCCTCGTTCGGGGTATCCTCTGACACAGGGTGCAAACCTCCTCAAACGTGGCGAATTTCACGTTTCTACAAAATTCCCTCTCTGCGCCAGAATCCGTCAAAGTTGGCCTCAATGTTAAGTCAATGGGATTTTTGGCTCGATTAATTGCCCCCAGCGGGGGCAATTAACCGCCAACCCCTTAGAAAAGTCATAGCACACCATTCCCGATCGGGCCGCACGAAACGATGTAACATACGTGTAGGTTTTCTCAAAACTGCGGGCCGAGAAACGGTCCAAAGTTTAGGCGGAAGAAGAAGAATAATAAAAAGAATAATAAATACGTTTTTCATTTTCGAAATCAGTTTTTTGGGAATTGCGGGAAAACGGTGCGTCGGATCGCTTCGGGAGCCGATGTTCCATAAGTTCTCCCGATCGAGCCGGACGCGATGGTGTATGATTCGTGGCCGTCGGACCAAAGCTCTCCGGCATGGGAGGGTCCAAAGTTTTCAGACGAATAGTAATAAGTGGTCTATTTCATAGACACACTTAATAATAAGTTTGCAAGATAATAGTAGTGATGCTTTTCAAGCACCACTAATAATAATATGAGCATTTAGTGAGCGACATTTGTGTAACATAATTCCCATATTCTGGTAAAGGTCAAATCGAGATTTTTTGAAATTAATGATAACTTTGGCTCTATCTGACAAAACTCAAATTCCCAATTTGATGTCTGAAGCCTTCCATGTCGACATACACCAGTGGGGACTTCCATATAAGGAGTCTCGTTTTCAGCCCGGTCCCTGAGCAGTTTCAAAGGAATGTTTTTGTTTGTTAAGCCGCACAGTGATTCATGAATCATTCCAACATTTAAAAAAAAAAAAAAACAGGGAGAAACAGGTGCAGATGATGACAGATGATCAGGTTCAGGTCAGTGATTAGTATACTGCTGATGTGCAATGCTGAGTGGTTGGAACAAAGAAGAGGGGAAATGAGATTTCTGTACAACATCCTGCTTTCAGTTCAGATAGAACAAGATAGAACAAAAAGATCAAAAATTAAAAAGAGGTTAGGTTTGCGAGTCTATTCGCCAAATTGAAAATGATTGAATCAATTGAAATGATTGAATCAATACCAATATGGCAAGTCTTTAGAGACACATGCTTTTATTTTAAATGTGACTGCCAAGAATTTAACCAAGAATCAAGAATTTAAATCCAGATAAGACCTGCTCTAACTAAAAATACAATCTTCCTCCACCCCCTCAAAAAAAAAAACATTTTGTTGTTTATTGTTTTTTTTTTTTGTTGTTTTTTTTTTTTTAACAGTCCACCTAATTGTTAGTTGTAGCCATTGTCTTTATTCCCTTTGCTCATTCTCATTATCCTTAGCCCTCAGAGCTATAATTAACCTTAATTAAAACATTTTAATGGTTACCTATCTAACTTTGGTTAAGGAACTAATGGTGTTTTGTGATTTTAAACATCTCGTCTGCTACGAAGTGTATAAAACATACCATCAACTCCTTTGAAACTTCTCACCAAAGTAAAGTGAATGGACGTCATCTTGTTAAATGCTGAAGTTGAAGTCGAGCCTCTGTACGACTTTCTTCTAGTGCTTTTCTCCTATAAAGTGCTTTGCTTCAGGCCTTGTATTTAATGCTGTTTCTCTGTTTTTCTTTGTTGCTGCTTTATTGGAGGGTTTTTTTTCCCTACATTAGAGGCTGAACCTCTTCTAACATCAAAAAAAATTCCTTTTCTTGTTGCTGACAGCCAGAACCATGCACCATTTCTTTTTTTTTTTTTTTTCTTTTGCGCTGTACATATCTGCTGCTCGTTGTTTATCCTCATACACATAAGACATAAACATGAACAATAACATATTAGTCAGCTTGTTTGCATCAGTTATCCTCAGACATGTCAATAAGGTGCCAGGTAATTAATTAATACAAATATATATATATATATATATATATATATATATATATATATATATATATATATATATATATATATATATATATATATATATGACGCCTCATGTGTATGTATGGTTCAATTCAAACCGGGACTTAATTTTTTTGAGCAGTATATATATATATATATATATATATATATATATATATATATATATATATATATATACATACATACATACATACATCTATATACACACAGGCTTGCAAAAGTATTCGGCCCCCTTGAACATTTCCACATTTTGTCACATTTAGGGCTGCACAATATATCGCAAAATTATCGTTATCGCGATAATGGTATACGCAATATCTGTATCGCAAAGAGGTGCAATAAATGAAATCGATGAGTTTATGGTTACACGTAAATAAAAAGTAATGTTTGAAAGTAATTCATATTGTGTTGACAGGTTTATAGTAACAGCAAATCAGAAATCAGAATATCTGCTGAGGGTTTTAAAGTCATTCATAGTGTTTTGAAGTCTAAATATTTGCTGTAACATATAGTTTCTTTAGTATTAGATTTAATTACATCAGACGAATATCTATTACCTGTTTATTTAAATATGATCATTACATATATAAATGATTTTTTTTTAAATAGCCAATAATAATAATAAAAAATGCATTTCTCTAGGGAAATGTTATATCGCAAGAAATATGGTTATCGCAATATTCAACAACATATCACATATTTTCCTAATATCATGCAGCCCTAGTCACATTACAGCCACAAACATGAATCAATTTCATTGGAATTCCACGTGAAAGACCAATACAAAGTGGTGTACACGTGAGAAGTCGAACGAAAATCATACATGATTCCAAACATTTTTTACAAATAAATAACTGCAAAGTGGGATGTGCGTAATTATTCAGCCCCCTGAGTCAGTACTTTGTAGAACCACCTTTTGCTGCAATTACAGCTGCCAGTCTTTTAGGGTATGTCTCTACCAGCTTTGCACATCTAGAGACTGAAATCCTTGCCCATTCTTCTTTGCAAAACAGCTCCAGCTCAGTCAGATTAGATGGACAGCGTTTGTGAACAGCAGTTTTCAGATCTTGCCACAGATTCTCGATTGGATTTAGATCTGGACTTTGACTGGGCCATTCTAACACATGGATATGTTTAGTTTTAAACCATTCCATTGTTGCCCTGGCTTTATGTTTAGGGTCGTTGTCCTGCTGGAAGGTGAACCTCCGCCTCAGTCTCAAGTCTTTTGCAGACTCCAAGAGGTTTTCTTCCAAGATTGCCCTGTATTTGGCTCCATCCATCTTCCCATCAACTCTGACCAGCTTCCCTGTCCCTGCTGAAGAGAAGCACCCCCAGAGCACACATTTACCGCCACACATAGCGTTTTGCATTTTGGCCAAAAAGTTTCATTTTGGTCTCATCTGACCAGAGCACCTTCTTCCACATGTTTGCTGTGCAAACGGGACTTCTTATGGTTTTCTGTTAACAATGGCTTTCTTCTTGCCACTCTTCCATAAAGGCCAACTTTGTGCAGTGCACGACTAATAGTTGTCCTATGGACAGATTCCCCCACCTGAGCTGTAGATCTCTGCAGCTCGTCCAGAGTCACCATGGGCCTCTTGGCTGCATTTCTGATCAGCGCTCTCCTTGTTCGGCCTGTGAGTTTAGGTGGACGGCCTTGTCTTGGTAGGTTTACAGTTGTGCCATACTCCTTCCATTTCTGAATGATCGCTTGAACAGTGGCTCTGTGGGATGTTCAAGGCTTTGGAAATCTTTTTGTAGCCTAAGCCTGCTTTAAATTTCTCAATAACTTTATCTCTGACCTTTCTGGTGTGTTCTTTGGACTTCATGGTGTTGTTGCTCCCAATATTCTCTTAGACAACCTCTGAGGCCGTCACAGAGCAGCTGTATTTGTACTGACATTAGATTACTCACAGGTGCACTCTATTTAGTCATTAACACTCATCAGGCAATGTCTATGGGCAGCTGACTGCACTCAGACCAAAGGGGGTGAATAATTACGCACACCCCACTTTGCAGTTATTTATTTGTAAAAAATGTTTGTATGATTTTCGTTCCACTTCTCACGTGTACACCACTTTGTATTGGTCTTTCACGTGGAATTCCAATGAAATTGATTCATGTTTGTGGCTGTAATGTGACAAAATATGGAAAAGTTCAAGGTGGCCGAATACTTTTGCAAGCCTATATATATATATATATATATATATATATATATATATAATATGTATGTGTGTGTGTATATATATAGATATCGAGAGAGAGAGAGAGAGAGAATTTACTCTCAGAATTAGATCATGGACTCACGATTAAACATCTATAAATCTTTTAAATAATTTTTCATTTTCATTATTAATGAATGCCTCGCTGTAGTTATATAAATAGACAGACTTGTCAGAGGAAAACCTTGTTCATTTAAATAGAAGACATGAAATGAAGCCCATAACAATTGTCAAAAATGTGCTTTTACCTTTTGACTCATCGCAGTTCATTTAAGGTTACAGCAGTGGCACGTGAACTCCACATTAAACCCCATTTCCATCGCCATGCCATGCTCTTTGGCCGCTGTAGCTCACTGCAGCAAGCCAGAGCGTGAGATTGAAAACCTAACAGAGTTGAGATGAGACGAGGCTGAATATGCTTTCACTGATGTCTTAACTCTTTCACCGTGCCCATGTTTTTCAGGCTGGATTCAGAGAGATAAAATTACTCCTTTAGCCTCAGACCGGACCTCCAGGTGCTCATTAGGGCTTTTCACCCCCGTCACTATTCCCCTACACACCTAGTGTGACTGACGTGATGTATATGAGAATATACATGAACACCTCGATATCCTCTGTGTGCTTAGATTCTATCTGTTTATGTATACGATTCTAAAAAGGACGTATCTAAATCTCTCTCGCTCTCTCTTTTTGTTACAGGGACGAACAGCACAAACACAGTGGGCGGCCTGGGGCAGAACCAAACACAGCCTCCTTCCACTGCGTCCCAGAGTCGCAAGGGTACGTTCACAGACGACCTGCACAAGCTGGTGGACAACTGGGCCCGAGATGCCATGAACCTGTCGCAGGGCAAGAGGGGCTCGAAACCCCAGCAGCAGGCCCCGTCTCAGGGCCACAGCTTTGAGGTTAGATACCACACTGGGCACTGAGAGCTGTAACTATTTAATTATTTTTGTCCAGATTTCGATAGATTTTTTATTTTATTTTTATTACATTTTTTTTGTCGACTTGGGACTGGAAAGTAGTGCAGTGCAGGTGTTACTGTAGGTGAACCCGGTGTAAACAATACTGCAATGCCTGAGCATAGAGAGAAAACGTCTAGAAGTCATTGTCAGCATAAATATAGGAATAAAATAGTTTGTGTTTCTGTGTAAAAAGTCATAAAGTTAGTTTTACTAAGTGAGGATTTTAGTTACAAATTAAATGTTGGTGTATCTTGCAGCAAGATATTTATACAAGATATAAGGCAGAATGAACAGAAAATTACACAGGCCAAAAAAAACACTCACCACATGGACTTATCTAACCAAATAGGTAAGAGTCTTCCACGGGAAACTTTACTGCAGTGATTAATGTGTTTCATCTGGTGTGAAGTTAATTAACCCTAACTGATGCAGATAGGAGCTTCTCATTTCTTAAACAACCATGTCAGAAGACAAATCCTGTGGTGGTGGAATAGATCTCACCCACTTTCAAATTTCAAAACGTCAAATATTTATTTTACGATAATCAAAAAAGTCTGAAGAATTGAAAAAAGTTCGAGATTTAAAGAACTTTATTAATCCCAGAGGGAAATTGCTAATGCTAGGTTACAGTTGCTCACAGTTGTTATCTAAGGAAAGGTAATAAATAATCTAAAAATAAATACATAAATAAATACAGTGGAACCTCTTATTACGAGCATAATTCGTTCCGGAAGTGGGCTCGTAAACCAAAGTTAATTTTCCCATAGGAAATAATGGAAACTCAAATTATTCATTCTACAGCCCCAAAAAATAAATACATAAAAATAATTAACACAAAATATAAAGTAAAAATATAACAAATTAACCTGCACTTTACCTTTAAAAAAACATCTAAATAAATCTCGACAGATAAGTGTCACACATTAACGGAGAGTCCGTTTTTAAAACCGTTTAAAAATTAGCAAGGAACATCGCTAGTCACACTTGGGTGAGCGCATACTAACGGAATCACTGCTGTAAAACAACAAAAAACAAATTAACCAGCTCCTCACCTTTTGTTTGTTTGGGAACCTGAGAGAAGGGGGGGCTGTAAAGCTGTGTGTGCACACCCATTCCTCTCAGGGTCCCAAACACACACACTCTGCCTTACACAGACGCACACTCAAAAACTCGGCAAACCTCTGTTTTACTTTACAGCAGTGATTCTGTTAGTATGCGTACACATGCGACTAGCGATGTTCCTTGCTAATTTTTAAACGGTTTTAAAAACGGTCTCTCCGTTAATGTGTGTGTGTGTGTTTGTTTAATGTGCATGCGCACACACACACACATTGTTTGTGCATGCACATTATACAAACCGGATTCCAAAAAAGTTGGGACACTAAACAAATTGTGAATAAAAACTGAATGCAATGATGTGGAGATGGCAAATGTCAATATTTTATTCAGAATAGAACATAAATCACGGAACAAGTTTAATCCGAGAAAATGTTTCATTTTAAAGGAAAAATATGTTGATTCCAAATTTCACGGTGTCAACAAATCCCAAAAAAGTTGGGACAAGTAGCAATAAGAGGCTGTAAAAAAATAAATTTGAGCATAACGAAGAGCTGGAAGACCAATTAAGACCTAAACAGTAATTAGGTTAATTGGCAACATGATTGGGTATAAAAAGAGCTTCTCAGAGTGGCAGTGTCTCTCAGAAGCCAAGATGGGTAGAGGATCACCAATTCCCACAATGTTGTGCAGAAAGATAGTGGAGCAATATCAGAAAGGTGTTACCCAGCGAAAAATTGCAAAGACTTTGCAGTTATCATCATCAACTGTGCATAATATCATCCGAAGATTCAGAGAATCTGGAACAATCTCTGTGCGTAAGGGTCAAGGGCGTAAAACCATACTGGATGCCCGTGATCTCCGGGCCCTTAAACGACACTGCACCACAAACAGGAATGCTACTGTAAAGGAAATCACAGAATGGGCTCAGGAATACTTCCAGAAACCATCGTCAGTGAACACAATCCACCGTGCCATCCGCCGTCGCCAGCTGAAACTCTACAGTGCAAAGAAGAAGCCATTTCTAAGCAAGATCCACAAGCACAGGCGCTTTCATTGATCATTTAAAATGGAGTGTGGCAAAATGGAAGACTGTTCTGTGGTCAGACGAGTCACGATTCGAAGTTCTTGTTGGAAATGTGGGACGCCATGTCATCCGGACCAAAGAGGACAAGGACAACCCAAGTTGTTATCAACGTTCAGTTCAGAAGCCTGCATCTCTGATGGTATGGGGTTGCATGAGTGCGTGTGGCATGGGCAGCTTGCATGTCTGTAAAGGCACCATCAATGCAGAAACATATATTCAGCTTCTAGAACAACATATGCTCCCATCCAGACGTCGTCTCTTTCAGGGAAGACCCTGCATTTTTCAACAAGATAATGCCAGAGCACATTCTGCATCAATCACAACATCATGGCTGCGTAGGAGAAGGATCCGGGTACTGAAATGGCCAGTCTGCAGTCCAGATCTTTCCCCTATAGAGAACATTTGGCGCATCATAAAGAGGAAGGTGCGACAAAGAAGGCCCAAGACGATTGAACAGTTAGAGGCCTGTATTAGACAAGAATGGGAGAGCATTCCTATTTCTAAACTTGAGAAACTGGTCTCCTCGGTCCCCAGACGTCTGTTGAGTGTTGTAAGAAGAAGGGGAGATGCCACACAGTGGTGAAAATGGCCTTGTCCCAACTTTTTTGGGATTTGTTGACACCATGACATTTTGATTCACCATATTTTTCCCTTAAAATGATACATTTTCTCAGTTTAAACTTTTGTTCTGTGATTTATGTTCTATTCTGAATAAAATATTGACATTTGCCATCTTCACATCATTGCATTCAGTTTTTATTCACAATTTGTTTAGTGTCCCAACTTTTTTGGAATCCGGTTTGTACACACACACACACACACACACACACAGCGCATGTGTGTATTCAACCAGCAGGAGAGACAATTACCTACAATTCCGCACCGCAAGAGAGAAAAAAAAACGTTTGGCTCAGTTGTGATGTGATGACGTGATATCGGTGTCAAAACAAGAAGTGCATGCGTGATACATCATACTCGGTGCTCGTAAACCAAGACAACGCTCGTTTTTCAAGTCAAAATTTATTAAAAATCTTTGCACGTCTTGCGGAACACTCGTAAACGGCGTTACTCGTAATCCGAGGTTCCGCTGTATATAAATATAAATACTGCACAGTAATCAAGTATATGCATGTAATATTGTATTATTATTATTATATATTATTAATACGAGTAAGTCCTGTTGTGTTACATTCAGTGAACATTCACATACATGCGTGTATGAGTTACAGAGAAGGGTTGTAAAAGATCTTCTGTGGCGCTGTTGTAGAGTGCCGTTGTATTGAGTGACCAGTCAAGTTTGTTATCCAGATGGAGATATTTGTATTCAGAGACCATGTCTACTACAGTATCTCCCTATTATCCCTACTATCAGTATCTCAGATATAGGAGTCATTGGGGTCTTGCTCCTCCTAAAGTCTACAATCATCTCCTTTGTTTTCCTGATGTTCAGTTGTAGGTGACTACGCTCACACCAGGAAACAAAGTCATCCACGACAGACAGGTACTCAGACGTTTCCCCCTCCTTTATACATCCAACTCATCACAAAAGTTGATGTAACCATAGTACTGGCTGTACAAGCATGTACATGGTCAGTTAGTCAGGTCTAGGCTCAGCATTGTTATGTGCCCAAAAAAAATTAGATCAGCTGATGACCTGAATGACCAGGTTTTTAAATCAATGGATTTTTTTTTTCTTCCCTGATTGCACGGATTCTGATTCCCTTTTCCTCCTGCATCTAATTTAATCAAGGCAGCTTATAGCATTTAAAAGTGTATTATGTAATCCTATATGTATATGTGTGTGTAGAATAAGAGGATACACGAGACATCAGGACAGATGAACATTAAAAAAAAAAAAAAACATAATTTATTCAATTCTTGATTATCTGTTCTTGTCTCCTCAGACAATTCCGTCTGGAAGCATGACCCGCAAGTTCTCCGCTCCGAGTCAGCTGTGTCCCAACATAGCCTCATCCATGCCCAACCCTCATGCTACCTCTCTGGGGGCGCGTAAAGGCTCGCTGTGCCCCGTGCCTCAGTACGGCTACACCTCTGCACCTTATAACGGCCCATGGGCCAGTGTCTCGGCAGCACACACTCAGACCCTGGGCCAGTTTCCAGCAGCTCCAGGTGCTCTGCAGGCCTTCCACATCAACACGTTGCAAAAATCAGTCAGCAACCCCGGAGGACCTAATTTAAGGACTACATAAGGTTGGGTCTAGCATCTGCTAGGCCATGATAGAGAGAGCGAGAGAGCTGGACACATGAACTGGTGGTGAGGTTGGTGTGAGCTTAGGCATATGTGTTGCACCTTTCGAAAAATGGGACCGAGATAAGCCAGGGTTTGTGCACAGAAACACATCTCTTGTGTGAATGAATCACTCCCGCACTCTGGTTTACATGGCATGAGGTAAATGCTCACTGATGCAAAGCAGAAATAAAATAATAAAAAATACACACATAATGGGAGCAGCCAAAGAGGATGTGACCTTTTTTTTTTTTTTTTTTTTTTTTTTCCTATGTTTAAAAAAAATAATAATAAAAATCTCATGAATGTGTGTAGCGATGTTGCTCCATGGTAGCCTGGGATTAGCTTTCCCTGACTGTTTCACTTTATTTCACACTCTTTTAGTCCCTGAACCGGTCATGGAAAGGGGTGGGAGTGAGTTAGGGAGGTGATGCGATGTGCCCCTTTTCCGTTACAAACTTTTCCCCCCGTCCTGGTTTCTGCTCTAATGTTTTGTGATGCAATAATTATAGAAATCAAAATCCCATAAAAAAAAAAAAAAAACACACACACACAGAAAGTGGCCTTTAGTAGAGAAAAGAAGTATTTGTGTACTTACTTATATAAATCGAGGGTGTCGTTTTAAGGTTGTGTGGATTTTCGTGTGATCATCCACCCCTGAGAGATTGAACTAGTTTTACTCTCTTTAAAGCCAAAAACTAGTCCTGTGATTATTCATTTAGGTTTGTAAAGAGTGACATGAGAGGCTGGAGGTGAGGTGGAGTTATTTACCCTGAGTGAGGGCGTGGCTGGGTGGGGCGGGCGTGCGGGTGGGTGCTTGTCTGGCTTGTTCACGCATTATACAGGCTGGTGAAGCTTTAAATCTATTAGCCTTGTTACAGCTTTTATAAACACGAGCGCATTAGGGACCTCTTTACGACAGGTTGATTTTTTTGAATTGTAATGTTTAAATGGGAAAAGTTGTGTTCTGTACGGACCTGTATTTATCCATCAATTATTGATGTTGAAACACTGTGATTTATTATTAAATGTTGTTGGACAACATAAGTTTAAAGCGACGGTAGAAAAAAAAAAAGGGGTGGAAAAGAGGAGGATTTATTGCTATTAGGTAAAAAGGTGATGTAAGGCTAGCTATTTACCTTATTATAAAACTTATTGGAGACACTTTAACCCCTTTCTTCTCCCCCCTTTGTACTTCTTTCATTGTATTAGATAAATGTGAATGTAAAAGAGTTTCAATTAACATACTTGAATAACCGCTTTGTTTTTTTTTTTTTTTTTGTTCCTCCTCCCCAGTGCCCCTGAACGTACTGGAGTTTGGGAGTTTCTAGTGCCTTGCATTCTTTCTTCTCCCCCATTTATTTTTGCCAGTTAATGGGCTGTTCTAATATACTGTAGGCGAGTGGTTTTGGGGATGGGTGCCCTTCTTTTTTCTCTTTCTTCCCCTCACTCTTTTTCCTTGGTTAAGACCAAAATGATCTGGTGATGTACAGTTCTAATGCATTACTGTTAGAATGGGGTTATGAACTGTTTTAAGTGTTGTCTAGCACAAAAATAAGCTCAGTGATGAGCTCTTGACTGGTGGACATCCTGTCTCCAGTTTCCTGCCCTTTACCCCATCTTGCAGATATTCTCAGATCAGTTACACCCACTTGCAAGAACCCTGGCGTAGCATGTAAAACGTTTTTTTTTTTTTCACAATAGTTGTAAATTCTGTAAGGCAGTCGGTTTAAAAAAAAAAAAAAAAAACAACCGTGTGATTCCACTGGCAGCGAAGTAACCCGACATTAAAACCGAACCAGAGTCTGTCATTCAGAGCATCAGAAAGAGTTGGTTTTAGGTTTGAGAAATCCTTTAAAAGTTTCTTTTTCTGTAAGTAGATGATGATGATGATGATGATGATCGGGCACAGTTGTTAGCTTCTGTGTTTCTAGGTGCAAGGAACCTCATCAAATAATTTGTGGTCTAGTCTACGGCGCGACAGCTCAAGATAGAAAGTGTATTGAGCGACACAGGGTTAAATATGGCTGCCGGTGCAATCGCAGAGTTGTGAATTAGGTAAGCAAGCGTACTATCAATGATCAGAGCTACACTGAGTTGTATAGTGTGTGTGTGTGATTCTGTCCCGTGTTAACTGATTAGCTTTATTTTTATTTTTATTTCCTTTGCATAGACGAGCCATTCGAGTCGGCGCTCACAGGGAGTAGTCTTGTGTTGGCGTCGGAGGATAGGTGTCCAGACGAGGAAAGTAAGTCGAGTGAAGGCAGTTAGAAGGCATTGAGATGGTTTAGAGAGGAACGAATTAATCATACGAGTCCCACTGTGAGGTTTGTGATTCTGTCTGCATCCTAACCAGTGAGTCCGGTTTTGTCGTAGATGTAACAGGGCAAATTGTTAATTATAAAAGAAAGTTGAGTTCAGCAGTAGGACCAGGAAGAGAGTGTAAGTGGGTAAGTGGTACCTCGCCAACACAAGACCGTCCCCGCCATCCTGTAGTGTCTGAAAGAGCGCTGTATCGCTACTTGCGCTGCCCTTTATCTCATACAGTTCTCAGTTTAACGTAGACATGATTGCCTTGTGCTGTTCGTGCAGATCAGTAGCTTGTTTAAATAAAAAAGCAGCAATCACGTCGAAACAAACAAATAGAACAACGTGTTTGTTTAGGTTAGAACTTTTGTGTAGACCCAGTTGGTGAATGTTTCGCCGCAGAATCACAAGGCAGCTTTTTAGAAATCCATCGAGCGGCATGAGCATGTTACAATCTACAAGGCATAGAGCAGTAGATCCTGTCATCTTAACTACTGATCACTGATAAGACCTGCTAGATGACTACACACCATTGCCTTAAAGCTTAGCTGTCTGCGTCTGGTACCAGAAAAGTTCACGTTAATACAGTCACTTTATAGAGAACTACAAAATAGATTAGTAACAGTTTACTCTCTGTGAGTGGCTGCATTGTACTTTCAGTATTTAAAAAAAAAAAAAAAACAGGTTTTAGCAACTTGGGTTTGTTTTTGTTTATAATTTTTTTTCCTTTTTGTTTTCCCACGTTGTGCTCAGTGCTTTATCTGTACATGCAGAACACAGTGCTTAGTTTGGGTTTCGCGAGCAAATCCAAATTTTCCTGTTCCGTTAATTCTGCGAGTGCCATTCCTACAAGTACACTTCTCATGAGTTTGAGTCCAATTTTTTTTTTTTTTTTATTCCATAAACCGAGCACCTTGTTTACGGTCAGAAAAGTGATATTTAGTAGCTGCAGTGCAGAATATGCAATATATCTAATACTGGGATACCATGTCCCTGGTTTCCTCTAGTATTAAGGAGAATTTACTGAATTCACGCGTGTTTATTACTCCAGTATCACCTGGGTTTTTTTTTTTCCGTTTGGAATGTAGACACCGCTACCGTTTTAGGAAATAACTCTTCTGTTCAAGTCCTTCACTTTCCAACCTGTTCAAAATACCGCTTAGCAAAGTGCCAATGTGTAGAAATGCAGTTCACTGCACCACCGGATACATTCAGATCCTAATAAACATGCTGGTCTTTCTGTGAAAAAATAAAAATAAAAAAGAACTCGCATGCTAATTTTGGTCACTAGTGCTTTTCACCACAACGTCACAACAGTTTGCTGCATTCGTTGGAATTTAGTTTTTTTTTTTCCTACCATTTTGCCTCCTGTGGAAAGAAATACATCCAAACAGTGTGTTTACTTAATGCTACTGACCTGTCATTAAGTTATTGTTTTGTACTACTATCAGAGTTGTTTTACAATGTTGTGTTTCTGCCATTTAGTGACTTCAGTTCAGTGATTTTTTTTTTTTCCATACACTATTTAACATTGTGAAAAATGTTAAAAAAAAAAAAAAAAATGTTGAATAAAATGAAAACCAAACAAAGAAAACCTGTAATGATTCATTGGCAGCATTTAACTGTTTAAAAGGGTTGCACCATGGGATGTTGACGCTTCGCAAATAAAACAATTCTTATGGGTGCATGATGCATGAAAAAACACTTGTGTTGAGAGTGAAGTCGGAAACTAAGACATGATGTGCTGAGATTGGCATGGAAGAACTCGAGTTGTCCTGCACAGAGCCCACTGAACATCGTTTTAATGAACTCGAAAGCCTGAACTGAATCCTAGGCCTCTTCGCTCAACCTCAGTGCCGGACACCGACTAATAACTGTGTGGCTGAACGAACACAAATCAACAGCCACACTCCAAATCTTGTGGAAAGCCTTGGAAATGGG
Source organism: Channallabes apus (assembly GCA_030522415.1). Classification (NCBI taxonomy): domain Eukaryota; kingdom Metazoa; phylum Chordata; class Actinopteri; order Siluriformes; family Clariidae; genus Channallabes; species Channallabes apus. The sequence goes on from CM060114.1 coordinate 10,066,410, forward strand.
AATAGGGTGATCAATGAGCAGGTGTCCACATACGTTTGACCATCATTTTAATAGTGTACAATTTACAGTATAATATATTTCTAGGGTATTAAGTTTTTTTTTGTTTTTTTTTTTTTGTTCCTCCCTCCAACACACTGCACACACTATTACTTAAACCTACAGTAGTAATTAGTAGTACATTCAATGTTGCATTTTATTTAACCTTCCCAGAAATCTCGGGGTCAACTTCGGAGAAGAAAAGTGATCTGAAACAAATCATGAATGACCGTCAATGGACATCACTTAAAAGCTTGTAAGTTCTGTCATAAAAAAAAGACAAGAAATCAGAGATATGTTTAATAGTGAAAGTATTTCATCAAAGCTTAGAGCAGTGAGACTCATCAGAGGAAAAAAAAAACTTCAGTTTGCTAGGGAGCACAAAATATTGGACTTTGGAGCAAAAAAGTTCATGTGGTCTGATGAGTCCAGGTTCCACACCAATGTGTGCATCAGTGTAAGAAGGGAACCGCATGAAGCGATGCAACCATCATGCATAGGGTCCACTGCACAAGACTCAGGAGACAGTGTGATGATCTGTTGCTTCAGTGTCTAGACTCAGCAACATCAGGTGGCAATGAAATGAGGTCTGAATGATTTTAAGGTTATCATGTCTATAGTTTTTTTTTTTCTTCCCTGATGGTCCAGGCATATTCCAGGACTCTGGTTCTGGGAGCACGAGGAACACATGAAGCTAAACCAGGCTGTGTGTGGAAGTTTTTTTTTTTTGTTTGTATCAGGTAGTCACAAGTCAGTGCACTTGTAGTGCCCGGTAAAAAAAAAAAAAAAAGGGTTAAAGAAAGAAGGGCATGTGGTGTTAAATCCTGTGTGAGGTTGAATATGCAGAAATACATTTCCACTATGGTGACCCTAAATGGCAGCAAATAAAAGAACATGTAGTTGTCTCCATAGTATGAGGTTTGTTTTTTCTTGAACGCCACTCAACCAGAACTAGTTGTAGCACTGAAGATCAGTTCATCAGCGCTGATACTGTACGTTCTTGTATTCTGTCCAAGTTTCAGATGCACAAAGATGCTATAAGATCATATAGTATTTTATTTGAACTTTTTTTTTTATTGTATTACAGGCTAAACATGGATGCATAGGTGATATAATTACATCAGAACCTGAAAACAGCTACAGTTTTACTTGTTAGCAAAGAACACCCTGCATAAATAATAAAGCATTAGAGCGTTTTTAAAGCTTTATCCACCTGTATTCACCTCAACATAAACCACTTGCTATTATCGCTTTCGAAATACACTGATGATTTTATTCCCCCTTTCTTATAAATGCAAATATATTTTAACAAAAAAAAGTACCTTCTGCAAAATAACTTGTAATATTAATATTAATGTTATATATATATATATAATATAAATCAATGAAAGGAGCATAAACACATCCCCATCTTCTTTTTTTGTTTCTCTCTGCTGTATATGTATATTATATAAACAAAAAAAATATAACTCCTAGCTCTTCAACAGTCAGCAGTTTATATATATTTTTTCCAGCCTCTTGTTTGAGGTTCATTCGCTTCGCGATCATTTAAAATAAAAAACATCTTACCGCAGGATATACACATCACTCTCCTGCCATGTCTTTTCTGCTACATACTTAAGAACAGCAAATAATTAGATCTGCAGAGCGACTGGAGAGATATTTGATCGGAATTCTTTATAGAGATTATGTTAAATATGAGTGCAGGGGTTCGTATGTATAGTGAATGCGATTAGTACACGAGATCCCGCTGTCCTGTTTGTCGTGTCACTCAGGTGAAGACTTGTACGACTCCTGACAGGCTGTCGAGGCTCAGATGATGCAGTCCATGATGTGGATTTGCAGAGTGTCCAGGTCAGGAAGGACTTCCCCACATTTAGGACAGGCATGATCGGGAATATTGACCGGCTGCTGCCAGTCAACTGAGAGAGAAACAAACAGACAAGAGGCATCTTAAAGGTAACGATGTCCTTATGCTGAAATATTCTGCAGATTAATGCATTTATATTATACCACAGACTCCCTTATTTTCGCTCCTCCTCTCAAATCACCATTTATTTGTCACATATACATGACCACACAGTAAAATCCCAGCATGGTAGGAATTTAGAGTCAGAGCGCTGGGACAGTCTGATACATGACCCCTGGAACAGACAGGATTAAGGGCCTTGCTCAAGGGCCCACAATGGCAGCTTGAAATGCCAACCTGCTGATTTATTCCTCTTGTTAATACACTTAATAGTTATTAAAATACACTAACAGTGTTCAAAAGACAGACAAGTTTCACCTTACCTCTGGCCCCCTGGTGATCGGCTGGGTTTCCACCACGAGACACGTGTCTCCTCTGCATCTCACTCATAGACTGCCTGTACCAGGAAAAAAAATAAGACACACCACCTCTGCTTAATACTTAAATCTGCGATTGATTTAGAGCAAAAATACACACACAACAAAAATGAGACAAATTGTACCTGCCCATGGACTCCACCTCATCTTGTAGCTGGATGTTCTGCTTCTTGATGAACTCCAGCTGAGCAGCCAGGCGTTCTTTCTCCTCGTGAATCTTCTCCCTCGCAGCTCGTTCGGCGTAGAAGTCTGAGGAATACACCTCTGCCTGTGAACACACACAGTGTGTACAGTATAAATACAGTATAGCGGAATATCAGCTCGCTAGGGTGTTAAACATACAGTCTGTCAAATCTCTGTTTAACCACTAGGGGGCAATATACAGCAACTTATACAGAGCTACTGTAGGATTTCAGCTACTGATTAATAAGCTGATTTTCAGAAAGATATACAAACAGATTCTGCAGCTATGTGTTTTTTTTTTAAAGCACTTTATTCCTTATTCTGATGTTTGATCTTTAGGCTCATGTGTACAGGTTAGAAAAAATCCTAGCTGTAAACTCTGACACACATCACCTGAGCCTTAAACACAGACACGGTGTCCAGCTCTTTGTCCTTCTCACTCAGCTCCTGCTTCATCAAATCGATCTTCTGCTGCTTGTCCGCCAGAGCTTGCTCGGCTGCGACCATTCTGGTCTGGAGATCACCGTACTCCTCCCGTGATACGGTTCCCTGAATAACGCCCACACAAACAAAAGTGTGCATTTTACAAAATGATCCATAAAGCACTTCATATCTAAATTAATAATGAGTACCAGAATTAAAAACACAAAACAGTCCTAATGTTGTTATGTTGCGTTGTAAAGCATGTGAAGGGTCACCTGTCGCTTCTTGCTCTCCTGCTGAAGTTCTTCATAATCCTCAAACAGCTTAGTGTACGCATCCTTCAGCTGAGCCAAAGCAGTCCTGAACGGGGTTAAAGTGAGAGAGTTCAGATTTCAAAATCATTCCTGGATCATTTATTTTCTTATAAGTCAAAATCAGCAGAAATTTACAAAAATGCATTTTAATCTGAAAAATCTTCAACACTGATCTACCTATTGTTTGCGTATAATGGTTGTGATACTAAAACAGACTAATGCACAGCCCTTCAGAGGTGGTGTGATGAATCAGACTCACTGTTAACACCCTGAAGCTGTTTAGTTTATGTTACACAACAGTTAGTTCCAACCGAGCAATCTGATTGGACGAGAGGCGATAATAGGCAGTAACAGCACTGGGACGTTAAACTATATGCATCACCTATGTGTTACAGGTGTTCTAACAATCATTAATTACACTGTTGGCCGCAGCGTGGGTGAAAGTAGGTCTGTACGGTCCGAAGTGCTGGGAAAAGGGGAGACTAGCTGCCAGAAGAAAAAAAAAAAAACAGCAGTCATTTTGCGCAAACTCCTGTCTTCTAGAGTTTACCTTATTGAAAGAGATACTGTACTTCTATTACTGTACAAACCACTGACAGAAAACTTTACCACATCAGAGATTATGTTTTCTTTCTTAAGCGGCAAGACATTTTTTTGTCTATCATGTCTATAGAAATGAAAACACCCTAAAACAAGTGCATTAATACAAACCCACCTTGTCAATTTAAATCACGCCTATCTCTACCTGATCAGTGTTGAGGGATAACTGGGATCTAAATCTAGCTGTGTTTAACATCTGCATGCTGTTCAGACCTTTCCTCCTGGACCTTCTTCTGCTCCAGTTTGTTGGCAGCCTGCATGCTCTCCAGCTGCACCTTCACTCTGTCGCTCTCAGCCTGCAGCTGCTCCCTCTCCCCGAGCTGCGTCTTCAACGTGCACAGGTCCTGCTCCAGCTCCTTACACCTGCATTAGCATTTTAGTACGGTGGCAATGCTCACTATTTGTATATTTACTCACTATAGCATCCTTAGTTACAGAACTGATATACTGTACTTCTATTATATATATATACACTGTAATAGATATATATTTATTTGGCCATAAATAAAGTGATAAACTCTGATCAGCTGATGCACTGATGTCTCTTTTCAAAGTACCAAATTCAGGGGGGTAAATACTTATGCGATTAAAACTTATTTTGTGACCTATATTGATTGTGCTCCCCATTTATAATATGATGGGCTGTTTTATTAATGGAGGTTCATCATCCACAATCCCATTAAGGTCCATTTCATTTTGCACATTCAGATTTCGGAATATATGATGTTTTTAGCGTGACGCACCTGTCCTGGAGGTTCTTCTTCATGTTCTCCGCCTCGTCCAGCTTACTCTGGGCCTGCTGCAGCTCGTTAAACAAGCTCATTAGCTGGGTTTTCAGGTGCTCAACCTCAGAGGCAGACTGAAACACACACACACTCACAGTAAGCGTCAGCAGTATCCTTGTCCTACTCTTTATAAAACTTTCTCTTTTGATGATTACTGTCAGCTCTGACTCACTTTGGCTGATTCCTCCTGAGAGATCTTGCTCTGAGTTTCCTGTGCAGTGGTCACGCAGGGCAAAGATGTCTGGGTTTCACTCTCTCTGTTCGGTTCCTTCATCTCCAGTTCTGCAATCCTTTAAGAACGAACACGGATGAACACAAGTGAGTGTAAACTATATTCGGTACGTTGTACGCTGCTCTGTGCCAAAGTGTTCATCATGTAAGAGAGTTCCGCATGCCCTACAGCACAGAATGTAGATGTGCACCTGTAAAACATGACAAAGCACCCTTCTACTCTTCTTAAAGATTGATCTTGTTCCCAAAGAAGTACTGATTATTGCCATAATGTTTGTCAGTAGCTGAGTTGAGATTAAAGGTTTGTTTTATATGACAATTTTTTCAACAGGTTAAAACAGATCTTGGAGCTCCCCCAAAGTGTGTGTGTGTTAATACTACAGCTGAAATACCCCGAACTCTTTTCACTGCTTATGTAAATGAGCTATTGCTGAGCCACGCCCCTCCAGAGAGACCCCAGGCACTACTTATATGAGGTCATAATAAAGGAGAAATCTAATCAGCTTGTTTAATAAATATGTATTATATACTTTTTATATTATATTTAATACATATATATTTACGAGACCCATCTGAATATCACAAAATAACAAACTGCTAAAAAGAGACGTCCTCTAGTGGAATAACACAGGATTTTTCTCCACCCCTACTTTAAGCTTTCACTTCAATTACAATCAACAAGATGATTTAATTTCAGATTTAAAACACAGGTTTAACAGACTGGATGAGAATCTTCACTTAGTTGATCGCTGCCCATGCTCGGAATATTTGTTGCCACCTGATACAAACCGTACATCTTCCTCTTTCGGCTGCTCGCGTTGGGTCACCACAGTGGAACATGTATCTAACCCCGTCTAAACACATCCCCTCCTCAGCACCTTGGGTCTTCCTCATCTCCTTAATCTCCAGCATTCTCCTCCCTAAATACCCCTCATCCTTCCTCTGCACATGTGCAAACTATCTTAATCTGGTCTCTCTAACATTGTCCCCAAACCATTCTACCTGTACTGTCCCTCTAATATACTAATTCCTAAAGCAGTAAAGCAGAATAGTGAAAATGGGGTTAGTGGGTTGTTATTTGGACTGGATTCAATGGTGGAATTGCAGAATGAAAATCTGTATACTGCCAACTTTACCTGAATACGCCGTATCATGTATCGACAATATTATATTTTATTTATTTATCAACAACCAAACCGGTCAATATTATCCTAACAATTATCACTCGTTTGTTTAGAAAGAAAAAATATATATACAGCCAACTGCAAAAAAGCTGCAAGATTTATTTAGTGACATCACTAATTTATCTTACTGTACATGTAAACCTCTCCGTATGTTAACCGTGAAAATCTGACTTTACACAATGACTACATAATGAAAAACACAACATACGTTTCAGCTTCTCTCTTTCTCTGTGTGTGAATGATTTAGTGTGTGTATGTAAGTGTAAGTGTGTTTGCACCTCTTCTGCGCAGCCTGTAGTTGGAGTTGCAGTTGCTCTTTTTGCTGCGTCTCGACTCTAAGAGACTGCAGGAGCTGACTCACCGTCTGCTCTTCTGATTCCAGACGAGACCCAGTCATGTCCAGTTTAGTCCTGTACGCAAACACACACAAACAGGATTTCATATTCCAAACACTGTTTTAAACTCTAAAGGATCATGACTACACAATTAGCAGGTATTTGGTTTGGTGTTTTGGTTTGTTGTGTTAGGTCAGGGTGTTTAATTCCGGGAATGATTTATATTGAATTGTCCTCTCCGAATCAATCCACTTTTATCTTATGACGAAACATTTCTCCTTCAGGAATCCTTAGGTCTGTTTTCAACCTTATGTAAGTATAACTTCCTCCATGTAAGAATGAAAGATTTAAAGAGGAAAAGGAAAAAAAGGCATATATTCATATAGATGGAGTGTAAGAATTCAACATACGTGCAAGATGCAGCAAGGTCTTTCTGAGGAGGTAAGTCTCTGGTCACGTTCATCTCACCTTCCTGCAAAACACAGAGTAATACATTTTTATCTGTATAAACAAATCTACAGGGTATAAGAGAATGTGTTCAGGTGAAGTTACTGTTTTTATACTGTATATGTGTACGTGTGCGTGCTCACTGCAATGCGAATCTCAATGAAGGAATCTTCCGGAGAACCCTGGCTCATCTTCAGCTGCAGTTCAGAGTTTATGGCCACCAGGTCGTTCTTCTCAGCCTGCAGACGGGCGATCTGACTCATTAACGCCTTGGTCTGCAGGACATCATGCAGCAAACAAGAATGGGCTTTACCAATACGCTCAAAATCTATCCATTAAGTAGACTAAGACTAATTAAGTAGACTAAGTTAACCAAGTCCCCAACTTATACGATACGAACGGACCGCGGTTCTACTTCCGGTTCAATCACAGAAGTAGCTCACGTGTATTGTAGAAAAAATATAGACAGTGCAGTGCACCAGATACCAATATTTATAATTATATACAATATTTTCAGTGTGTAAGTGAATGTATAAAATGTCCAAAGTCCAATATAATGTACAGTAGGTGTGTGCGTATGGGGATGCAGGAGAAATTAGGTCTCAAAATACACGGTTTCAATGAATCAGTCCGATCATATGTGACATATTAAGTCACAAATGTTTTATGATAATTTTAATCTCCATTACAAAACTGAAAACTAATAGCTAATCATTGTAAATGCTCTGTTTCGGCATTCTGATATTAACTGCTGACATCACTTTAAAACTACAATCGCATTACTGTATTTGTCTTTAAACATTTTAGTTAAAAGTACAATGTCCTTCAGTCTTTATCCTTTTTATCCATGATAAACGTCAATGCTTTCTAAAAAGAACAGAAATGTTAGAATTGAAAAAAAAATCTAGAGACAATGTAATCAGTGTCCTCACGTCTTCTGCACCGGTATGCTGTTTCTCCATTTCCTGCACACGTTCCTTCAGCAGCTCGTTCTCCCTGTCCAGAGCTTGGACTCTCTGCTTGGCCTCCTCGAGTCGCTTCTCCAGGAACCCTCTCTCCTCCTTCTGCTTCTCCTTCCAGGCAGACAGACCCTCAAACCTCTCCTTCATCGACATGTTTGTCTGCTTCAAGGCTTCTGTGCACGAGAGACACATGGAAGGTGTTTAATCATCTTTAATAAGCTATGCATGTGTGTGTATGTATGTATTGTTAAATAGGTCTGTGTTATTCCTCTTAGCCTGTACAGCAGCGTTAACTTCAGTAAGGGAGTATTTACACGGTCAATGTGGCACAGACGTTAGACAATCATTAATAGGTAAGATTTCGTCAGTTGTTTAGGAAATTGATAAGGAATGAACAGGTTCCAATACACAAGCGGGTTACAACCAAGTGGATGCAAATTGAGGTGAAAGACGTAAGCAAATGAGCCATACAGTGATCTGAAATTATTTATAATCCTATTCGATTGTGGGCCACGTTTTAGATTTTAGATGTTGGTCTCGCTGTTTGGTGTCTGTGGTGGTGTGGTGATCTCCATGTCTGTGGGTGTTTCTCAACCTCTGGTGGTCTCGGTCTATGGTGTTTGGTGTTTCTCTGCCTAAGGTTGTGTCTATGCTGATGGTCTGGTGGTAGCTCTCTTTGTCTGTAATAGTCTCTCAGTCTGTCCATGAGGGTCTCTGTCTGTCTGGCTGACCACAATGGTCTCCGTCTCCATCTGTCTATGACAGTCTCTGTCTGTGATGGTCTGTCTGTCTCTATCTGAGTCTCTGTATCTGTATCTGTGAGTCTGTATCTTTCTGTGCCGGCCTGTCTGTCTATGACGGTCCGTCTCTGTCTGTGACGGACTGTCTCTGTCTGTCACCATATTTGATGGTCTGTCTGTGGCGATCTGTCTCTGTCTGTGACGGACTGTCTCTGTCACCATATGTGATGGTCTGTCTGTCTCTATCTGTCTCTGGCGGTCTTTGATGGCCTGTTTGTCTATGACGATCTGTGATGGTCTGTCTCTGTCTGTGACGGACTGCCTCTGTCTGTCACCATCTGTGATCGTCTGTAACGGCCTGTCTTGTTCTGTCTGTCTGTCTTTGACGGTCTGTCTGTCTGTGACGGTCTGTCTGTCTGTCTGTGATGGTCTTTCTCTGTCTGTCACCATCTGTGACGGCCTGCCTCGGCCGGTCTGTGTATGAAAGTCTGTCTCTTTCTCCTCACACCCACCTTTGAGCTCACGGTTCTCCTTGATGAGGATGTTCATCTGCTGGAGCGTCTCCTCTACATGTGGCGCGCCGGCGATCTGAGACTGAGCGGGGAGAGACAGGTCCCCGTTCACTATAGGGGAACTCGCGTCCATCTTACCGCAAACACGCTGACTAAAAAATAAATACATTTAAAAACATGCAAATTATGTAAAATAACAATGCGCATAGCAAAGTGACTCACAAACCACAAGACTCAGAACGTCAAAACCTAACCCTAGGTACAGTATGCAACCGCGTAACTAAAAGCGAAACTCAGATTGCCACAGGACGATGGTGATGATGATGATGATGACAACATGGACATGGTCTGCGCTTGACGAATCGACAAATCAGCAATGACATTTCTGAAACCTTTTTGCGATATTGTCAGAAGTTTAGCTTTATAATTTAGAGAACTCTTATCCTAGACATGTTAATGGAAGACTTCCTCGTGCTCTAACACAAACACCCTGTCCTCTGTGTGTGTGTGTGTGTGTGTGTGTGTGTGTTCTTGTGGCCTACAGCATGGACTAGTGAGAACCATCACCTGACTGAGACATGGCTTTATTTACACAATATAGGGTGAACATTTATATACTACAACATAACTTCACACACACACACACACACACACACACACACACACACACACCATACAGATCTCCCAGGGTATTGTAGACACACCAGCTATCCGTGTCAACACATGGCGCAACAGTTTGAACACAGAACATGCAGCGGCTCGGACTAAATCAAACCTAATCATGTAACCGCGTCACACAGCGATACTCACCAGGATTCACTTCTGTTTACTCCACTTTCTCTCACTTCTCACTGCGTTTCCTGGTCTGTGACGTTTCTCCAGCGCGCACAGCCGCAGATCTGAACAGCATCACCCCGGGGCTCGAGCGCACAGCCAGAGCGACGCGCACGTCCAGCCACATGCAGTTAAACCCTGCGAAATGTCTGCGCAGGCGCACAGCACGGGATCAGCTGAGCGTGATGTCATCAGCTGTTTCCTTCAACGCGCGTCCGTCCGGTGGGAATTCCCTCCGCGTGCGCGCGTTACATTGGGTTTTTTTTCTTTTTTAATTATTATTGTGGTTGTTTTGCGCGCGCATGTAATGCTGTGACAGGACATCATGCACCGCTACATAGTGCACGATAATCCTCCTCCATGTGTGTGGGTTGGAACATGGAGGAAGGTTATGTGCCCTATTGTGCATAATATAATACAGTGTGGCAAAAAAATGTATATACGAAAAAAAAAACCTTTCATATAAAAATATTTTAATATTACATTGATTTATAGACGTTACATGTTTATATACATGATAATATGAATATTACATTAATATAATATAATATACAGCATACTATTTTTCCTTTAATTGTGTATACTTTTATTTTTTTGTAATTTCTCATATATAGCTATGCAATTCCTCTAACAAGTGATTAAAAAAAATACTTTATAAGCGTTTAAGTGAAGTTACGAGCAATATACAGTATGATTCACAGTTTGGTCTTTCTTTTTAGCACTTTCATCACTTAAATCATTAAGAAACAAAATCCCACATGAGATAAGTTCATGCTCTAAATCCCCCTCCCACGATCATTTACATGATAACCAAATCTATATTAAATATGCATGCTTATACTGTATAAGTGTTGCTTTACTACAATTGGTGCTATTTGTGTAGTATTTAATTTGTACGCTAGATGGCACTACTGGCTGCACATGTAATATACAACACTACTTGGTGCATGTCCTGTATTTAAACACACACATATATCATATCATTATTATATATAATATCCAGCTAATTATATCTAATATTCCTTTAACAAGCAGGCTGTTGCATGGTCACACTGATATTTTTTTTAATACTTTGTAAGTCTTTGAAGTTATGAACAATATAAAGAATGACACATTGTTTAGTTTTATTTTTAGCTCTTTCCCTTCATCACCTGAAACCATACCTCATCTCATGGTGACTTACATGATTAAAGGATCTATATTAAATATGCATGCTTCTACTGTATCAGTGTCTACAATTGCTCTTTTCTCTGTACTGCTTCATTTGAACGCTAGATGGCACTACTGAATCACTAAATTTTGCATCATGATGAAACTGTCTCTCATGAAGACCTTCCCAGGAAAGCAAGACCAAGTTACCAGCCTCAAAAATCACCAATTAACAAACAGCACCTCAGATTACCTGTGAATGGAGTGTGTGTAGACGCTCTGCAGTCTGATCCAGGGTTCCAGTACCTATGACCTCAGCCTGACGTAACTGTTTTTACACCAACTCATACGATCTTTAACTCTGAGCTCGGCCTGGCGTACACACTGTCGCTGTGGTTACAGTTGGTGAGGAATGCCTGTGACACGTTCAGATGACACTAAGGCAGACTAAAGATGATGCTGCACACTGTAACGTCACCACATGATATAAAAGTTGATGATAACTGCTGTTCTCAAATTGCTTGGAGATGTGCGAATGAGCGTGGGAATGTGTGTGTGTGCCCTGCGATGGATTGGCATCCCATCCAGGGTGTACCCCACCTTGTGCTCGTAGTCTCCTGGGATAGATTCCTGGCCCCCCAACGACCCTGTACATAGGATAAGCAGTGTAGATGATAAATGAATGAGTGGGTGCCTAAGACTTTGGCACAGTATTATAAATACAGCATACTGCATATTTATACACCAGCCTTACAATTTAAATGCAAAACATTAGGACCAGTATTCTGTTGGTTCACCTTGTGTCACAGGGCAGCTCTGTCCTCTTGGGGCATGACTCCACAATACCTCTAGGAGTGTGCTGTGATGTCTGGCACCAGGACATTGACAATGGTTCCTTCGAATGCTGTAGGTTGTAGAGCCTCGGGTGTCAATAATCCTGTCTTCATCTGGCAGAATTTTACTAGCAGGTTCGATTTCACACCATGAATTTTACAACAAAATGTGTTAAATATAATGAAAACAAGGCAAATTAGGAATTATTTTAAAAATACTGTTGAAAAGTTTTTCCTCTGTTAAAAGTGATTTCTCAGCAATAGAAATACAATATTAAACAAATTAATGATCTGTATTGCATGGAAGGGATTTAGAGAGCATTGCTTTACTGTATTGCTTTAACATGACACAGTATGACCCATTAACATCTCTGATACAATCCTTTCAAATAACAGATATGATCTACTAAAATCACAGACATGATCCATTAAAATCACAGATATGCTAAAATAAGAGATTCTGCTCTTTAGCCGCTCTGGCTCTGACTCCCACCTGGCACATGTTCTACGATAACCTCTACAGTCCGAGTCGTATTCACTGTCGGACTGAACCATATTCTGTCTCATACCTGTACTGTCTCAACAACCTGTTGTGCTTCACAGACAATCTTCTGTTAGAGGACACTTATTAAGAACCACAAAAAGTAGGTCTCGGTAACCATGGTAACAATGATGCTGATGTGCAATCCTACTCGGCTCATGTCTGACATTTTCTGCTCCATGACACTTATTTCTGCAAAGGCACAGATGGATTTTTTTCCAGCTTTTTCAGCCATAGAATGTCTTGTTTTTCTCCTATTAACAGCTGCCTGGTGCTGGTAAACCTGCATGTTGGCTTATCAGGGTATTGTTTAAATAAGCAAACTATGAGGATACAATTCCCCGTCACATGTTCCTAAAGCTTTCTTTCTCTCACATGAGGAATTGGTGGGTTCAAACTAAAGTTGTATATCATAGCAAAAACAAAAGAATTGGCCTTACTGTTCCAGTACTTTTGGAGAGGACTGTAAATCCTGCAGTGTATTTGAACTCATTCTGTGCGTTGTTGTAGCTGCTGACTTGAGATCAGTGTACTGGAAAAACAATTGCCTTTTCTCTTTCTACCGGGTCACAGCTCACATCACCCGCTGGTTCGGAGATGGATTTGCTGATGTGTTGCGAAGTCGGCCTGTGATGAACTCAAATAGAGAAGCTCCGGATGTGAGTGGTCCAACCTCACCTTCTACAATCCTGTAAGCAAGTGAGTGTTTTCTAAATTCATTGTTTATATCATGCTAGAGATCATGATTTGATCATTAACAATGGCAAAGTTTTTGTTTTTGGTGTGTGTGTGTGTGTGTGTTTGTTGCTACTATTAATACTATATTATAATATTAGGACTACATACAGTATGCCATGTATTATAGTTCTCTCTGTGTACAAAACAGGTGATGTCACTAATTAATTAGTTCAAGCCTATCTGGCTGTAGAGTTGTGCTAATTAGAATCAGCTTGTTTAGTTAATGGATGGAACAAACATGTGGCAGGACTACTTTCTACTTTCTGAAACCAAGGTGTCCTTCTATCAACAATAAGTAGATGTAAAAACGTACATGATTTTCAGGGAGCAATCGAGCAGGCATGGATTGAGCAAATGACACCAGATATAACAAACTATTCTTATATCATCATTGTAATTATTATTTTTTGTATATAAAAATGTCATTAAAACACTGAATTTAACTTTTGTCTCAATACTTTTGGCCACCAATGTACTGTATGCATATAAAGGTCATCCTACAGAAAAGATGGAATTTGGGTCATAAAAATCTCCTTAAATATATTTATTCTTTCATGCCTAGAACTTAACTTATTTTTAAACTTTATGAATCCACAAAAAGTATTGCTTAATGCATTTTTAATACAACTGTTGTTAATTCTCCTCCTGGTAACACCAATGACAATTTTGAGAAAAATCTGAACTATTTACAAATGGCTTCCGTGTGTAAGACCACATGGTTTTCAATTATGTCGAAATAAATTAATTATTAGACGTAGATTAGACGTAGATTAGACGTAGTCAGTTTTTATGTCCAATTTTTCACAGCTATAATTATAAAACGAGTAACTAATTAAAATTAGGGTTGACATTTCTGAAGAAATGAAGAGACCCATCTGACAAAACAACATTTGTCCAGTGATCGGTATCTAGTGACCTCTGACTCAGGAACAATTTAAAATGAACATATGTGTTTCAATACAGAATTGTGTAACAGTAACTAACAGCAACTTTTATAAGCAGTGTGAATCAGATTTATTTTATTAAAAGATATGGTCCCACTTTGAAATATGATCATAACCTTTTTAACCTTTTCATTGAACCTTTTCTTGTCTTTTCTTTTTTTAAAGCTACAATTAAATATTGAACATCAAAGTAAGATTTTTTTTTTCATTTTGAAAGTACTGTATTCTTTATTCTTGTATTGTCTTATGTTAATTTAAAAGATTTTTGTCATCAGCATAAGTAAGTTACTGCACTTTCCACAATTTATTTTGCAGTTTGTTCAAGATATTTGAAATGTAGGCAAATATCTTGAACAAAGATTGTACATCAAAGAAAGACTTTGATGTTGAACTATGAGGGAATCTATAAAGTGGAGCTATAATAATAATTAAGGAAGAATTTGAGCTGCAGGGAAGAAACTTTTTTTTTTTTTTTAGCTAATTTTATAAGAAGTTGCAGTAGGTCTTGGAGAGTGTGTGTGTGTGTGTGTGTGTGTGTGCAGGAATGAAGCGTCTGATGCGAGCAAGGGGAAAAGCCTCGGGGGGTCGTGTTCTCATTGGCCAGAGAAAAACTTCAGGACCATCTGATTGGCCCCAAACTGGATTCCTGGAGTTGGATGGACACCAGAAGGTTTTTAATGTTCACACACACACACACACACACAGAGAGAGAAATCGGAAAGTGCAAGCGCACCGGGTCCCATCCAGTTTCCGGTGAGTTTGTGTGAACTTTCGGCTCGAGTCCCCCATGATGGAGAGAGAAAGCGGGTAGCGACCCCACACCAGTACAGGATGCGCTTCAGTGCGCTGCTGTGCGTCTGTTCTCTGCTCAGGCTCGGCTCGGGTTGCCAGATGCCCACCGAGTGGAGACCCCTGAGTGAAGGATGTCGCGCCGAGCTCGCAGAGATCATCGTGTACGCCAGGGTGCTGGCTCTTTACCGGGAGCCGTACTACCCGCTGAGCGCGAGCTACGCCTACGGGTACGCGCGCGCGGGGGTTCCGGAGCGCGCGGGGGTTCCGGAGCGCGCGGAGGCTCTGCTGCTGTACACGGCGGAGCTGGAGATGCTGTGTGACCAGGCCTGGGGCAGCATGCTGGAGGTGCCCGCGGGGTCGCGACTCAACCTCACCGGACTCGGATACCTGTCCTGCCAGTCTCACACGGTGATGGAGAACTACTCGTACATCTTCTTCCTCAGGTCAGGAGTCATAGTGGGTGTGTGTGTGTGTGTGTGTGTGTGTGAGAGAGAGAGAGAGAGAGAGATATGCACGGGAGCAGCACAGCACACACACACACACACACACACCAACTGGGGGGGGGGGGCAGTGAGTGATCACATCACATCATATCACACACACACTGACACACACACACACACAGACACACACACACTCACACACTACACTCACACACTACACTCACACACACACACTCACACACTACACTCACACACACTTGCCACCAAGTGAAGGGCAATGAGAGCACATATCACACACACACACACACACCAACTAGGGGGGGGGGCAGTGAGTGATTACATCACATCATATCACACACACACACACACACACACAAACCTGCCACCGAGTAAGGAGCAGTGAGTGACCACATCACATCATATACTGTATCTGTCTCTCTCTCACACACGTACACACACACACACACACACACACACACACACACACACACACACACACACACACACACCAACTGAGAGGGGCAGTGAGTGACTACATCACATCATATCACACACACATTCACATACACACACTGACGCACACTACACTCACACACACACACACACACACACACACACACACACACACACACACACACACACACACTTGCCACCCAGTGAAGGGCAATGAGAGCACATAATATCACACACACACACACACACACACACACACCAACTGACGGTGGCAGTGAGTGACTGCATCACATCATATCTCACACACACACACACACCTGCCAGAAAGTGAGGGGCACTGAGTGACCACATCACATCACACCACATCATATCACACACACATTCACACACACACACACACACACACACACTTGCTACCAAGTGAAGGGGAATGAGAGTACATTATATCACAAACACACACACGGGTAAAGACGCGCACACACAAGCACTGATCGCTGTTATTATTATTATTATTATTATTATTATTATTGTTATTAATAACCTTGCTTTCCTTTTTCAGTTTTTTTTTAAATAATCTCTAAGTGTCACTTCATCTTTGACTGTAGACATGCCTGTATACATTTATTTATTATTATTTTTGTATACTATTATTTTTATTTTCTACACGTTTTATTTTATTGTATTTATTATCCATTACATCTCTCTACACTCCTGTCTTCTTCTCCTTTATTTCTTAGCTTTGGAAATACAAATGTAAATATCCGTCATGCCAATAAATTAAGCACCTTTAAGTCTTGAATCTTGAGAGAGAGAGAGAGAGAAGGAGAGAGAGAGAGAAGGAGAGAGAGAGAAGGAGAGAGAGAGAGAGAGAAGGAGAGAGAGAGAGAAGGGGAGAGAGAGAGAAGGAGAGAGAGAGAAGGAGAGAGAGAGAAGGAGAGAGAGAGAAGGAGAGAGAGACTAGGAGGAAGTAATTAATGATTGAAAAGATAAAAGCAATTTAGGTGTCAAAGGTTATTTAAAGATAACATGTAAAGTCAGATTCCAAAAGAAAGACAGACAGACAAAGATCACAGGGCAGACGGAGTGAAAGAAGTGATGAATGATTTAAAAGATAAAGACTGCTTGAGGTCAAATGTCATGCGAAGACTAAGGGGAGAAAGAGTGAGAGGATTTACTTATTTATCACACAGTTACTCTGAGAGCTTTGTAAGCACTTTATTCGGGTCAGGGTCACATTGGATCTGCAGCGTCTCCTGGGATCACCGGCTGTTTTGGACACCTGGGGGGCGATTTAGAGGATCCAGTCCAACTCCCTGGCTTGTTTTTGAAAAGTCTGGAGAACATGTCGAAAACCCACAGAGACATAAACACAAACTCTCAAACCTGATGGACGGTGGCTTAGTGGTTAGCACTGTCAGCGTGCACCTCCAGGGTCCGGGTTCGATTCCCACCTCGGGTCTGTGTACAGTGGAGTTCCCATGTTCTGGGGCAGTGGTGGCTCAGTATGTTAAGGCTTTGAGTTACTGATTGGGAGGTCTGTGGTACAGAGCTCCAGGTGTAATGTATCTGTGACAAATAAAGGCTGAACTGAAGTTAAGAAAAGGTATTTCCTAGCAAATGTTACATAGAGACAGACATAAGGAACCCAGTGATTCAATATGAGTGAGATAAAAAAACTTAATCATATTTTTATATCATAAAAAAAATACAAAAAAGGCTCTAAATCATGAATTTTAAAACTGCTTGAAAGTTTGCAGCCTCTCAAACTCTGAAGCTGTGAGTCTATTAGGATTAGGACAATGGGATAAATAAATAAATAAATAAATAAATAATGTGTTTAGAAGGCGGCGCGGTGGTGTAGTGGTTAGCACTGTCGCCTTGCACCTCCAGGGTCCAGGGTTCGATTCCCGTCTCTGTGTGCATGGAGTTTGCATGTTCTCCCCGTGCTTGGTGGGTTTCCTCCGGGTACTCCGGTTTCCTCCCACAGTCCAAAGATATGCAGGTTAGGCTAATTGGCGTTCCTAAATTGCCCGTAGTGTGTGATTGGGTGTGTGAGTGTGTGTATGTGTGTGTGCCCTGCGATGGATTGGCACCCTGTCCAGGGTGTACCCCGCCTAGTGCCCGAAGTCTCCTGGGATAGGCTCCAGGCCCCCCGCGACCCTGAACACAGGATTAAGCGGTATAGAAGATGAATGAATGAATATTTAACGCTCACTTTTGACTACTTGTCTAGTAGTCAAATAAAAAGAAAGTGAAATATGTACAGTACATGAAGCCTCAGAAATATCAGATATATTCTGTTGTCTTTAATGTTGTATTTCATCCACAAATCCAAATGATCGCTCCCTGAACGTGACCTGACCTGACCTCATGTGTAATCAATATTCAGTTTAGTGTTAAACTTATAAAGGAATCTGTGAACTAGAATTAAATGTTTTGCTGCTTATTTTGTTGAATTTTGAATTAAGAATTGAATTAAATTAGAATTCAAGTTCACAAAATTAAACAAAATTTTAACTATTAACCTCTCTCTCTCTCTCTCTCTCTCTCTCTCTCTCTCTCTGTACACTTTTACATACAGGATGGATGAAAATTATAACCTCCTTCCTCATAGTGTTAACTATCAGGAGGCTATCTTCCCCGACACCCAGGAGAACCAACGCATGTTCTCCAGCCTGTTCCAGTTCTCTAACTGCTCCGGTGCTCACACACTCCTCAGGCCTGACTGGGAACAGCAGGAGGATCATAGGGTAGGAGTCTCTCTCTATAATGGGGTCTTTAATTAAAGCCTCCTCAAAAATGACTTTGTTTGTTACGGGTTTATACGCAACTTTTCAATGGTCCACAGAGCATCTCACACTTGGTGTTCACCACTCCCACCGAGCCGAAGTAACCAGTGGAAGGATCTATCCAATGACAGAAAATTCATTCATTAGGAGTGGTCCTAGTAAACACTAGATGTTGATAGATGCTTAATCTAGGTCTGATTAGTTTTGGAGATACAAAGACATAAATCAAGCAAAATGAGATATGATGTGTTATATCAGCAGACATTCATAGAAGGATGTCTTTGCCAAAAAAAGGTCAGGACTTTCCAAAGATGAACGGATTACATCCAGCCCAAAAGACCTCCATTTGAAGGATTTAAGAAATTGTGTTCAGAAATTCCAGTCCAAACCCGTGGAAAGATATCCCTGTTTATTTGCATTTAGAAAACAAATCTTAAAATTCATGATAGTAAAACCGGTAGTGTGTTGTGGAACGATTGAAAACAATGTGCGAAAACAATTACTCATGATAAGTAATATCTCTGATAATTGTTTACACTTAGATACTTGTCTCCACAGTCGGAATTTCCCATTAGTGTGGAAGCAGACCGTTCTTGTCCATGTGTAGATGTGCTTGTGAGATGAGGAACATCACAAATTGGGGGCAATAGAGGCTGGCTTCCTAACTAGCCCCTAAGTATACACGGTCCCTTAAGAGGACCAGACTAAAAAAAATCTGGATTTACAAGAGATGTAAAGGAGGCCCATGGAGCATGCAGTAAAAATACTTCCTCCAGGATTCTTTAGAACGTTAACAAGTCTACTTCGCTCATCGACTATACCGCTTTATCCTGTGTACAGGGCCACGGGGGCCTGGAGCCTATCCCAGGAGACCTATGGCACCAGGCAGGAAACACCCTGGACAGGGCGCCAGGGTGGAATTTGCATGTTCTCACACACTCATGGGGAGAACATGCAAATTCCATGCACACCGAGCCAAGGTGGGAATCAAACCCAGACCCTGGAGGTGTAAGGCGACAGTGCTAACCACTGCACCGCCATGCTGTCACACAGCTCTGCCTTTCTACTCCCAAACGTTTATTTTTCTTATTTTGTGAAAGGGAAACTCTTAATGTTAGAGAGCCGGATCTCATAAACGTAGTCATCCTGTAAAAGTCAAAGTGCGGTAGTTTGAGTGTACGCATGATTCTTCTCATCCAAACCAATCATTGTTCCAAAGGTACAAAGTGAAGAGCTTGTAAAACTTTTTTGCGAATGAAGAACATGGAATCTTTTGTAACAGCCATTTTTTTTGCATTATGTTCCATTAATGATCAATTTGAATTTGTTTCCTGAATTTGCGGATGCTTTGTGCCTTATGACTATTACGATAATAACAGGAACAGTCTCAGCCTCTACTGATATCTTCTACACACTCGGGTAGCTTAAGGATCTTAAAGGATGCAGCCTGTCTTCTTGTTTCTACTTCCTTACACCTCTTTCTGTTGAACTTTGTGACACCGGGTGAGCAAAATCTAGTTAGAGGACTCTCGGGAGTAGTCTAGTTGATATGCTGGTCAACCCCTGACAGTTTCCTGTGAACGACGGTGGAGTCTTGGCTGGAGAGATTACCCTTCAGGAGAGCTAATGGGTTTTAACTCTTGATCGTATCAGTGGGAGAAGGCTTGTGGGAACTTGATGTCGTTTACATAAAAGCTTTCTATCGAGCTGATTATTTTAATCAGATGTGCTGTTGAGCTGATTCGCCTTAAAAAGTGTGTGTGTGCCGTATAACGATTACCTTCGACAACTGACCACGTTGCCTCGAGACAGAGCAGGCCCAAACCTGCTTAGGATTTTGAGTGAGTTGAGTGATCATTAGCATTTACACCTGGTCATTACGTGAGTCAGGAGTCTGGATTGCATTCTGCTCAGAGCTGGATGTGCACTCAAGCTGCCTGATTTAATGGTGCTGACACACTTTTTACTGCTGCGGCTCCTCTCACCCCCTCTGGACCTGCCTGATTCATCCTGATGCTTCTTCTGATGCTGTGGATTCCAAAAACAGTCTACGCCCGAGTCTCACTTGCATTTCAGAGGCTTGCATGGATACTGGAGATTTGTTGTGAACTATACTGCTCTTATCCCGGGATGCTTATTCATAATCTTCTCTCGCATCAGACAGACGAGTTAGATTTTTTTCTAAAGGTTTCTGTCTCTTCTGTCTACTAAAATGAATAATGCAGCTTGGCTTCTGTAAGGTTTTAATATATGATGTGGACTTTCCAATGCCGCTATGGCCATAAGACACCCCCTTATCGTGCTTCCTGATTCCTTATATGGTAATACTTCCTATAACCGATATTCAGACGAATTCACATCCAACCAGCTCGTGTCTGCTTTCATTTAACCGGAAAATCCAAATGTATTTACTACCGTCTGTCTGTATGTTGATGCCTGGTTTATTTGATATGCTCTTTATACTCTATATACTGTATAAATCTGTGTATATAACTATTATAGTTGGGTATAATGGATAGTTGAGTATCCATATAAACGTACAGTTTGATGTTTTGGCAATGATGGATCATTTTAATCACAATAAAATGTTAAATTTTCAATGCAACACGTCTACATACACACATTGTGGCTATAGTTCCAGTAATGATAATATCACAATGTAGACGCTATGCAGTGCTTTAAAAAAGAAACAAAATTGAGTGGTTCTTCTCTAGAGTCTTCTAGTCCGAGTCGTTCATTCTCTGAGGTAGCTTCTCATTCCTGTGCATAACCTACGGAGGTTTTTTCGATTGCTTTGCGCATTCGTGCTCAGTAGAAGATGACCGAATCGCTCTCTGAGACTACTTGTTATTCTGAGTCAGGTTAAAGACTCGTTCAAAAAAAACAAATCGTTCATGAACGACCCATCACTAGTGTTTGGCACCAGGATGTTCGCGGCGGATCGTTTGGGTGTTCAGGGCTGTAGGGTGGCTCTGGAGCTCTCGATCAGATTGAGATGGCCGGACCAACAACCTTAAACTCTTTCCCTGCTAATCCTCATACACGGAATGCGATAGGGAAAAGTATCAGAGTGTTCTGAATCCTTTCTCTTAGAGCCAGAATTAAGTTGATTTAGAAGTTTGTACTGCACTTGCTTTTCTGTGACGTCAGGCCAGACAGGTTGGTATCTGATCTCCACAGGCATACATTTTATATACACACAGTGTGTGTGTACGTGTGTGTACGTGTATGTACGTACATACTCATTCCCTGATACACACTCGTCTTGGAAAGAGAGTGAAAGTTCGGTCAGGAGATGCAGGCACTCAAGAGCAGCTGGAACGTCTGGACTCCTTACACTCAGTACAAGTCAGGGCCATGTGAGCAACACACACACACACACACACACACACAAAGCTGATTTGCTGGGGTTAGGAGTCGGATTATTGCACAGCAGGGCGACCGAGAGAAGATGTCCTACAACTTTCTGACACTAATCCGCTTGATCTTAAAGCAACACTGCAGTGATTTTAATCTTAATCTTTATCCAGTTTAATCTTTTATCAGTAGCATAGGTGTTACAACCACAGTACAGCTCTACTTCTGTATCATTTGTTATTTCATAAACTGGTCTTTTGCACAGGACGTTGGCTGCAGATCCTTTGGGTGCTGTAGGGTGGAGCTGCATTTGCTTTTCTGTGGGATTGGACACGACAGGCTGGCCTTTGGTCCACATGGGCATGAGTGAACCTAGGGTGTCCATGATCCTGTGACCAGTTTACTGGTATAAAATTGATAATCAATGTTAATGTGTCGATGTTATATGGTGTTAATGTTACAGCTGATCAGTGTATGCATTAACAGTATTTGAATCGTATATATCCAATATATAAAAAAGGACCAATTTCATACTGTAGATGCCATACATTTCAAACTCATATATGTCTCTATGTTAATATTAAGTCACATGCACTTTACAGCACAGTGTACTGATGTTTTCACATATCCCAGTTCGGAAGATGTAGTCCGAGGACAGGGTCAGTCCAGATCAAGGGCCTTAACAATAGCAACTTGGCAGTGCTGGGGCTTGAACTCTCAACCTTTCGATGAGTAACACAGAGCCTTTACCGATTGAGCCACCCCTTTTCCATTTCCATGGCTGGACTACGTATTTACACTTGCCCCTTTGAGCTCTATAACGACCACAGTTTCTTTGACTAAATCACACAGTGATCGAGACAATGCCTTGAACTGAAGAAATCCATGAAAATGTTCTCCAAATGCCCCAAAAGCTTAACTTCTTCACAAAATAGGAGTTTCAAGTTTCCTGTTCTGTTTACAGTTAAGCGAATATCCATCCAATGCAGTTGGACATACATGAGACAGAAACAGTGAGTTGAGATCGAGGGAAAAGTATTACATTAAAGTCGCAGTTTTAGCTTTTCCGGAGTTCACACACGGCCTGCAGATGTGATTTGGTGAAAAACAGTGAGGGATACATCTCTGCCCTATCAGTCACCCTGTCAGGGGTAGTGGGGTAACGTGTGTTTGTGTG
Source organism: Channallabes apus (assembly GCA_030522415.1). Lineage (NCBI taxonomy): Eukaryota > Metazoa > Chordata > Actinopteri > Siluriformes > Clariidae > Channallabes > Channallabes apus. Next base: position 10,089,558 of record CM060114.1, read on the forward strand.
TTTTTGTGCTCAGACATGTGCAGGTCAGAGGCTATAACCTGAAGAGACACGAGGTCACGCTAACAGGTGTTCTCTCGATCTTAAACAGATGGTGTTTTTGGAAAAATAGAAACGCAGACTTAAGTTGCAAAATGATTGGCAAGCACACACACACACAACATTGTAAAGGGTATTGTGCTTTATACGGTCTTACGTGGAAAAGACAGGGTGGTGTCATGTGACCTACAGTTCTCTTATATTCCCATAATGCCATATTGTGAAAAGTTGTCTTCCCCTTATACTACAGCAGAAATGTTTACATTTATTTAACATCCGTACATCGTACCTTCTATCCATATAATGCATTTTAATCTGATAAAAATCTTTAATCTGATAAAACTCTAATTTATCAAATGTCCAAAAAAAAAGTGTCACTTACGTTACAGCAACACTCGTTCCCTTATCAGCCTCTTGTCATTAAACTCTTCTCATTTTTATCAAGAAACCAGAAAGTCCTAAGACCTCCAGACTGACACTGGAGACTCCTTACATAAATGTTAAATGAGTATCTGCTTTTCTTTGTTAAATATTTTGAATCTCTTCATAAATAAAAAGAAGAAAGGAATAACAGTATCTTGTTTGAACTAATGCTCAAATGCTGAGATTTATATTACAGGCAGGATTATTTTAGAGATGTTGTTACACAACGAGGTGTGTGTAGGTGTGTGTGTTCGAGACAGGTGGAGGTGATTAGCCATGCTGGGAAAAACAGAGATAATGAAGGTCGTCGTGTGGTGCAGATGAGGCTTCCTGTGGGAAACGGGTTGTTTGACGCAGCTTAAAGGAGTCGCTCTATTAGCAGAATAACACACACTCGCACACACACTCTGTGGTGTGTAAAAGAAGAATCTTTAGCGAACATTACATCCACTCTGACTGTGTGTGTGTAGAAATAATAATGTACACATGGACTTGCGAAATGTTTATTTACAAAGCATGAAACATCAGAAAAAAAAAACTGACCCTTTTTTGCATTTATTTAGTGGCTGGGGCTTAAACAAGCTAATGAGATTTTTCCCCCTAAAAAATTTTGGCCTGTATTTACTAATCGTCGCAGAATCACTTCCATTTAGGCATTTGGCAGACGGCCTTATCCAGAGCGGCTTACATTTTTATCTCTTCAAACATCTGAGCAGTTGAGGGCCTTGCTCAAGGACCCAACAGGGACAACTTGGTGGTCAAGGGATTTGAACTTGGTACCTTCTGAACCATAGTCCAATGCCTTAACCTTAATAACTTAATATTACCCGCTCAGAGTAGGACATAAAAGTTATTTATGAAGTTTCCTACTCTTACTTTTAGCAAAGATAAGAACTGCTCTTAGGAAAGCATGTGAGGTCATTGTTACAACACCGAAAGCCACAATGTAGGCTACATATCGTGTGGGGGTGTTGTAGTTTTGTCAGTTTTAAAAGTCAAATGGTGGTATGACGTTATTTTAATCAGACTGCTCCAATCCTAGCTGTTTCAAACCCCAATAAGATGGCGGTTTAGGGCCGTCATAATCTAAACTAGAGAGATGATGAGACTGTTTTGCTTGCAGAGGAGGAAGAAAAAGTAAAGAAATAATTAAAGGAAAATTCTGCCCTATTTGGACCTCTAAAGATAAAAAGTGTGTGGACGGAAATTTGTGGAACCGTTTGTATTTAAAATTACCTCTAAAAAGACTGAATAAACCCCACTTATTTTTCTTTTAAGTAATTCAATTCAATTTTATTTGTATAGCGCTTTTAACAATTGACATTGTCTCAAAACAGCTTTATACAATCAAAAGAATTATTTAAGTTTGTATGGAATGTGAATGTGTATGAATCAAAATGGTCAGATATTCCCTGGTGAGCAAGCCGAGGGCGACAGTGGCAAGGAAAAACTCCCTGAGATGGTAATAGGAAGAAACCTTGAGAGGAACCGGACTCAACAGGGAACCCATCCCCATCTGGGTGAAGCAGATAGCAGGAAATGATCTGCATTTATACAGTGTGTTAGGTGGCAGGCAGTTCAGCTATAATAGTTGATGTTAATTGATGTTAAAATGGAGTCCAGTAGTTATTGGAGACTCAGATAGACTTGTAGAAAGTTCCAGTCCTGAACTATCGAATTGTCAAGTCCTCAGAGAAACAGCTGACAACACCAGTCGAGGCCAGAACCATCTTCTAAGTAGATAGAATCATCCCCAGACACCAGACGCATCCCAAAGAGACACACGGGGCATCCATGCGACGAGACCTCCAACCAGAAACGGGGCACCAGGATGGATCAGACAGGTCCGAAGGGCAGAGGGAGTCTGGATCACTGGCAGCTCAGGAATGACATGTGTAGCTCGACAGAGAGAGAGAGAGAAAGAGTGAAAGGGGGAGACAGGGGGAGAGAGGAAAGAGAAAGAGGGGGAGAAAGAGAAGAGGAGGAGAGATGGCAGTTAGGTATGGTCACAGTCACAATGTCTAATGTGAATGTATATTTACTGTAGAGTGCAAGCAGGGACTCCGGCAGGACTAACTATGACAGCACAACTAAAAGGGAGAGCCAGAAGGAAACACAAACATGAGGGGGAACTGAGATGTAAAGCAAACAATCACCTCACCGTCAACAAACCTGAGTGATCAAATGAGAGTGAGGAAGACAGCATCTAAACATACCAGTTCACCATAATACTCTACGTCCATGAGTCCCCCAGATCTGCTCCTTTACCTAAGGCAAATCTATTTATAAAAATGCTTGGCTAAATAAATAGGTTTTGAGCCTAGACTTAAACACTGAGACTGTGTCTGAGTCCCGAACACTATTTGGAAGACTATTCCATAATTTTGGGGCTTTGTAAGAAAAAGCTCTGCCCCCAGCTGTAGTTTTCATAATACGCGGTACTGACAAGCAGCCTGCATCCTTTGATCGAAGTAGGCGTGGCAGATCGTAAGACACTAGCAGTTTGCTCAGATACTGCGGCGCGAGACCATTTAATGCTTTATATGTCAAGAGTAGTATTTTAAAATCAATGCGAAATTTCACAGGGAGCCAATGCAGTGAAGATAGGATAGGGGTGATGTGCTCATATCTTCTGGTTCTAGTGAGGACTCTCGCTGCTGCATTCTGGACTAGCTGAAGTTTGTTTATGCACCTAACTGAACAACCAGACAGTAAGGCATTACAATAGTCCAAACTAGAAGTGATAAAAGCATGAACTAGTTTTTCAGCATCGTTTAGCGACAATATATTTCTTATCTTGGCAATATTTCTGAGGTGAAAGAATGCTATCCTGGTGATATTATCTACATGAGCTTCAAATGAAAGGCTGGAATCTATAATCACGCCGAGGTCTTTTACTGTTGCACTTGACGGAACAGAAAGGCCATCTAAAGTTACGGTGTGATCTAAGATTTTACTTCTAGCTGTATGCGGTCCTATGACTAGAACTTCTGTCTTATCCGGATTAAGCAGAAGGAAGTTAATTAGCATCCAATTTCTTATGTCCTGCACACATTGCTCAACTTTAGTAAGATGTTTTTTCTCATCAGGTTTTGCTGAGACGTATAGCTGTGTGTCGTCAGCATAACAATGAAAACTAATACCATGCTTACGGATTATGTTGCCCAGAGGAAGCATGTAAAGGGAAAAAAGCAGTGGGCCTAAAACTGAACCCTGCGGAACGCCAAACTCCACTAGAGAACATGCAGAATAATCACCATTTAAGTCTACATACTGATAACGATCGGTCAAATAGGATCTGAGCCAGGAGAGGGCTGTACCCTCTCTAGACTACTTTCTGAGAAAATTATTTGCACCCTGAAATAGTAAAAGCATAGCATTAAAACAGTAAAAATAATAAAAAAATAATAATTCTAAGGGAGTTTGCATGTTCTCCCCGTGCTTGGTGGGTTTCCTCTGGGCACACTGGTTTCCTCCCACAGTCCAAAGACATGCAGATTAGGTTAATCTGTGTTCCCAATTGCTCCTAGTGTGTATGTGTGTGTGTGTGTGTGCGCCCTGCCATGGATTGCCACCCTGTCCAGGCTCCCCGTGATTATGTATTCAGTATAAAGCGATAAAGACGATGAATGAAAAAAAATTATAATTTTCCTCCCAGGTTCCAGGGAATCCATAGTTGCCGTGGTAACTATTTCTTATGACTTCTTCCTTGTTTCATTGGTCCCGTTTCTACTTGAGATGGATAGAGCAGTCTTGGATCCATCACAGTGATTTCTGTCTTTCCAAAACCAGCCATTTGTGCCTTCATCATTCTCCTTCCTGTTGCTCTTTCCCTCCGTCTGTTCCAGAGTCCTGTGGGTACGTCAGATGTGTTTTCCTCACAGCTTGGACCACTGAACATAGCAGGCTGTGTTTGGCTTGTGAAATGGGCTAGAAAGCACACACACACACACACACAGTGGGAGGAGACGCTGATTCATTAAGAAAAATAAGTAATAGGGTGTTTGTCGAGCGCAGGCTGTGACAAAAACATGACCACCAGAAGCGTCTTGCGACACATTTGCGTATTCTGACCAGCTGCCTCGCCTCGGGAGCCAGAGAGACAGCTCAGAAATTATTGGCACCCTTGAAGAGAACGGGCAAAGATGAGTGTATCAAAATAAACAATACACACAGTGATTACAATTTCCCAAAAAAAATAATGAGATCGACAATCTACAATTATGAACATTATTGTATATTTTTCCATTGTGTTTGTGTTCCGGCCATTCAGCATCTGTGTGTGTTGTTAAGCCAGAACGCACCCACAGAGAACAGTCGCTGTTTATTGTTCCAGCAGCGGCTTTTCTGTTTAAACAGCAGGACACGTCTCCAGCAGGTGGCTGTTTCCTCAAAGGCTGTCGTTTTCTTTCCTCAATTACATCTCTTACTCCAGTCCTCTTTCTTCTGCTCGGATGAAATGTAAGAAAATCCTTGAGAAATCCCTTATTATCCAGATAAGGCTTTCGGAGAGACTGGACTCTTTGGTCTTTGAAAAAAAAAAGGATTTTTTTTTTCATTTTCATTTTTCATTTTCAAATTTTCATGGCTTTGGCCTATACTTTTTAAATTTTTGATCTAGTAAACTATTATTTTGAAATCTAAAAAGAGACCGAGAGATATTGAAGCACTGAACACACTTTATGGTCCAAACTAACCAATCAGGTCAAGTGCAAAATTTAGCATATTCTTAGGACTTTAATTAATTGATTATGTGTACTATTCTGCTGTTATACATTTATTTTATCTATATAAATAATGGAGAAGCTCATCAGATTATTTTTTTAGCTGTAACCTTTTTAACTATTCCTAGAAACTCCTTTCCCGCCTTTTCCTTTCCCTAGTTAGAAATAAACTGTTGCACTGTTAAGCCCATATAAACCGGAAAAACACTGCTTGCTGCATGATCTTATCATCACATTGTGTAAAATCAAAAAGCAGTAGGTAAGAGGAAGTAATGAGCCTTACAGAACTGCTGCTGCTGATGCTATTACCAGGCACACCACCATGCATTCTAATCAGTTCTCTCTCTGTATCTCAGTTGCTGTGCTCATCCGTGCAGCAGGCCCTGTTTGAGGAAGAGGATCGTGCGGGTCGTCTGCAGGAGCGCGTCACCGAACTGGACAAGAAGAACCAGAAGCTAAAAGATCGTGTGGGGAAGCTGAAGCACTCACTGCGCAAAGAGCGTAAAGCAAGTCGGCGTTACGAACGCGAGCTCCGCGAGCTCCGACAGCAGCTGAGCAGCAACAAGAAGAAGTCTGAACATCATCACCTCAACTCCATCGCTCCTCCACACAGGCTGTCACGCCACAGACACACACACACATAACAACAGGATTCAGACTCGACTCGACTGCTGGACAGTATATCTTATCTTAAAATACAGTACGTCTGAGAGAGTGCAAAAGTTTGCACACCCTTAGTATGGAATGAAGGCAAGAAGTTAAAGTAGTACAAATGTTCACTCACTCATTCATCTTCAGTAAGCTCATAATCCAGGTCCGGGTCTTGGTGGATCTGGAGCATTGACTGGGAATACACCCCAGACGTGACGCTAGTTCTCAGCAGAGAACCATACACGTGTCTAATGCAATTTAGCATAGCTAATTAACAACAGTGCATGTTTATTGGGGAATGGGTGTAGAGCAGAGAATCTGAAGGAAACTTCTACAATCAACAAGAAACTTTTTTTTTATTAACAGTAAAAAAAAAAAAAAAGTAAATAAATATACTTTTGTCTTCTATGTAATTCTTGGACACCTGACAAAACTTACACCCAAAATGTAATTGTTGATTTATTTGAAACATTTCCTTCCATTAGGGATCTAGGGGTGTGCAAACTTTTGCTCTCATTTGTTTGCTCTTGATCGTATTTTCTCCAACATCTGTCTTTATTTTTCCGAGCTCTTTTTTTTGTAAATGTTTATTTTAATCCTTATAAATATAAAAAAAATAAAGTAAAAAAAAAAAAAAAATATCAGAAGGCTGTTTGATTATTTTGCATTTTAGTCATTATTTTCCCAAACCGTGATCACAAAGAAGATGGCTAATGGTAATGAGATGTTATTTCTTAGAAAGGAAGAGCATTGTAGTTTATATAACTTTGAAAGAAAGAAAAAAAGATATTACAGGAAAGCTGAAACAGAGCTAGAACAGTGTGACATGTGGACCAGTTTAGGTCCTTGAAGACTCAGCATGTCAGAAACATCTTGGGTCAGTCTGTGCTCACTGCTCATCCCTGTGCACATAAAACTCATCTTACCTCCAATGTGAAAAGGATGTGTGTAGGAAGGAGGGGAACACTTTAAGGGCAGCCCGGCGTTGACAGTTTAAAGTCTTCGTTGCCAAAGCCTGTACTCTTCAGTAACTTTATTTCAAACCAAGAGCCTCACATTAATGTATAAATGTTCCCAATGAACTATGACTGGTTTCCACCATGGTTTGCCATTCATCAATCACTGAACACCATTGTTCCCATCAAGCAAACAGATACACAGATCAGCCATAATATGACCATCTGCCCAATATTCTGTAGGTTCCCCTTCTGCAACCAAAACAGCGATGCAGTGTGTGAATATTCTGACACCGTTCCACGAGAACCAGCATTAATCTTTTCAGCAACTTGATCTACACTAGCGTTTCTATTGGGTCGGACTACATGGGCCACCCTTCACTCCCCATGTGCATCAGACAGCCTCGGCCACCCATTACCCTGTCGCCGGTTCACCGGTTTTCCATTCCTGTATCACTTTTGGTTTGTCGTGACCAATGAAGACAGGATACATTCCACAAGAGCTGCAGTTGTAACTCTGTAGCTTTTGTGAGAAGGACCAAAATTGTGACGGCTAGACAACTGGGCCTGGTTCCCAGGCTGCAGTGGTCCAAGTGATCCAAGGAAGAAAAACTGATGAACCCATGACAGTGTGATGGGAAGCCAAGAAGCACATGAAGGCTGGCCCGTGTAGTCCGATCCAATAGAAGCGCTAGTGTAGCTTAAACTGAGGGGAAGGTTAATGCTGGTCCCTATAGAAAGATGTCTACAGCACATTACTGTTTTGGTTGTAGAATGAGGTCTTAATACTCTACTACTCAATATTAGCTGGTGGTCATAATGTTATGGCTGGTTGGTTGAGTCACTGATCACCATTGTTCCTATTAAACTAAACACTTATGGTCAACTAGTCATTAACTATCATGGGCTGCGTTCCATTCCGAAGTGTACTTCACAGGGTGCTCCCTACTCCCTGCTCCGTTTGCATTTATTTATGATGTCATCTTCAATAATAGAAAAAATACTTTTTTTTCACACTCTATCGAGACGCAATGGCTTATGGGTAATGTTTAACTCCCTTTAAGAGCCCTTGTTCAGTTGTTCCCTACACTGTTTGCAGTTCCCTTTGAACTGAACATTGTCGCTCCCTGCGGTTTCGAATCACACTTAACATGGCTGAACACTCTGTGTAGTGCACTTAGTAGGGTACTTCAGGCCACACCTGTGGTTCCCCATTTGGCCATTAATCACCACCATGGTTCCCAGCAAAAGATCACTTAGTATCATTGTTTCCATCAACCAAGCAGTTATCTGGACCAATTAAGGCTCGAACAGAGACAAGTTACAGTAAAGTCTCTGAGAACTCAAACACTGGTAAGATTAAGGATTATTAAGAACACTGCTGCTGTGCAGTTAATGTTTACTGAAGCTGTTTCAGTCTCTGTGTGTGTGGATCTTGTGTTGCCTTGTGCATTTTGCAGTTAATTGTTTACCCAGAAATGTGAACATCCATTAAAGTGTGGTCATAATTTGCATTTCAGAATATATTGTATGAGGAAGTTAAGCACCATGAACAGAATATTTAGAGTTTTATCAGAGCAGAAAACAATGTTTCACTGAATTTTTAGTCTTTATCTAATCACAAAGTAACCATGTACATATTTAAATGAAATCTTTTATATCAGGAAAGCAAACACAATGAAGCAGGGGTAATCAGTAGTCAGCAAACACACACACATGAAGAAAACAATCGCAGAGTAAATAACTTGTTTTGTTGTTTTCTCAGCTTTCAGTACACCTGATTGAACTAATCAGCTAATTAACAGGCTTTTCTGCATTGAAGTTGGTGTGATGGATCAGAACCAGGGTTGAGAACTACTGGTTCACCTGTGGGTGGGATAGTGATGGATGATGTGTAGAGATTTGTGTTGTGAACGATGGTGATCAGAGGCCAGCCATTAAGAGTAATGGTGCTCAATGCATGGGTATCAGGTTATAATGGACAGGGATTCATTGTTTTAGCATCATGGTTGGCATTGTCGCCTTGCACCTTCAGGGTCTGGGTTCGATTCCCACCTTGGGTCTGTGTGTGTGTGTGTGTTGTTTTTTGTTCTCCCTGTGCTTGGTGGGTTTCCTCCAGGTATTCGAGTTTCCTCTAACTAAGAAGGAATTGGACTAATTGACATTTCCAAATTGCCAATGTATGTGAGTGAGTGTGTGCTGTAATGTATTGGCACCCTTTCCTAGAGACCCTGTGCAGGATAAGCCTTATAGAGAATAAATGAGGGTAATTGAGTTGACCAATGCTGATCATTTACTAGTCATAGGGAGACAAAACAGTGTTTGGGTCCTTGAGAATATTGAACAGCAATCGGTTATTGGAAATATTGGCTTCAATTAGCGAATAATAATTGATTAAATATGTATGGATATTTTATTAGATGACTAGCCTGTGTAATACTACAGATTTCTTGATTTAAATAATGTTTTAATTATTGCTTCATAATGTATGATGTCGTCTTCAATAATAATGATAAATAAATAAATAATTTTTTTTCGTGCTAAATGTTTTTCATGGTCTACCGAGACGCAGTGGCTTATGTGTAATATTTACCTACCTTTAAGACCCCTTGTGCAACTCAGTCAGGCTTTATACACTAATGGTTAATCAAATGCTTGAGCATTGGTTTGAGTCCCAGTGATGAGGTTCCTACACTGGCAGCTCTGCCTTGTATTCGCATCCTAGTTTGCAGCAGTGCAGCTTATAACTAGAAAAATATATATATATATACAGGTCCTTCTCAAAAATTAGCATATTGTGATAAAGTTCATTATTTTCTGTAATGTACTGATAAACATTAGACTTTCATATATTTTAGATTCATTACACACAAACTGAAGTAGTTCAAGCCTTTTATTGTTTTAATATTGATGATTGTGGCATACAGCTCATGAAAACCCAAAATCCCTATCTCAAAAAATGAGCATGTCATGAAAAGGTTCTCTAAACGAGCTATTAACCTAATCATCTGAATCAACTAATTAACTCTAAACACCTGCAAAAGATTCCTGAGGCTTTTAAAAACTCCCAGCCTGGTTCATTACTCAAAACCGCAATCATGGGTAAGACTGCCGACCTGACTGCTGTCCAGAAGGCCATCATTGACACCCTCAAGCAAGAGGGTAAGACACAGAAAGACATTTCTGAACGAATAGGCTGTTCCCAGAGTGCTGTATCAAGGCACCTCAGTGGGAAGTCTGTGGGAAGGAAAAAGTGTCGCAGAAAACGCTGCACAACGAGAAGAGGTGACCGGGCCCTGAGGAAGATCGTGGAGAAGGACCGATTCCAGACCTTGGGGGACCTGCGGAAGCAGTGGACTGAGTCTGGAGTAGAAACATCCAGAGCCACCGTGTACAGGCGTGTGCAGGAAATGGGCTACAGGTTGCAAATGTTGCATGTCATTCAGAAATCAAGGTGCCAGAGTCTGGAGGAAGACTGGGGAGAGGGAAATGCTAGTTCATGCATTCATGACCTCCAGACTGGACTATTGTAATGCATTACTAGGTGGTTGTCCTGCATCCTCAATAAACAAGCTTCAGTTAATCCAAAATGCAGCTGCCAGGGTTCTCACTAGATCCAGAAAATATGATCATATAACCCCAATATTATCATCCCTGCACTGGCTACCTGTTCAGTTTAGAATAAATTACAAAATAGTATTACTTACATACAAAGCCTTAAATGGTTTAGCTCCCACATACCTAACCAGTCTTCTGATACGCTACAATCCACCACGCGCCTTAAGATCACAAAACTCCGGACTTCTGGTAGTTCCCAGAATTTCAAAATCTACAAAAGGGGGTAGGGCTTTTTCATATTTAGCTCCAAAGCTTTGGAATAGCCTTCCAGACAGTGTTCGGGGAGCAGACACGGTTTCTCAGTTCAAAAGTAGACTCAAGACGCATCTTTTTAATCTGGCAAACACATAACTCATCCCAGTACTCATACTCCAGTACACCTATACCGAATTGCAACTACGCTAATTCTCCCCATCTGTTCTGTATTTCTCTACCCATCCCGATGCATCGGGAGATTTTGCCAGCTCCAGTAGACAAAGGCCGACCCTGCGAGGTTCCTGAGGCATCCAGAGAAGGACCAGCTCCAGCTGGATTCAGCTTTATGATGGTTGGAACTACACATGCTGCTCCTGTGCTTCCAGTGATCCAGACCTCATCTGCCCTCTGCACCTACTGACTCGTCCCTATGCTGAACTGGTCTTCATGTTAATTTAAATAATTTCTGTCATATTGAATTTTCACCTGCACAACACACAAGATGTTATATCATTTCTATCTGTTATCACCCAAATGAGGATGGGTTCCCTGTTGAGTCTGGTTCCTCTCAAGGTTTCTTCCTAATGCCATCTCAGGGAGTTTTTCCTTGCCACCGTCGCCGTCACCCTTGGCTTGCTCATCAGAGACATTTCATTCATTTGTCTCATTAATTCAATTCAATTCAATTTTATTTGTATAGCGCTTTTAACAATTGACATTGTCTCAAAACAGCTTTACACAATCATTATTATTATCTGCACATTTTTCTCACACATCCACACTTCCAATGATTTTCTTTTCTATAATTATTATTATTATTTGTTTTTATTTATTTATTTTCTATTATAATTTTATTTATTTATTCATCATTTTATATATAATTATTCTATATATATATATATATATATATATATATATATATATATATATATATATATAATTTTTTTTTTTTTTTTTTGTTAAATTTCTTAAATTTTTGTGAAGCTGCTTTGAGACAATGACCATTGTTAAAAGTGCTATATAAATAAAATTGAATTGAATTGAATTGAAATGCCAAAATGCCTGAAGTCCAGTGTCAAGTACCCACAGTCAGTGATGGTCTGGGGTGCCATGTCAGCTGCTGGTGTTGGTCCACTGTGTTTTATCAAGGGCAGGGTCAATGCAGCTAGCTATCAGGAGATTTTGGAGCACTTCATGCTTCCATCTGCTGAAAAGCTTTATGGAGATGAAGATTTCATTTTTCAGCACGACCTGGCACCTGCTCACAGTGCCAAAACCTCTGGTAAATGGTTTACTGACCATGGTATTACTGTGCTCAATTGGCCTGCCAACTCTCCTGACCTGAACCCCATAGAGAATCTGTGGGATATTGTGAAGAGAAAGTTGAGAGACACAAGACACAAGAATCTGCAAAAGGATTCCCGACCAAGTATTGAGTGCAGAACTGAACATAATTATTTGAAGGTTTACTTTTTTTGTATTAAAAACACTTTTCTTTTATTGGTCGGATGAAATATGCACATTTTTTGAGAAGGACCTGTATATATGATATATCTATCCATCTAATATGCTTTGGCAGATTTATGTTAATAATATACATCTCATGCTAGATGAAGTTGAGCAGCGATCACGCTTGATTTGTTAAAGGTTACTACCTAGTTTATCTGTACTTGTCCATATAGTAATTCAGTAGTATGAAACTAGCTCAGATTATTTTGATTTCCAGGTTATTTGTTAGAAATAATAATAATAAATCTATTAACTATTGCACTTTTAATAATAATTTAAAAAAATGTATATAGAGCCTGCTGTTATATTAATATTCCTGCATTGTGCCAAGACAACAATGGACGAGTTTGAGTAAGAGCTTTAGGATTAACATGAGCGTTTGTTCCCCAGCTGATCCCCTGGAGCCGTGAGAGAGACCTTAAGGGCTGTGAACTTTCTGACAGTAGGAGGTCATCATGGAGGTGTAGGGCTCTTAAGAGAATGACTAAAGTTTCACAGAGGTACTCACTATTGTGTGTTTTGTTTGTGCAAGCCGCTGTGTCAACGTGTAACTATTTGTGTAGCTAGAAAAGGGTTTTTAAGAAAGCTGTCGTGCGTTTGTCTTCGGCTTTCATTTATATAGCGCTTTTAACAATTGTCCTTGTCGCAAAGAAGCTTTACACAATCAAAAGAATTATTTAAGTTTGTATGAAATGTGAAGGTGTATAAATCAAAATGATAAGAGAGTCCCTGATGAGGACGACAGTGGCACGGAGAAACTCCCAGAGATGGCAATAGGAAGAAACCTTGAGAGGAACCAGACTCAACAGGGAACCCATCCTCATCTGGGTGATAACGAGATGATAGCAGGGATTGATCCGCATCATACTGTGTGAGACTGGAAGTTCAGTATAACAGGAGATGTGTTTAAGTTAATATGGAGTCCAGTTCGTTGTTGGAGGCTCAGGTAGACTGTAGGAAAGTCCAGTCCTGAACTATCGAGCGACTGAAGCCACGAGTCCTCAGAGAACCGCTTTTGTAGCTACATTTAATATTGTTGAACCTCCGTCAGTTCCTGTCCAATTTCACATTTATATTATAGCAACTATGAACAGTTCCTACACTAGGCTTTCCTTCCCTAAAAAAAGTCCTGTATTTTACTATTACTTTAACAAGTTAACAAAGATCTCGGAGCTCCCCCAACGTGTGTGTTAATGCTCCAGCTGAAATACACCTTAGATGAGGCAGTTTCATACCGCAGTCTCCCTTGTTTCACTTCTTCTCCACATGGGCTCTTTCACCATCATCTATTCTCTATTTCTAGAGATCTATTCTATGATCTCGACTATTGTCTACAGTATGTAAACGAGCTACTTCTGAGCCACAGAGCTGATCTACAAGCTGGCGAAGGGCTCTTATGATGTATGATGTCATAATAGGGGGGAAATGTAATTGACTTGTTTAAACCCCCTTAAAGGTATGTGTTTTTTTTTTTTTCTATTCTTATAATTTCTATTTGTAAATGTCCACTGGAGAAACATCTGAATTGCTAAAAAAAAAAGGATAAAAGTGAATTTCCCGTAATACGTCATCTTTAAAGTTAATAAGACAAGATGTCCTGTTTGTCATGGTATGAAGAAACCACAGTCCAATTTCTGTTCTAACAGGACAGAAAAAAATCTGTTCAGAATTTCAACTTTCTGTCTGTTTTTGCTTTTGGTTGATATAAAGTTTTTAAGTTGCGTAGTTGAATACTCGTTTTTGAATAAGTTTGACCAAATGTCTGCGCCCTAGACATCTGCTACTACAAAGAACATAAACCATTGTAAAATGTCCGGGTGAAATCCTGAAGAACAAAGGAGTGGAAGTTCGCCAGATGTTCGTCCGGAGACGAACCAGCAGGTGTTGGCCTGAGTTAGTAGTAGAGGGTAAAAGAGAGAGTGAATGAGAAGGTGAGCGTGGGAGCGTTAGCACCTTAAGAACAGATGCAACAGGAAGGTGTTATGAAGATTTAACACGTTAAGATCAGGACAGAGAGGAAGAGAATAGGATTAACTTCCTCTATAGAAAAGAATTCCCTTATAGCTGACCTACTGTAAGTGGAACCTGATCTGCTGCTATAATCTGGTATATACAGAATCAACACATTCTGACCAATCAAAATCGTAAAACTGATCAATCCAATTTAAGATGTAGTTTATCTATATAGTTTATAGTCTAGCTATTCAGTCATTTAAAATTTTTAATAATGTACAGTAATGCATTAACAATTATAGAAAACTGACTTGATTTTCTACTTAACAAAGGTGTAAGTTTTTTTTTTTAAATTCTTAAATTCTTTCCAGATTTTTCTCCCTAATTTAGTCGTGTCCAATTCCTTCCCGTCACTAGGGGGGGCTCCCACATTAAAGCTACTTACTACCATTCAGCCAGGAGGGCCGAAGGCTGCCACTTGTTTCCTCCGAACCACGTGACCCCAGCCGACCTCTTTTTTGCACCGTTAGGGGCGGCGTAACATACTCGGAGGACAGCGCTATCCGCTCCCTCCACCCCGAATGGCGTAGAGCCGTGATTAATGTGGGAGCACTAAGTCCCTCTCATCCCTCCCCGCTGAGAAAGCTCGACCAATCAGCTCTCTCTAGACCTCCGGCTGTGCGAGGTTACAGCATCACCCGGGAACCGAACCAGCCATCTCCTGATGATAGGGCGAGCACTTTACCGCTGCGCCACTCAGAGGCCCTAAAGATGCATTCTTTTACTATTCTGAATCGACACCCCTTTACTTATGTGCTCGATACCACAGTACAGCTAAATCTGATTGATTAGAAGGTGTTGAGTATTTATATACAGTATATAACTGTCCTGCTCTAACAGTAGATCAGGCATTGGTGTGCCATGCGGAAGGCCCGGGTTCAAACCTCAGCCACCGGATACAGTGCCGGTCCCAAACCTGGATAAAACGTGTGTGTTGCGTCAGGAAGGACATCCGGCGTAAAAATCTGTGCCATGTTGAGCGTGGGTCACATGTGTCGAACCCTCGACGGTACCAGCCAAAAGACTAACAACTCCTTTGACGGTGCTTCCTGCTTAAACATGAACGTAGGTTTAGATTAATACACTCGTTCTAAAGCATTATTGCTGTTTGTAGAGTAACAGCTCATACACATTGCTTCAGATAGTCAACAATTAATATTAATAATAAACCTATTTAATAATGTTTAAGAAGAAAGAAACTCCATAATACTTGAAGAGATGAAGGTTATTACGATATTTCATAGAAGGCGTCTCATGCATTTGTCAGGAACATTTTTTTTTTTTTTAACCTTCACAGTAGGTTTTGCATTTGTCAGTATTTGACAGGCTGCATTGGCTTTTCTGTGGGATCGGACCAAACCGGCTAGACTTTGCTCTCAGCGGGCATGAGGAAGCGTCGGGTGCCCGTCACTGTCGATTATATACCAGCGGTGACAATGTTGATGTGTCATGGTTATGGCTGATTGGTGGTGATCAGAGAAAATGGGAACTAATTTGTTTCAAACATTTAATATGAACATTTTCTCTACAGTAGGATTTCATGATGGGATGTGCTCATTTTTATGACGCTTGGATGCTTTATGAAAATTCTTAAATGTGTAGTCTGGGGTGGAACACCATGATGATCGAGTGTAAAAGCGCATATTAAACCTTTAAACACTCAGTACTGATGTGTGTAGTGTAGATTAAATAAATGAACACAATCACTTAAAGCATTAATCATTCAGGATTTATTAGAGGGAAAAAGAAAAGGAAAAAAAAAAAAACCCCACACATTCATTCCCTGTTTCTTTACAGCATGGTATATAAACTCTTGATATGTGCAGATGATTGTCAAAGGCATTGGATATACAAGCCCCATATTAACAGAAGGTTCACAGCACAGTAACGTTAGTAATTCATATGCCACTCCAAAATATGGATCATAGTTTTGTCACATGCATATAGAGTATATATTTCACATTTCACTGGGCGACTTTGGAGAGGGCAGCCATGGAGATGCGGTGAGAACAAGACCTGCGTTGTCAACATGGTTTATATATATATTTATATATTTATTTATATATATATATATATATATATATATATATATATTTATTTATATATACGTGTATATAGGGTAAGGGGTCTTGGAGAAGACATGAACACACTAGACATGCTTTGTTTAGTTAACAAAAATAGATCATTTGATTTTGATAATTTTCATACACTTTATGGATCAGAGATGCTGCCTGTCTGTCGGCGGATACCATGCTGTCATTTTTTCACGTCCTAAATATATGCTCGAGGGATGATACATTTTTTTTTCATTTTATTTGAATAAACTGCACAGTTTAGAGGGTGGCACAGACTCGTGTCAATCACAGCTTTTAATTTAAAGAGGCAATCGCGACGCCTGAGTAAGTAGAAAGATGAAATAATGTTGTAGTGGGACTCGATTGTGTAGAACTACAGCAGTGCAATTTTTTTATTTTATTTTAGTCTAAAATGCCCACCGGTGATCAGGACTGGTATACCGATACTGTGAAATGGCTCATTTTTCATCCAACAGGAGCGTGATTATCTGAGGGAGAGAGAGAGAGAGAGGTGCAGAACAGCAATACGATAAAACAAACATACAAATGTACATGCACAAGAATAGCTGTGCATTACAGTCAAGGGTGTGTGTGTGTTCGTTCAGTACACTGCGACTGAGCTCCAAAGAAAAGGCAGTGTTTACTGGACAAATGTGTTGCATTCCAAAGACCACACACTTTTTTTTTTTTTTTTTTTTGACTTTTTTTTTTTTTCATCAGCATGTCTCAGAACCTCTACTGTACACAATCTATTTACAAAGCCTTTGGACAGACAGACAGAGTGATCCAACTCCCGACATAAACACACAATACCACAATGAAAGCGAAACACTCTCAGAACAATAACACAGATCAGGCCGAGCTTCGGATCTCCTCCTCTCCATCATCATCATCGGTGTTTGTAAATAATTTCCTTCTTCCCTATTCACTGAGTTAGTGCTGATTTAATGGCATCAAAGACGACCTGAAATCAGAACTTAAAACTGACCAGGTACCACTAACTAAAATCTGACATTTCGACTTTGTCAGTTTGCTTAAACTGTGGGGGGAAACCAGAGTACTGGAAGTACAGGAAGAACATGCACTCGAGGTGGGAATCGAACCAGCATCCTAGAGGTGTGAGGCGACCATGCCACCTTACCTACAAACAACAAAACATTTGACTTTTTCGCTGGTTACATTCCCCCCCCCCCCCCTTCATTGTGACCTCATATAAGAACACTGCACTCCCCTGGTCCCTATAGGGGTGTGGCTTAGCTGTAGTTTTTTTATTTACATAAACACTGAGTTTGGGGTGTTTCAGCTGGAGTATATGCGACCTTTTAAACTTTTCCTCAATGTTTTCTGCAAAACAATGCAAAAAGTGCACAGATTCAGATCAATTAGGAATTGTTTCATCCGGGAAAGATTCTTCCCTAATTAGTAGTTCATGACCCTAAAAGACTAAATTCCTCTCTCGTAATCTGGACTTTACAGCAGACACATCAGGTCTTGTCTCAGCATCCAATCAGATTCCATTTTGGAAGAAAACTGCGTTTCACATCGTCTTTAAAACACCACGGGCATGACATGCACATCAGTTAGCTCATATAAACACAGACTGCAAGACCAAAACACACACACACAAATACCATAACAGAAACAGAAGACACAGCTTTAAAGGCTTCCATGTTTCTCTCCGTATGAAAATACTCGAGTGCACAGAGGAAAAAAAAAAAGTCTGCCGGGGACGGGGACACGCTGGGAGCATCGGTAACATCGAACATCTTTAACTACACAGAAATGTACAGACCAAGAACCTCAAACACCTTTAACATGACAGGACACCATGGGCTTCACACTGATACATGATCGATCCTGAACTCCTGACTACATCACGTACATGGAGACATTTTGGGGGACATGGAGGGAAGTTGCATGACATTTCTGATGGCACTTAGGAGAATGTGACGCACCCTTCTCCACGCACACACGAGCGCACACACACACACACATCTCCTGTAATAACAACACATTGTAAAGGCTGCAGGAGACAAGGCGAGAAACTCAGAAGCATTTGCGGTCAAGGAGACTCGCTGGTCTCGGAATAACCAGAATAAGTGATTTAAAGCCCTTAACTTTTAGATAAATTCCGCCCCGTCTGGATTAATTCTTACTAGATACACGTCTGATATTTACCACACGCTCATCAGATGCATGACACATTTGACATGATGGATACACAGCTAATATTGGGGCTGTCCCCGTCTCACCAAAATAAAAATAAAAATCTGAAACCTTTTTGTGAATAATATCGATTGAACTTTATTAGATGGGTAAAGTGAACATGTGTGTAAATAATTACTCATTTCAAGCTTGATATTGTCTTCATCTTCTGGCATGTTCATTTTGCTTGTTTCTAAAAATCTTTCTTTCTGCCAACAGGAGACAATTTTCATGCTTGAAATTTAGTGAATAATTAATAATAATAATAAAAATGATTATATTCCATTTTAGATTTGTATTATCACTCATTCACTCATCTCCTATACTACTTGATCCTGTATTCAGGGTGGCAGGGGCCTGGAGCCTATCCCAGGAGACTTGGGGCACGAGGCGGGGTACACCCTGGAGACAGCGCCAATCCATCACAGGGCACACACACACACACACACGCTTATTCTTATACACACTACGGGCAATTTGGGAACGGCATTTATCCTAATCTGCTCGTCTTTGGACTGTGGGAGGAAACCGGAGCACCCGGAGGAAACCCATCAAGCACGGGGAGAACATGACACCTCCTTGTTGCTCACATTAAGGATGTTTTTCATCACGGGCATGTGTTTAACTTTAGCTACAAAGTGGAACAGGTATTATTTTAAACTGTTTTAAAAACGTAGTTATCAATCATTTGAGGTTGAATGGAATGTATTTTAGTTACACAACTATTGATTTTTTTTATTTATTTATTTATTTTCTTGGTTGACCAAATGGCTTGAATTTCAAAGAGAGTCCTAATAAATGATCAGAACCACTAAGCTAATTTCAATTAGTGTACACATTATTATATTACTTGAGTGCATTTTAACTCTTAAATATTTGTGAAGCAGTATGTTTTAAAACATATTTCCATGAGGGGCATTATAGTCAAACCGGGACGTTTATTATTCCTTTTTATATATACAGTAATCCCCTGCTACACTAATGCACGTATCCCTCGGCTCAGATGTATGTCCTTCAATCTGTTTGCACAATTAAAATGTTTTTGCTGCTTGAAGTCTTCTGTAAACGTCAGTTTTACATCCTCATTTACCAGAAATTTAATCAGAAGTCCCGGTTTTGACTTGAACGCCTCTTATACTTATCTTCTATTTCTATAATATCTGATCAGGTGAAACAAAAGGAAAGTTCTGTCTCGTTAAATATGTACCTCCACTTAACATCACCAAGACTTGGGGGTGTGGCTTATTTGATGGACAAGCTAACCGTTTTTTATGCCATTTCGTTAATCTTTTCAACATGAGTTTATAATGCGATGTTTTAACGCTAATCGTTCAGCTAGAATCTTGCTATATTTCTGTTGTTCCTTTTCTTTATTTCAAGGCAAGTTGAGCAAGATATAGATAAGCTTAAATATAGCGTCCCAATTAGTTAATTATGTTTTGTAAAGCATTTATATGTCATTCAAAGAATTGTGATTTTTGCAGAGTTGCACCATTTCAGACTTCTTTTCAAGTCTTATGAAAAAAGTATTTTCTTCTTTGTTTGTTTTTTATGCCCCACAAAACTCCCACATGGTTTTGCATCCATTTTTCAGTGTCATTTGCATTTCTTTTTAAACACTTACTAGCTATATAATCTAAATTTCCAGACGCAATACCGATTTTTAACTATGATTTAATCTAAAATATAAATGAGTGCAAAATCACATAAACCAAAGCATTTAGTAAACGTACGGGGGGCAGCCCTAGCTCATATATGCATGCCGTCTGACTCAGACCTTTGGTAGAGACAGTTCGATACAGGGTGGATGATGGGGCGCACGATATATCCTAATCCTAACATTTCCTATGAAGGGCTCTAGTCTGGGTAAGATGTGAGACTGACCCGAGACATGGAAGAATTTTCATTTCTATGGTCATGATTATATCCAGTGCAACTGTGGAATTCCCTGAGAACTCGTACACTGGGTGTGAAGCAACGCTGCCATGGCTTTCAAGGGGATGTCCATATATGTGTGTGCGCACGCGTGTGTGTGTGTAAACGTGAGGTAGCTAGACTGAGAGAAAGATGGTGTGTTGACAGTGCCATCACTGTCAGTCTTCACTGCTTGGGTGTATGTGTGCATGTAATAAAACTGAAGAAAATCATATTTGAGGCAAATATTTGAATGGATTTTGCGATGTGGTAATAAACAATCCAATGCTGCAGGATGACAGCATGCCAGTCAGAAGCTGTGGAATTCTCATGTGCAAACACCTACAACTTTGAGCCAGATTAACAGTTCAGAACAGTCTAACAGGATTATAAAGCACTTCTGCAGGTCTGCGAGTCAGATCGTAGAAAACTTGAAAACCAGAGAACGACTAGAAACTCTAGAAATTAAACGGCAAAAAATCTTGTCAACTCAAACACCACATATAGGAAGTGCCAGAAGTGTGAAAGGAGGGGAGAATACGAGAGAATACAAGGGGAAGAGCTTAGAGATATAGAATAAGAACAACTATTTGACATTGGCTCTGCCTGAAAGTGCTCGAGGCAGACACTCTTCACTTTTGCTCCCATGCATTCCTCTGAAGTCCTTACCGAGTCGTAACCCAAAGGTTAAATGGCTGCTGTGATCCGTAGCACATTCATAACATGACACGCTATCATTCTCATACAAGACTCGAGTCCGGCCACGTAAATCCACTCTTATAAGTGAATCAGACCTCTCCGTCATCCTGTCTGCGTGTGTTGTGCCCCCTGATGGTGTGGGGTTTTGAGTAGCAGAACGAGTTGCAGGATGCAGGTAGTGGCGCGCAGTGTCGAGTCTCTCAATGGTTTAATTATGGCGACCAGTGGGTGGGTGAGTCCTCTGCCTGTCCTCAAGGCAGGGCGGGGGGTGGTCTGAGAGGCGTGGCTCACAGGGCCGTTGCCTCCCAGCTCTCCCCCCGCAGGACCTGGCGTCACTTGGTCCCAGTTAACACAGTGCTCACCGGGGCAACCGAGGTTGGGTGTGGCCTGCAGGGCTCCGCCCCCGGAGCTGGGGATGCGGCTGCGGACGCCAAAGAACAGGAAGCATGAGGAGGTGCTGTACCTAGAAAAGAACACCATGCGCATTAGCAACTTTGACTGTACAGTAGTTATGTTTCCTATTTTATGTTGTTGGAGTTAAGTGCAGTATTTGACACTAATTACCCAGAATATTTAGAATGGATAGTTTGGGTACCAAGACAAGTGCTTGCTCAGTTTTTAGATTGTACTCGATAGACAGTTTCGACTCTTTAAGAGTGAATATGAATATGACTCCAAGACCAAGTAAAATGTGGCAACCCACAGGGATTTGTTTTAGGGCCACTATTGTTTTAATTTATATATTTATTTTGCATGGCTTTATCACTAAATTTGACTTGTGTGCTTACTAGACAGTAAAACTTGATGGTTTCTCCAGGTTCAGTACCACAGCTATTCAAAATGAGACTGTGTTAAAGATAGAAAAACTTAAAAATGACCACCTAAATTCTTGTAAAAGGACCAAATAAAGAGAGAAAAAAATTAAACCCTACATGATGCTGGGAAAGTACTGCCTGCTTTCATAACCTCTAGACTGCTGTAACAACTCATACCCTTTCCCAGGAAAAGGTCAGAACACAATAGCTTGGTCTTATATTCAAGCTTGTCTGCATGCTTATTAAGTTCTGCATGGACTACAAAGACCTGATTATGACACATAGCTTGCCTCTGAGTTCCTAAATAACCTGTAAAATAAGTATAAGTCTTTATAAAATAAGTCATAACCCCGTCTCAAGCGTTTCGCTCAGCTGAGACAGAGCTGCTGTTAATCAAGATCTGTAAGAGTCTTACCTGGATCTAATCTTTCTTTTCCCAGATGTTTAGAACGGGTTTCCAGGCCTGAACTATTGAGCGAGCCATCAGAGAACACCAGATCTTTAGAACTGTTGTATTATAGATGTGCTTTATCTTTGATCTATATATTTTGTTTTAACCAAAGTACTAGCTTAGTTCAAAGTTATTTGAGCACACCTTAAAAAAAAAGTAGAACAAACAAGACTACCACGGTAACAGTAATGTATTGTATTAACTGCCCCGTGTGGTCTGCTGGGGATGCGTGTGGTGACTGGGGACGGTTCCACTTTAACATGAAGACTGTCCTGGACTCGGCTGATGCAGACAGCTGTTCTCTGATGACTTGTGACTGCAGTCGCTCAATAGTTCAGGACTGGAAAACAGTCCTGAGTACCCGATCCTACAAAAACTAAACTGTACTCCATATTAACTTGAACACATCTTCTATTATATTGAACTTCCAGCCTCCTAACACCCAGTATGACTGCAGATCAATCCCTGCTATTCATTAACACCCAAATGAGGATGGGTTCCCTGCTGAGTCTGGTTCCTCTACTATTGCTTTGTTACAGTGACTATTGTTAAAAGTGCTATATAAATAAAACTGAATTAATCCTACTACAGTGAACCCGATGTGGAGACTAGCAACTAAGATCTATTCTCACACGCATGGAGTCTTTACTTACAGTCTTTGCGCGTTATAGTGGGAGACTCTGTAGACATGTTGTTGATGTGATACTGATTCTGGTTAGGAGCAGGTTTCTGGGTCTGGTTGAGGTTTAATGCCGCGGTCAGGTTTTGGTTGGGTGGTGGTGTCTGCTGCTTTGCCGCGTGCCCCCGGCTCTGGGCGCTGCTGTTCGGGTGAGCGCCGTCCATGCTGGCACCCATACTGCTGCCCAGCTGCAGCCTCCTCATATGCCTGACCACCGCTGTAGCGTTAAAGGCTTGCTGTGACACACAAAAACAACAGGAGAGCATTGGTGATGGGTGGAGCCGCTCCATTTGAATCTATAACGTGCGTCAGGAGGTCTGTTCACTGGCGCGACTTACCCTCCACTTGCTCTTAGCAAAGTTTTTACGCATTTGGCGGCTGACAGATTCGTGGATGTTCTTGCAGAGAGCAGTGTCTCCGGCAATCCTGTAGGGGGAACAAAAAGGCAAATTATTATTGCATTGTCATGTGGCTTGATCTCCTGTATTAAAAAAAAATAAAAATAAATAAAATATATTATATATATATATATATATATATATATATATATATATATACATGTATATAAAAAAGATAACTTTCTAGTGTTCTACTTAGTGTCCAGGCGCCAAAATCAAACTTATTATAATTATTTTTTTACATAGCACCATGGGTCCCAAGAATGTTATCAAGGAGCGTTGCAAGAATAAAACTGAGACACTTTCAGTTTTAGTTTTTAAAGCTGCTGGTGCCAAGAGGATTCATGAATTAAAGTGAGGTTTAATGTCTATTTATTTCATATTTACTTAATTTACATGTCTTTTCAAATGTTCAGATTTTTATGCAAAAATCTAATTATAGTGATTTATACTGATTATAGTGTTGGAAGTTGGTAATATTTGTATTAATTTTAGGCGACTGGAACGGATTATCTGCATTTACATTATTTCCTCTGGGAAAATGCGTTTTGCAATACAAAATTTCACCTTAAGATTAAATTCTTATAACGAATGTCACGTAAGCGCTATCCAGTATATAAGCTTATCGAGAATGTTCTGAGTGCCGTGTCTGGGGTTGTTCCAGACGCCTGCGTTAGCCCGAGACGGAGAACGAGACTCACCAGGGGTGACGGAGAGCCTGCTCACAGGTGTAGCGCTTAGCCGAGTCTTTCTCCATCAAACAGCTGATAAAGTCCTTGGCTAGAGAAGAAAAACACAAAGTGCCTAATTATTCATGTTAATAAAGAAATATATGTGAAAATATTGTGTTTTTGTAGGAGAGTGTCTGAAATTTCCTTGTAAATTACTAAAAATCTACTTTTAACATTGATCTCGAATAGAAATAAAGTGTAGTTTGTGGAAAGGAGTACTGAGGAAGAAAAAATAAAATAAAAAGTTAAGACAAAAATAAGCATGTGGTCAGACACTTTCCTGTAAAAACTATGCTTACATTTTTTCACTCTTACTGCCAGACCACATGATTACTCATAGATAAGCATAGCGAGTACACATTCGTGTGAGAGTGTACGTGTTGTAGATGTAAGCAAGCCAGGATTTAACAGTTAGTTGGAAATAAAAACAATATTTACATGACTGTCTCATTATAGTACAGCTATAAATTCCACTCCTGTGAATGTTTATTTCAGGAAAGCTATGCTAGAGGGGGGAGGGGATGATTCAGATATTTATTGTGATTTTTTTTTTTTGTGCCAATTTATGCATCACCTCACTGACGGCAAAATTCTTTTTGAAATAATTTAATTTGTATGCTGTATAAAATGCTGCAGTTCCTCTATAGTCCTACAGGTGGAGCACTCAACGATTCACACAGAGGCAGGCAGCACAGCAAAATCATTTGCAAAGTTTGTTTTGAATTGTAACTAAATAAAAAATATAATTTTAGTGAGTTAACATGTTAGTAAAAATGTAGTTAGTATCACGATTTTATAATCAATCGCAATACAAATCGAATCAGTAGCTATGGTGATACCGTATCGGCTGATCCCTCCTGATTCCCATCCCTAACGTTCGGGCTCATCACCTGAATCGGATATGTCGTCCCAATAAGGTGCGTCGAACTCGTAGTCGGCTTTCAGGATCTGTTCGAAGAGTTTGGAGTCGTTCTCGTCGTAGAAAGGTGGATATCCACACAGCCTGAAAGACAGCGCACAAAGAGTCCGGCCGTCTTTATTATCTCTATGTGGCAGAGACTACAGCTATAAGACAAATAGAATTGAATTATCCTTCGAGAGCCTTAAATGTACAGACGCAAATGCTACAGGACACCTTTCAATTAGGACCTGACCAAGACAGCTGATACTGAACTGTTCAGATAAAAGGCAGATCTCAGTAAGGTTAAAACAGAACACAGTATAATAGTTCATGTGACTATGGTTTTGTTTTTAACCGGCACCTGGAAATAGTTCTAACGAGTCAGATTCTATCGATGATATCATATCAAAATCACACGGTATTGTCCTGCATGAAAATCGTATTGTATCGATCGATTACACTGTACTGTATCAGATACAATTACATCATACATTGTAATGTATCATAATACTGTATGATTGAGTCAAAATCACATTGATATAATTTGCTAAGACATCCGCAGTACAATGATGTATCAATCACATGGTACCAGTCATATTGTATAAAAATCATATTGTATCAATCATTGCATAATTATATGCAGTAATTGCAATTATATGATGATGCATTGTTTCAAAAATATACCATATCATTGAGCATATTAAAATTATGTTGTATCCAAATCATATTAAATTGTGGATATATTACATATTAAATCACTGATTTGATGATACGGTACAGTATTGATGTACCAATCATATGGTGTTGATGGTATCGTATGAAAAAATTATAATGTATCAAAATCACACTGCATCATTAAGAGGATTTTGATACACATCAGTCATACTGTATCAAAATCACATTGCATCAATCAGATTGTATCGATATTGCATAAAGATATCACAATCATATATTGCATTACATTGCATAGCGATCATACGATATTTTAATGCAATAGATATATAATCATATCATTGATATTGTATCAAAAATCATGTGTCAATCACATTGCATTGTGGACATTGTGTCATTGATATTATTAACTGTAGCTTTACAATACATTTTTTTTATTAAAGAGTAGTAGATTTAGTGGCGTCGCTTAATATACCTGCTAGTAACATAGAACCGATACACAAAAATAATAAATGGTTGAAAATTTTATCTAAATGTTTTATTGTTAATAGTAAAATATGCTTGATGCGCGAATCCTCGGGTATGAACGGCACAGGACCCAAAAAAACCCATTCCTTTCATCAGCACAGATGTGCACTGGCCTCTGGGAATCGCTTGTGTGGTGTGCTGTGTGACGTACTTACTACTTAAGTTAATTCATATTAACGTATGAATAGAAGGATTTATAATAAATACAAAGTCATTTCACCAGGACAAAGCAATTTAACCAAGGGTGGAGCCAGAATTAATTAATCAATTCATTCATGCATCATGTAAATGCTTTATTCTAGTTTAAATTACTTTATATTTAATTAATTTATTAAGAAATAAATCTGTTTATATTGTATGAAATAAAACCAAGTACAACACTATTGTGGTCCTTTACAAGACAGTAAACGTTGAATAAAGAACAAAAAGCCGAATATTTCAGCAGTGTGTGTGTGAGATGTGACGCTAGAGGAAACCGCTAGAGTATTATCAGGAATATTATCTCCTTATAACAGTCCTGTAACACACAGCCTGCTCGGCAAGAAGACAACAGAATTACGCTTGTGCTTAATGTGAATAAATGATTAAAAACAACAACAACAAAAATGCATTTCCTAGAATTTACCCCTCGCCCCCTCCCTTTTTGTCATCAAACTTGTTAAAATGCCGTTCCCCTTGGCTACGCAGGCTAATGGTGCCAAAGTGGAAGAAGTATGGATGGTAATTTTCTGCCTGATTTCCATCTGATTAGCTTTGTGTTTTCTCCGCTTGACGTCAGGATTGCTATGCAGATGCTTCGCGCATTAGCGCTGTTTTTTTTTTTTTTGTTCTTTCTTTTCTTTGCCCTGTTGCTAATGTAATGTTCACACCTGAGAGGAGGCCAATCAGCCGTGAGGGAGCACTGCAGAGTCGACCCGATTGGCTGGGCTTCGACTCGCTGGTTAATGGAGGAGTACAGATAACACGGAATTTAACACGCATCTCTAACTCTTTCTTGCGTGCGCGCGCGCACACACACACACACACACACACACACACACTTCCCTGTGAAAGTATTGGAACACTCAGTTTTTTTGTTGAAGATTTTAAGTTAAACATTTAATTTAAAGACCATGTAATTTTAGCTGAGCAAAAGTATTGGAACAAGTTATTAAAGTAAACACTATTTGGTTGCATGAGCAGATTCTTTCTTCCACACTTTATCATCTCAGCTTTCACAGTGTTGGCCATCACCTGCTGTTTTCCTCGGCCAATCTGTTCTGGTTGTTAGCGTTTTCTTTTTTTTTGCTTTGCTGTACTGATTGTGCACGATGGCTTTCCCACTTTTTTTCCTCCCTCAGACATCTCCTCTGGTCTTCATGTTGGTTTTCCTTTTTTAACACCACATGGAGTCCCACAGGTGAACCCCAGGCCTCAGACCGCGCGCGGGTAGACCTTCAGAGCTACTGAATGTGTCTGGCACGCGCTCAGATCCGCAAGTTATTCAACAGGAAAGGAAAAGTTGAAATTCCGATCTCATCCTTTGATCTCGAACCCAGATGTCTTCAGCATATTTCATAGACAAGAAATGCATTGGCCTTGTTTTTCCAGTACTTTCAGAGGGGTTTGTATACCATACCTGTGTGGGAGGAGTTCAGATAGGAAATGACTCTGTGAGATTTCATGAGGGGTGAAGACAAGTTTGTAAATTGATGTTAAATCCTTGTTTCTGACTCAGACACAGAAACAAACAGCATGTGAAAACACCATGAAAGGAGAAAGTGATAGAGGACAAAATCTGTAACTGATCAAGACGTGTGTGTGTGTGTGTGTGCACAGTATGACTGGTTCACTGTTGCTCATGGAGATCTAAATGTTAAGAATTGAGAGAAAATTTGTAAATATTTGTGTTTAAAGTAAGGACCGTAGTAATCTGCTCAATAAGGGTTAGAAATGTTTAGATTCATGATGGATTTGTCTTTAAAGATTCTTCATCAATTCAATTATTTGAATAATCAGATTGTAGATAAAGTGATATTATTATTATCTACTACTATTTACATCACAGCATTTGGCAGACACACTTATCCAGAGCGACTGACATTTTAACAATATCTCTTTTAGAGATCGGAGTAATTTAGGGTTAAGGGCCTTATTCAAAAGCGCAACAGTGGCAACTTGGAGTTTGAACCTTGGACCCTCCGATCTGAGCTACAAATGACTTATTATTGTTAATGCTACTACCATATTACTTTCACCACTATAAATATTACCACTATTACAGTCAATACTATTAATCTTTCTATAATTATTGCTATTACTATTATAACTGCTACTACTTTTTACCACTATTACTGTTATTGCTACTGGTGATGCGCGGGTCGAGTAAAGAAATTGTCACTTTATTTGCGGGGCGGGTTGGGCCGGGTCATTAAAAACTAAATTAACTAAAATAAAAAAATCCATGTCTGTTATGTGCAATTCCCCATAGTCTATATTAAATATTTGGAAATATCTATTTTCATATTTTATTGAGTTCTTTGATAAGGTTACGTCATGTAATAGATTACACCCCGGTACAGTGGATGCCATTCTTTGTTTTGCACAGCGAACGTAAAAACGCTAAATGAACAAGACTTTATGACTAAGACTGAATGAATCTAAAATAAATTGTTTAGCCTAGATTACAAACGCTGCTTTGTAAATGTTTAAAATGTGTATCATTATCTTGTTATTAATATGACCTGATTTATCGTTCATAATCATAATCATATGTTGTTACCAGTTTACGGGGCGATGTTTCTAAGCACTTTCAGGCTGAAATAAAGGCTGTTTTCATTTGAATTACAATGCCTAGTATGTCTATTTAATGGTTGCGGGGCGGGATTGTAAAAATAGATACAGTAGTGCGGGTCAAATAATTTCATAAAAGCGGAAAAATTACTACCATTACTCCTCCCACTACAACGACTCCTTACTAATACTTTTTTCACTATCATTTTTAATATTAATAATTTCTTATAATAATATTATTATTATTATTATTGTTACTACTACAAGTATTTTTGTCAACGAGTAGATGTGATCTCTGACCGGAGTCGTCGTCTTTGAAAGTGACCTTGTGTGGTTGTTGTGGAATTATTAAATTATTTATTGTGTCATTTTGATGTGTTTAATGTTGAAATTTTGCGCAACACTCTGATCTGCAAGATCTGCATAAACTTCTCATCCTGTCCTAAAACAAGGTAAAGGCAGTACTTACAGGATGTATGCGATGACTCCGATCGACCAGCAGTCCACAGCTTTACTGTACGGCTTCTGAGCGAGCACCTCAGGAGCTGACGAGAGGAACGAAGACGTGTATGATTACAAGGAAAAGCCTGAACTTAACTCCTCTCTCAGATCCTATTGTGCCTTTAAATGAGGGTGTTATTATTAAAGGTTAATAAGAACTGCAGAACATTAATGATTGTGTGGTGTTACAAGTGGTGTATTTGAGTGATTTCTGGTTAGACAAAATTAATAATGGATTATTAAATTCCTGATTTAAGCCTCTTCCCCATGTAACAACAATCTGTTTTATCTGTACACGGGTTACAATAATTTTACCACCATACCGTATCATTTTAATGTTACGATATAAATCTTATTCTTATAAAGAATCTTATTATTATTATTATTATTATTATTAATTTAGGCACATTTATGTTTGGCAATATCCTTGAATTAGATGATTTTAAATCATATTTTTAGGACAAATTCATGCAGAAAACCATGAAATTCCAAAATATACTTTTTCCTATATATAGCACGCTGTTGTGTGTGAATAGTTTAGAGTGCACCACCTGGAGGGTTATACAGGAATAGCAATATTTTACCACTTCACATGCAACCATATAAACAGTGAAACCTCGGATTGCGAGTAACGCGGTTTGCGAGTGTTTATTTGCCGCAAGACGAGAAGATTTTAAAAAAATTAACAAGTCTTGGTTTACGAGTACTGAGTATCATGTATCACGCATGCGCTTCTTGTTTTGATGCCGAGTGTCACGTGATCACAACTGAAGCAACGGTTTTTTTTTCTTGGAATTGTGGATAATCGTCTCCGCTGCTGGGTTTTAGTGCTCGTCCCTCACTGGTGTAATCAACATCCGTGCACGCGTGTACTGTTTACTAGAACACTGTGACCACGGGTGTGTATAAAAAAAATCTTTTATTTTGTTTGTGTGCGCGCGCGCGGGTATAAAGTCTCATTAGAGAGGTTAAAGATCCATTTTCTCCCTCCCTCTCTGTATCAGCCTGCACTTAGTCATTGGACCATGTGTGTGAAAAACTCAAATAAGAGAGGAATGTTTTATTTTTACTCAATATTTAGTGTTAATTATTTTTATGTATTTATTTTTTGGGGGCTGAGGAACGAATAATTAGTTTCCATTATTTCTTATGGCAAAATTCCCTTTGGTTTACGAGTGTTTTGAAATACGAGCCCGTTTCCGGAACGAATTCTGCTCGTAATCGAATGTTCCACTGTATATAAATGATTTTGGACTCGGTGTATACAGTAGCAACATAAAATATTCACATGTATAACTGAATCCCCCCCCCCCGCCCCATCTCTAATATTGCCACAATAAATGTCAATGACATTTACTTGAAATATTCTTTGATTTCCCTTCCTAATTGAACCCTAATTTAAGGAGACGGAGTACGCCTCGCCCTCCTTGAGAGCGCTGTTCTTTCCTCTCACTTTCCTTTTGTGCCACTCAGGAGCCCTGAAATATTCTTTAAGTCTCGGTTTTGCAGTGTCTGATTTAGAATTTCCCCTTTAATCAGAACAATAATACATTTCCAGCAGCAGACTTTCATTATGCAATACTTCACACCAGTTATGACCCTCAAATCCCACTTGAGCCTGATATTGTAACTGTTTTTAAGAAAAGAAAGTCTTATAAAACACCGCTGTCTCTCTCGCTGTGAGAGCTGATCTTAAATGGAAACTATATGGGACATGTCACTCTCTCTTTCCTTCTCTCTTCTCTTCCTTTTTGTCCTTTCCTCCATCAGGAAACGAGCTTTTATCCGCTCTAAGCAGCGCTCTGTTCTGCGAGTCGAAGCTCTCACAGCGCCCAGACAGCGGTAGTGTGTTTGGAGAGAAAGACGGATTTGTGTGCCGGAGCATGGTGTCGCTTCTGAAAGCTATTCCGACTCATCAAAATCTGCAAGGGGACGTGGAACTTCCTAAACTAAATGTAAATGTGCGCACACACACACACATATACAGAATGAGTGTAGTACACAATCTGTTTTGATCTAATCTGGGTTTGTTTTTCAGTCTAAACAAAGGAATGCTGAACAAAGGTTCTGTTTCCTAAACTATTTACTTTATGCGATCAGCGAGAGAGAGGGACGGACGGATGGATAGATAGAGAGAGAGAGAGTGGGACAGATCAAGAAAAAAGGAGACAGACAAGCAGCGAGAGAGAGATCAAAGGAATGAGTGGGACAGAGACGGATAGAGAAATGATGAATGTATTCTGTACATACATGGTCTAAAGGGCAAGAGAGAGAGAGAGAGAGAGAGAAAAAGACTGAGCGAGAGAAAGACAGAGACACAGGTTATCAGAGAGAGAAAGTGAGGCCGTGAGATGTGGAACGTGTACCTCCTGGAACAGTCAATCCAAAACACACAGATGAGGCAGAAAACAGGAACGAGAGGTCGTGTTACCATTTAAAGGCAAAGAGACAAAAACGAGGCTAGACGAGTCAGGAATACTGAACACGTGCCGGTGCACTCGAGTCATTCTGGTGCAGCGCGGTACTCCATCATACAGTATTACACACACACACACACATCCCTGTCCTCCATCTCCCTCCCTCTCTCTCACACACCTGAAGCTGTGTTTCGACCTTTAAAATGTGTACGCATCTAACCTTGTACTTAATGATGTGAAAAGGACATTTACATGCTACTGTATGTACATACGTATTCCACCCTGATGGGACACGAGGACGAAACAGAAGGACAGATAACTGTGTGGTTTTATTAACTCCAGAATCAGATTTATTTCCAGAGTCACACTGATTTCTCTATAAGACCTTGAGAATTGATGATGCAAAGTCTTCTCCAGCACATCCCAAAGATTCTCAGTGGTGTTCAGGTCTGGACTAAGCGGTGTGGAAACGGTGTCTCATGCTTCCTCAAGCACTTTAAAAAAATTTTTTTTTACAATTTGGGCCTGATCATCTTGGAATATGCGCCCGTGCCATCATTGAAGAAAAAATCTGGTCATCTGATCCCCATGTTTGGGGCACTATGCATGATGGGAACATCACTTCATCCGCCTGTCTTCATACTCTGATGCATCCTTTCGACTCTGGAACGGAGTAAATCAGATCGCATGTCCTTTTCCCATCACTCCACAGTCCATTCTTTATTCTCTCCCTATTAAACTGAAGCCTTTTCTCTGATCAGCCTCATTGATAAGTGGCTTTTCTAAAGGCTACACAGCTGTTTAGTCCCAATCCCTCGAGTTCTAGTCACTGTGCATTATTTCACTATTAAACATAGCCATAAGTCCTGTTGTTGCTGTTTTGTAATGATTTGATTTCTCCAAGCGTTTAAGTGATCTCCCATCACGCTCATTCAGGTTGTTTTCCCGACCACGTTTCTTCCTCGACGATGCTGGTTCAGCAGGTTTGAACAATCTCACACGTTTAAAACAGGGCAACATTTCTGCCCTGACCACAGGATGTGTCCTCTGACATGGTTGTTCAAGGAATGCGAAGCTCATCACTGCATCAGTTAGAGTTAAATAATGTATTTATATTATTATATTTAGAAATTCTTTTACCGGACAATAACGACACTAAGTTTATCATTATTTGTAATACAGCTCGAAAAGCAACTCCACGTTTAAGCAACTCTTCAGCCACCAAAAACGGCAAAAACCCTAAAGTCTGTTGTGCGAGTTTCAGTGACGAATCTTTAAATCCTGAGATGAACCAGTTCTTCATTTCTGCCGGCTCTAATTGACACACACACGGCCCAGACTAATACAGCAGCGCTTGTTAAACACAGGGCGATGTTTGATCACATCCTTATGGGAGATTAAGTGTGATTAAACACAGCAAACCGTGCAGCTAACTCGATTAACATCTACATAATTCAGTTGCTTATACAGATGAGGATCTTGGCGGTGAGCGGGGGGGGGGGGGGGTGAACGTTTTCTCCGCTCTTACCGACGTATCCTGGTGTACCGCAGGCAGTGGACATGACGTCTCCCGTGCCCTCCATCTTCGAAAGGCCGAAGTCACTGATCATGATCTTGGAGCCGTCTTGAGGGTTGAAGTAAAGAAGATTCTCGGGCTGAAATGGGAGAAATACTTTTACACCGATCAGTCAGGAGAAAGGGTTTTATCTACAGTAACTCCTGTTTGGGTCAGTGGTCCGGTTGCCTAGATACTGACTAATGTATATAGTGTAGTGTAACCACTAACGTGCTAGTCATGTGCATTATTGCATACGACAAGAAATGTATTTGGTAATGATGTAAAATATCTGGAGGCGGCACAATGGTGTAGTGGTTAGTACTGTGGCCTTACACCTCCAGAGTCTGGGTTCGAATTCCGCCTCGGGTCTGTGTGTGTGCATGTTCTCCCCGGGTTCGGCGAGTTCCTGGTGTTCCCAAATTGCACGTAGTGCGCAAGTGTGTGTGTGTGTGTGTGTGTGTGTGTGTGTGGGGGCCTTGGCACCAGGTCCAGGGTGCACCCCGCTTCATGCTTCTGCAACCCTGTATACAGTTTAAGCAGTATAGAAGATGAATGAATGAATAATATCTGGGTGGCCTCACACCTCCAGGGTTGTGGGTTCGATCCCCATCTTGGGTGTGTGTGCATGGAGTTCGCATTTCCTCCCACAGTCCAAAGACATGCAGATTAGGCTAAATTAGTTCCCAAATTGCCTGTAGCACCCGTGTGTGTGTGTGTGTGTGTTTGTCTCCCCTGTGATGGATTGGCATCACAGCCTGTCTAGTACCCCAGAGTCCTCCGGGAGAGACTCCAGGCCTCCCGCAACCTTGTACAGGATAAGCAGTACAGAGAAGGAGTGTGTGAGAAGTGATTTATATCTCACTCTAACACACGGTGTCTGTGGCCCTGATAAAATCTCAGCAAGTCTTTTTTGATTAAGCTGTGATCCGTCCTTACGCCAGAGTCAGGATAACATCTGTATTTATCTGTTACTTAAAACAGAAGAGGGTACACACTCCAGAGTGTGTGTGTGTGTGTGTGTGTGTGTTTCTGCTCGATCACCTTCAGGTCTCGGTGTACGATGCCCATAGTGTGCAGGTAGTTGACTGCATCCAGTACTTGTCTGATGAGTGTGCTGGCGTCTTTCTCGGTGTAGAAGCCCTTCTCTACGATCCGGTCGAACAGCTCTCCTCCTGAAACCCTACACACACACACACACACACACACACACACACACACACACAATGTAAGTGTGCTGCTGTCCTTGTCCTAGTTGCATAATTTCCAAAACATTCATGCGTGCATGTTAACATCACAGAGACTTACTGTAGAGCTTGTGTGTGTGTGTGTGTAAGATATGTGATTCAATTATGGAAGGCGTTGGGTATGATGGAATTTAAAGTATAGATCTGGAAAGCCCTAGCCAGGTGTCATTACTTTTAGTAAGCAAAACTTAAGCCCAGTAGTAACCGATACACATCTAAGTATTTCTTTGGCTGGATGGAGGGTGCCAATATTTACACTCCGACACGCAGAAACATCAGACACACACACACACCTCTCCCATGTCTGCAGTGTGTTAATGCTGAACTCGATGTTTTAATGTGATCAGATGCAGGAAAGTGTTTATTATGAGACTCACAAAGCTGGTAATAATGTACAGGTTTATACAGAAGCGGCCACCAGAGGGCGCAAGAACTTTACTATAAACTAAACAGATGCAACATCAACCTTATAAACACACACACACACACACACACCATAAAGTACATTATCTCTGCTGGACACACACAATTTTAGGTGGTTTAGATTTAGCTTTTGTGTCTTCTCCTAGAAGAGGAGTGTGTGTGTGTGTGTGTTAATCACATGGCACAGAAAATCCTGTCGTTATGGGTTTGCCCAGATGGAGGACTGTCCCTGACCCTCTCACTAATCTCTCTCTCTCTCACACACACACGCGTGTGTGCATGCATACACTTCTAATGCACTCACACTCTTTCTTGCTTTTTCTCTATCACACACTCTCTCTCTCTCTCTGCAGGTGATGAACAGAGGAGAGCTCGTCCCTGGCTGTGATTAACACTGATGAGATTGTGGACTGGAGGACAGCAGACTGAACTGAACTGGCTTTATCTCTCTACACGGCCGCTTCTGCGCACACACACGCGCGCACACACACACGCGCTTCAGCTCAAACCACAGAGCACATCTCCACCGCTTCAAACTCTTGGGCTGAGATTATTTTATAACGCTTCTCTGTTCTCACACACACACACACACACACACACACCATCTTTTCATGTACATGCTCGTGAGAAAAGCCTGTCTCCTCCTGAAGAGACAGAAAACTCTGAAACAGCACTGACGGTGGAGACTCCTTCCCTCATCACATCAGCTACTGCACACGCTAAAGTGTTGTGTGTGTGATGTACAGCGTACTGTACCAGTACAGAAACCTCACAGGGGGAAACTGTCAGAGCTGCTGGTGGAGAAAACTAATCAACATCACATGAGAACCGCACGAGAGGGAGATGGAGCAAACTCACCTACATCTAACATGGAGAGAGAAAGAGATTGGGCTTCTACCGGCTGGCTAAAGTGTGTGTGTGCATGAGTAAAGGGGGTGGGGGGGTGAGAGAGTGATGGAAAGAAAGAAAACAAAACACGTAAGAGGAATACAGCGAGTAAGAAAAAAGAGAAAGAACGGAGATGGTGAGCGATAATATTCACACACACACACACACACACACACACAGAGGTTAGAGTGGTGTAATGATGGGGACATCTGGTAGCCATCACCAGGGTTACATGGCTCTTCTGCGTCAGTGTGTCCGGCTCAGTGGCCTGACCTGTGCTCTCTGTCCATCCTCTCACACTGCTCTCTCTCTCTCTCTCTCTCTCTCTCTCCTCTTTTACTCCTCTGTCCTGCTCTCTCTCACTCCCCTCCATCAGTCACCAGAACGAGACCTCAATCACAGATTCTTCTCCTTCTTTAAGAAGCTCGTTAGTGGCGATCAGGCTGATAATTAACCAGTAATCAGAAACACTGCAGGGAACAAACCCAGAAAAGGAAAGACAAATTTATTGGACAGCCTTAGAAAAACGGCGCTGAAGTCACTTTCCATTGTTACTAGAGCTGTGAATCGTGTCGATTCAGTTCAATTCATGATTTCTGATTCGCTTCGATAGCACTAATGTTTGTCTGCTTGAGACAAATCAGATGATAAACTGTAACTTGTGCTTTTGCATATAAGAATTATTTTTTCATATAAGAAATGTCTTGTATAAATATTTTTTTCTCATGCCGATCTTTCCCACTCCAGTCCAGTAGGTGGTGGTATTGCACCAACGTTAAAGTAAAAAGAAGCGATTTTCCTACGAAACGCAGAAGATGGAAGCAGTTTGAGAGTCGGCCCTCGGTGTCCATCAGGGATGAGTACCAGGACCCCCTGATACCAATATCCACATACTGTATTTACATATAACATCCTGCTCCATATGACGTCTACTGTAACAGCTACTACAATATAAACACTATATTAATAAGTATTGTATTCTTTACAGAACAATAGATAATAAATAAATAAAAACCTTGGATTTTTTGTTCATCAATTAGGCTCCCTCTTGCCCTTTTGAGGGATCACTTGTACTATTAATTTGCTTATAATCTATTTACCCCTTTTCATAGAAACAGAAAACACACAGAACATACATTGTGGATTAACTGTGCGTAGTGTGTTTATGTCTGGGTTAAAAAAAAAAAAAAAGCGGAGTAAGTCATTATTCAGTACGTAAAAGTACATCACGTATTTCATTAAAGTTGACCAGTTTCCATCTAAACAGTGTTGTCGTTCAAGTCAAACAGGGACTTGTGATGACATTTCTGGTGAATGCAAACCGAAAGATATTCACAGAAAACTTCAGGCCGGGTACAATAATGAGATTCAAGTTATTTCCACGTCCCCTGTACCACCACAGTGTTTCCCACAGCTGTGAAATGTATGTGCGGTGGTAGCCAGTGGAACGAGACGGGGTACATTCCTTCTTATTCTTTTAACAGCCGCTGGCAACCGCTGCACTTACTGGCTCGCGGTAACAGAATAAACAGGTACAGGAGCAATGGTACTGCGAGGGAACGGTCTGCTATCAGTTAATCGATCACGGATGGTGGTGCATTCCTGGACAGATTTTTAAAAAGGCTGGTCACTATGCTTGGGCGGGGCACCCAAGTATAGACTATGTATAGGAAACACTGAATCCACATGTTTAGGCCACTGAAGGAGTTCCTGGTTGATCATAGCTTGGGGTGGACTGAAACTCTTTACTTTGACGGTACCTAAGCAGTAGTGAAACACTGGGATCAGTGCATTAGCGCAGCAGGGGGTTACATAGACGAGTAAAGGGAAGTCCCGGTTTGACTTGAACACAGAGTTCGAGTTAATTTGCCATGATTACGAATTACTTAACTGATTTTATTTCCGCGCACAGTTACAGAGATGTGTTACACACTCACTGTGTCTCATCATCACATCTGAGAAAGGAATAAAAATCTGAGTGTGTTGATGTTGCAGCGCTGGAAACCAGCTCCAGCACACTGCTGCCTCAGAGACGAGCACAACAGCTGCTGCTGGAAGCATCCTGTATCTGCAGAACACCACCACACGCTACACACACACACACGAAGTGCTTCTCGCACACGCACACAAACATCTGTGGTGACAATCACAGCTCTTTGTGCCTCTGCTTCTACCTGAGATGATGCTTTTCATCACACACTGATTTCCTTTCTTCTGTTAACATCATTATGCTTTCATTTCCATCACACACACACTTTGACATTTGTGTGCAAATGCGCTGTTTCCCCCCCCCCCCCCCCCCCCACCACCACACCCACTGTACACACCCATACACAGATACAGACTCACTCTTTCACACTCACAAAACACAAGCAACACAGTTCCTCTCTTCCATGCTCACACACATTTTTCCTGAAACTCTCTACTGGCAAACATGCACCAACACTCACACACACGCACATAGACACTCAGGCTTGTATAGTGCCTTGCAAAAGTATTTATACACTTGAACTTTTCATCACTTTGTCACGTTACAACCACAACCGTGAATGGGTTTTATGTGACAGACCAACACAAAGTGTCACATGAGTAGTTTGTAGAACCACCTTTCACTGTACGTCTCTACCAGCTTTACACATCTAGAGAGCGAAACTTTAGCCCATTCGTCTCAGTCAGATTGGATGGATAAAAAATAATAAAAAAAAGTCTTGCCCCAGATTCTCTATCCATCTTCCCATCATCTCTGACCCGCTTGCCCGTCCCGTGCTGCCACCACCATGCACAATGTTCGTTTTCCGCTTCACAGAACAGCTGGATTTATACTGAGATTAAATTACGCACAGGTCGACAATATGTACTAATTAAATGACTTCTGAAGGCAGTTCCACTGGATTTTAGTTCGGGGTGTCAGAGTAAAGGGGGCTGAAGACAAATGTACGCCACATTTTTCCCGATTTTTATTAGTAAACAAATTTTGAACACCATTTATCATTTTCCTTCAAGCTCGCAGTTATATACCACTTTCTGTTGGTCTGTCACATAAAACCCCAATAGAACACGTTCACGTTGAATACGCTTGTAACGTGACAAAATGCGGAAAAGTTCAAGGGGTATGAATACTTTTGCAGAGCACTGTAGTTCTCACAAACTCTCACACACTTAGATATACTCACACACACACAGTATATGTACATTCACTGATAGACACACACACACACACTAAGACTCTCTCTCTCACATACATACACACACAATTTTAAAAATTCTCGTAATACGGCAACGTAGGGAGAGAAAAAATTGCCTCTGACATTTTATTTCGCTTTTTCCCGCATTTCCCTCTGTATAGTGTGTAGGATCAGGGGATTCCCCGGCGCTTCATCCGCGCTCACCGGACACTACTGACGGCAGAAAAACGCTCGATTTTAACACCCGTGTGAACAAGGCCTAAGTCTATCACTCACACACACACACACAGACTCTCACACACACACACAGACTCTCTCTCTCTCTCTCTCTCTCACACACACACACACACACACACACACACACAGACTCTCTCTCTCTCTCTCACACACACACACACACACTTAGACTCTCTCTCACTCTCTCACACACACACACACACACACACACAGACTCTCTCTCTCTCTCTCTCTCTCTCTCTCACACTCACGCACACTTAGACACTCTCTCTCTCACTCTCTCACACACTTAGGCTCTCTCTCTCACACTCTCACACACACACACAGACTCTCTCTCTCTCTCTCTCTCACACACACACACTTAGTCTCTCTCACACACACACTTAGTCTCTCTCTCACACACACACACACACACACACACTTAGTCTCTCTCTCACACACACACTTAGACTCTCTCACGCGCACACACTCACTTACTCTCTCTCACACACATACACAGACTCTCTCTCTCTCTCACACACACACACTTAAACTCTCTCTCTCACACACACACACTTAGTCTCTCTCACACACACACACACACACACACACACACTTAGACTCTCTCACGCGCACACACAGACTCTCTCACACACACACACACACTCTCTCTCTCACACACACACACACACTTAAACTCTCTCTCACACACACTAAAACTCTCTCCCTCTCACACACACACTAAGACTCACACACAGGTCTACTTACACACTCAGACTCATACACATGCATGCACACACACTTACAGGCTGACCCTTGCACAAAGACTCACTCACACACACACACACACCATGAGGAGACGTTCTGAGTGCAGATCAGTTTGTTTGCTGCTCCTCTGATCTCTTTGTGTCTTTCTGCCCACGTCAGCCTTCTGATCCTCCGTTACACTCAGGTAAAGGTCACACTCCCCCACAACCCACTCTGATGCTGTGTGTGTGTGTGTGTGTGTGTGTGTGTGTGTGTGTGTGTGTGTGTGTGTGTGTGTGTGTGTGTGAGATGCGGGGGAGAGCTGGAACATGACACACAGCGCGCAGTGAACGATGACATTAAATTGCTAAGTGCTACTGTGAGTTAGTGCAGTGACATTTCGAGCTCATAACCCAGTGACGTGGAGGTTTTTCTTCCCGAGAGAAAAAGCACGGGTCGTCTATTTGTATTTATTTATTCCCCCCCCCCCCCCAAACTACAAATAATGTTAAAATAAGCTCTTTGGATTAAGCGTGTCACTTTGTTCCCCCTGATATTTGGTTATATTCAATTCAGTTTGTTTCCTTGATGTTTATTTGGTGTGTGTACTCACAGCTGCATTATGAGGTACAGATGATCAGAGCTTTCGTAAATGTCTTCCAGGGCTACGATGTTCTCGTGCTTGATCCTGGAAAATAAAACACAGAATATTAGATTCATCTTTAAAAAAATAAAAACTAAAGACACACTCCCAGACCACACACACTATTTCATATCATTAGACTGACGTGTACGAGTAAGGATACAGTAATGAACAATGTACAGATCAGCAATAACTGATAAAAAAAAAGGCGCCCGATATCGAAGACAAGGACAACCAGCCAAAACAGCCCTGACCTATAGAAGGCCTGGACTCCACTAGACCCCTGAAGGTGTGTGTCGTATCTGGCACTAAGCCGTCCTCAATGTTGCGAGGTGGGACCGTAGATCTGACTTGTTTTTCCAGCATGTAACGCAAATGAATCACATTGAGATCTGAAGAATTTGGAAGCCAAGTCAACATTGTGAGCGTTCTTCAAACTGAACCATGTGTGCAAGGTGTCGGGGAACGTTATCCTGCTGACAGACGTCTAATTATGGAATTCCGTATCCATGAAGGTGTGTCTTTGGTATGCAATATGTTTAGGTAGTTCTAGATGAAGGGCAGAACCAAAGGAACATGCATCACAATGCCTGAGCATCACAATGCCTCCGCTAATGCAGCCTGGTGCTATTTCTTCCCCAGGTTAGTGACGTACACACACACACGCCGGATCTCCCGCATGCACCACTTGGACACTTAGAGACAACATGCCCCAGTCACGTTAATAAG
Organism: Channallabes apus; assembly: GCA_030522415.1. Classification (NCBI taxonomy): domain Eukaryota; kingdom Metazoa; phylum Chordata; class Actinopteri; order Siluriformes; family Clariidae; genus Channallabes; species Channallabes apus. Next base: position 10,131,074 of record CM060114.1, read on the forward strand.
CCACTCGACTTCTTTGAAAGAAAGCTCTAGATAAGTGAGGAAGTAAGCCTGTTGTAATAATTGCACGTGTATTTTATCTGTTTTCAACTTGGTGCTATTTGATCTTATTGGTTTAGAAATTTATATTTCAATAAATAGTAAACTTGGCCGATTTCGTTATAATTTTGTTGACAAGTGGGGCTTGAACATTCTCCCACCCCCTTAAGTGGGGAATGACAGAAATATGGTCATTTATTTCAGTTAATAAATCTACTATAAATTTAAAGAACACAAGAAATAAGATAACACAAAACCCTACACACTTCTTTTCTAATTACACGTGATAAAATCTAAAGGCTCACTGTGTTAACATTTATTGTGCTAAAATTTGATCCTAATAAGATTTGATTTAATTTGAATTCTACATTTGTACTGTAATTTTAGTACTGTGATTATGAATTCGTTCAACTACAGTGTTTCAACTTACAGTGTTTTATCGACTACTACGTGCAGTTCTAAAGGAGCGTGTCTCATTAATCCGGCAGAGAATGAACTAAGGCATGAGGCGTCAGTCTGTAGTTATATAGCGCCACTCAGTGGTAAAAGCCAGCAAATGCACAAACCCAAATGCTGTCGCCGAGCGCCGCGACGGTAAAATTAACGTTCCGATTAGGTGACCACTGTATCAATGAGCAGGGGATTCATCAGCTTTCCTTCTTTTGACTATTTTCAGTAAGTACTAACTCCATTCCATCCGGGGAACATGCCACTGGACTTGATGATTTGGAATTCCTCTGATCCAGGAATTTCCCTATCATGATTGTCAAAGTTCTTATGCTTGCCCAATTTTCCTGCATTAACACATCAACGTTGAGAACTGACTGCTCCCTTGCCAAATATATCCCACACCCCTTGACAGGTGCCACTGGAACAAGATCTGATCTGATCTGGACAACACTGGATTATTTATTAAACTCCACATGTTTGGGGTAAAACGTATTAAAAGTATGGATGGGAATCACCAGTGACGAACTGATACATTCTGCAAGTGTTGGGATTTTATAAATATCCTGATTCGATATAATTTTTCCCCAGATTTTGTTAAAATTTTAAGATCTTAAACCTAAAAAAAAAAAAAGTTGTCATAACTCAAAGTTTTATACTTTAGCTTTAATTGGGTAATTAAATGTTCCTTATAGCATAAGTTTTCTCATTTAAAAGCCAAGCGCAGCATTTAAACAATACAAACTAACTTTTTTACATTTAACTTTAAATTAAATGAAACAAAAAGCTTACATTTTTACTGAGCAGCACGTATCTCGTAATTATTCTTTCTAAACAAATAATCACTCCTACCACACGGGACTTCAGGGTGAATAGTTTACAGAGCGCCACCTGTAGGATTATAAAGAAACAGCACCATTTTACCGCCGGCCACCATTTGAGACCTGTGTAAAGGTGCGTTTTGAGACTAATTCGCTTAAAGAGTTTGGAGAAAATGGGCAGATCTGAGGCTTTTTAAATGGGCGCACAACTTTTATTAATGCAACGGCATAAAAATGCGCTTCTGTTGCAGCACACAAAATGGATCCGACGGAATCGGTCATGTCTGATCAAGCGGAAAAACAGGCAATTCAAGTCACTAGCTGATCGACCGGTGCATCACTATTATAAATGTAAAAGCTAAAAGAAATAAAAAAATATATATATTTTGGAGTCAGTGCGAAGAATCGTGATTCATACCTGAATTGATCCCCCCCTCCATCTCTCATTAAAAGTGTTGTGGTGGTGAATAGTAGGGCCCCGGTTTGTCAGACCTTCCCTTAAAGCCATTTCGTCTGGGTTGCGACACCATTATGTAGTATCACCCAGCCATGGGAAGCTTTTATAATCTGCAGCCACTGGCTTTTCCTTTCTGTGTCACAGCAGAGAGTCTAGATACATAAACTAGCTAATGAGCTGATCGAAGACAGAAGCGGGGGCAGTGTTGTTATGGATACAGTGTGTGTTCGCGCTGGTTTGAGCAACTTGAGAAACCAATGCTTCTTCTGAGAAATAATAAACAAACACCCAGCGTGCTACATGGAGAAATAAGTACATGGGTACATCAAGAGACGCTCAACCAACATCTGAACAAACACCATCGTTTCTTGATCAGAAACCAACAGCAGCGGCAGCTTTAGGCGTCCCCCGTCTTTTTCGCGTTGCCTGAAACTAATCACAGAAGTACTCGACTTTAAAGGTTTAGTCCAAAACTCATTTAGTTCCAGCCTCTCTTCTTTCTCCACATCTTCCTTCCTCCCTCCCTTAAGAAAGAGTGGGCACAAATCCGCAGCGTGACTCATCTAGTTCTACTGAAAGCCTTTCCTTTAATTATAGAGAGAATAGACAGAGAGGGGGAGACGAAGAAAGCAATAAAAAGACAGACAGACAGACAGACAGACACACGCTTTCTTCATGAGAAACTAAAACGATTTCAAAAAGAGAGATCATGACATAAAGTAAACTGCAAGTCTTCCAGGATATTGTTGTGCTGTCTCGAGGCTCTGAAAGGCTCATCCGAGTCTCAAATAAACTCGACACCTGTTGCTGTGTGTGTGTGTGTGTGTGTGTGTGTATATATACAGTACACGATTCAGCGGTTAGGAGTCATCATGGAAAAAGTCTAATAGAAACGTGTCCGATTAAAGGACGAGCGGGAGACAAACAGTCCAAACACGCGAGGACAGAGAGACTGATTAATTAGGTCTTGGGATACAGCAGTAATTAGTGCTCACACACCTGAGTCCACCATCGCTGTATAATGAGGGGAGCTGTTCGCTAGGCGGAGACCGAGGACGGGTCGGTGTTCCCGGCTTGACACGGATTCTTTCAATATCAACATTTAAATTTATACATACGGTGGTGTTCAGAATAATAGCAGTGTGTTGAAAAAAGTGAGTAAAGCTTCATATCCATATAATAACTTTTCATTTAAATCACATAAATGCATTCTATTCTGAATCACAACATGAAGAAAAATGTGCTAAATGTATTATTAGTTTAATGTAAGTGAAGAAAAACGAATATTAGTCTGTTAAAAAAAAATCGTAGTGTGGAGTTCAGTTAGAGAGGTAAATTATTCTGTGATAAACAGGTGTCCAACAAGTTCCCCTTATTTAAGGATAAATGCAGAAAAGGTTGTCCTGTGCGTTTCTCTCTGAAAAATCTGAGTAAAATGGGTCGTCCAGACATTGTTCACAATAACAGCGTACTTTGATTCAAAAGTTGATTAGAGACGGAAAAACATACAAAGAAGTGCAGAAAATGATCGGCTGCTCTGCTAAAATCATAACAAATCATCAAAATCATACCAAATCGTTTTAAAACGGAGACCAAAACCAGAAAGACGTGGAAGAAAACGGAAAACTACCATTCGAATGGATCGAAGAAGAACAAAATAGAACATCTAAAGTTACCTGTTAGTGCTGTTACTATTAGAAGACGGCTATGTGAAGTCTATCAGCAAGAAGCCGCCGCAAAGTCCCATTGTTGAAAAAAAAAGACATGTGCTGAAGAGGTTACAGTCCGCCGAAGAACACATTGACTGGCTTAAAGAGAAATGGTGCAATATTTTGTGGACTGATGAAAGCAAGATGGTTCTTTTTAGGCTGTGGACTGTTTATCAGGCCCCCAAACACTGAATTCAAGCCACATTACACTGTGAAGACGGTGAAGCATGGAGGGACAAGCCTCATGATATGGGGATGTAGCGTCTCGTACTATGGTGCTGGGTCTATTTATCACATTTCAGGGATCATGGATCAATTTGAGTACATCAGAATACTTAAAGTGGTCATGTTGCCTTATGCCGAAGAGGAAATGCTATTGAAATGGGTGTTTCAACAAGACAACGACCCCAAACACACCAGTAAGCGAGCAGCATCTTGGTTCCAGACCAACAAGATTGACGTTATGGAGTGGCCAGCCCGATCCCCAGACCTTAATCCAATAGAACAGTTGTGGGCTGACATTAAAAATGATGTTTATGAGGCAAAACCAAGAAATGCAGAGGAATGTGAAGCATTTTTCTTCATGTTGAGATTCAGAATAGAATGTGCAGGGGGTCCAATGCATTTGTGTAATTTAAATTAAAAGTTATTATATGGATATGGAGCTTTACTCACTTTTTTCAATACACTTCTATTATTTTGAGCACAACTGTATACACATGTTTTAATTACACAAGCTGCGTTCAAGTCAAACCAGGACTTTTGAAATGATGTAATCTGCTACATTAATGCACTTATCCCAGTGTTTCGTTAGTGCTTGGATACCATCAAGGTAGAAACTTTTCACAGTACGTTGGAGGCATGATCAGACTGCCTTCTTACATCTGACACACTGGCCTCCCAGGAACTCCTTGTTGCAATTGGGCTACAAGTTATCTGTTGGCTGCAAGCAATGTCTGCCGGAATCGTTCTTCACAGGTGTATGGCCTTCTTTAAAATGTTTTACTCCGGCCATGAAACTCATCATACTGTGCTTGAAGTTCTCTGTAAATGTCAATCAATTTTATGCCTTTCATTCACTAGAAAGTATCAAAAGTCCCTGTTTGACTTGAACACCCATTATATTAAATTGGATTAAAAAAAAAAAAAAAAAAAAACGCTGGTTATTTTGTACCATATTCATGACTTTCTATGTATATAATTACAGGTGCTCCTTGACCTCTGATGGGTGAGTTAAAAATATTATAAATCAATTTGCATTAAATAAAGTACACCTAACCTACTGAACTTCACAGCTTATCCTAGCCTACCTTATACAGACCACTAGGATTAGCATACAGCCTAGCAAAGTTATAACTGTTTTATAATTAAATGTAGAATACATCATATTTTTAAATTGGCAACACCGTATACTGTAAAGTATCGTTTGTTTTCCTTCGTGATCAAATGGCTGTCTGGGTGCTGTGACGCACTACTGCCATCCAGCATCACGAGAGCGTATTATACTAACCCAGAGCTCATCACCAACCCAGAAAAAAAAATATCAAAATGCTAAATTTGAGGTAGGGTTTTTATTGAATGTTCATTGCTTTTGCAAGTCCAAAAATCTTAAGATGAACCATCACAAGGCAGGTTACTGTCTGAACTGGTTTCTGTCCAGGGACCACCAGATAAAAGTGTCACTACAGTGTTTAATCCAACAGCCATAAACATCCGGAATGTAATAATACGTCCCTGATTTGATAAAGCGCAGAGGATGATTCATAAAATTTCTTGAATACATTTCCAGTTAAAGCTACCATTAAATAAATTATTTACTTTTTCAGGTTAACAATCAATAATGGATAAATCAATTACTGGTTAAAAAAAAAAAAAAAAAAAAGCAGTACAATTCCAACTATAGTAATTTGTGTGACAAATTAATGAGGCACAAAAATTAAATAAATAAATGCCTAGTGAAACTTGATCGTCTCGGTCCTCATTCGAAAAGGACACGGAAAAAGAGAGACCTCAACTGTAAGTGTGCCCTCTTGTAACATAAGTTAAGAGACAAGTGAGCTATGGAGAAATATGATGCAAAACATTGTCAATCAACAAATTCTTTAAATAAAAAGAAAATTTAGCGATTATTAAATAATATTTTTTCTTTTTGATTAGTTACATTTTTCTAAACATGCATTTTTTAACGGTGCATCCCTAATAATAGTCATTTGATACTTATCTAATATTATGTAAAGTCAAAAAAACGTAAATGAATTTTATTTTACGGTAATGTTAACTCGAAATATTCTCTGTTTAACTGTGAATCGTTCGATTAAGTGATGACCCACTGGAAGACCGGAGAACTTCCATGGGGTTAATAATAGAGATTTCAAAAGACCCGTCACTCATTTTAGATTTGCTCTTCTACTATTTTAACTCAGGAACATGTGATGGCTGCTCTTGGGATGTATTCTTGAGTGATGCCATGTTCTAGGGTGCACCAATATTAAAATGTGACAAACCTATGCAGAATGTAAATGCTGGGAGCTGTGTACACAGTTATTACAGTCTTAAAGTACTGTATATTTCAGCTGAAATCCAACAAAACTGCATTTACAAGTAAAGGGGTACCAAGAAACACGCACAGAAGATGCGTTTCCTTACTGCTTGTCTTTAAAGTAAAGCCTATGGTGTTGCTGGGGAGATGCCCATCATCTATCCATCACCCATCCCGTTGCTATGATATGAATGATGGGCAACAGAGACGAAGGACAAAGGACACCATCTGTCTCCGGGACACGAGTGCAGTGACAGCATCGACTCTACATCAAACTCAACATGAAGTCATGTTTGATGAGCTTTCATCAGGGACTTCATAAATCATGTGCATGTCTCAAACCCACTAACACACCTTCACCTACATGTACACTACATACTGTATATTTCACTCTCGTTCAGCCTTAAAAAGATTTATTTATTTTTTTTAAGTATAAAAATCCTCCATACTGGCACTTGGATGTAATGTTGTTCAGAATCTACAGGGACTAAGAGTGTAAAAGCAAGCATTTGGTACAAATCTTCCAGCCTACACAATATTCCACCTTGTTTATTGTGGTGTTTGGCATGCGGCTTTTTGTGCTGGCTTGCTACGGTACTAGAAGAAAAGCACTTAGATGCTGTTTTATATAAATGTATTTTGTTATCCCAAGTGGCGCAGCAAAAAATCTTCACTCTACTGTTGGGAGATGGTGAGGCTGAACCCTGTTAATGTCATCTTTTGGCTAGTAGGGGTGTTTGTTTAGAAACAGTGTGTATTCGAACCATGATCTCTTGATCAATTCAGTTAATAAAATTTTTTATGAAATTTTCTAAATATTCTGATCATTACTGCACCTAAAATTACACATTATATATTTATACATTTTATAGACACACAGTACTGTGCAAAAGCCTTGAGCCCCCACATTTCTTCATATTTTTGCTTCCAAACAGCCAGACCTTCTTGTATTTTTAATATAGCCTTGAAGAACAGTTCTCCAGCCTTCCTGAAGCACTTAATTGTCTCTATTTTTCAGTCCAGTCCCTGAGCAATTGTATTAGGAATGTTTTTGTTTGTTTGTTAAGCCACACAGTGATTTTTAAATCATTCAAGCACCTAACTTAAGGTACAACTCAGTGAAAAACAGGTGCAGATGACGACAGATGATCAGGCCGGTAATTAGTCAAATGCTGAATGCTGAGTGGTTGGAACAGACGAGAGGGGAAATGAGGTCGCTGCTGAGGTTGTTACTTAAACAACCAGTTATTAATGTAATTAATATCTTTATGTACTTTACTTTGCAACCTGGTAACAGTAAAACATTTGTTTGCATTTATTTCGTTTAATAAAATTTTATATGAAGAAAGAAAGGTGCAAAAGCACAGTACTGCGTTACCCTATATACAGTATAGTACATACTACCCCCAGTGCAATGTATACTATATGGACAAAAGTTTGTATCCAAATACATACATTTGAATATGGAGTTGGTTCCCATTTTGCAGTTATAACAGTTTCCACTCTTCTTGAAAGGCTGTCCACAAGATTTTGGAGTGTTTCTGTTGAAATTCGTGCTCATTGGTTCTGTAGAGCATTTATGAGGTTGGACGAGAAGTCCAATCTCCGTTCCAGTTCATCCCAAAGGTGCTCGATGGAGTTCTGTGAGAGTCAGGGTTCTGTGTTGGGGCCAGTCAAGTTCTTCCACACCGAATTCATCACAGTTTCCTCTGTTTCGGTTTCCTCCCACAGTCCAAAGACATGCAGGCTAGGCTAATTGGCATCCCCAAATTGTCCATAGTGTGGGAATAATTGTGTGTGTGCCTTGTGATGGATTGGCACCCTGTGTTCAGGGGTGTACCCAAATTTAGTAATTAACAGGTTTGGCCGAATTTGCCCATATAGTGTATAACCCTAGCACCATAACATAATACATAATGTACTGTATATGTGGCATAAATTACACAAATCACACAAAACCTTATAGGTTTATGACCTTATAGAGTAAAAATATTATGTCTGTGACCTTCCTACATTGATTTGAACGAAGCAACACAACAGACTTTGGAAACAACATCCTCAGAGGACGCTGTAGTTTCTGTAGCTAAACCTGAGGAGAAGTAAAACCTCTGGAAAGTCATTTCACATCAGTGTTAACCGAGCTAACGCGGTGTGACGCTTACCTGCGTAGCACAGCGATCTCATTCTCAATGCTGCTCTCCTTCCCCTTCAAGGCCTTTTTAGGGATGCACTTAACGGCAAACATCTTCCCTGTGGCCCTCTCCTGAGCCAGGACGACCTCGGAGAACGCCCCTCTAAAACACAGAGAGAGAGAGAGAGAGAGAGAGAGGAAATTAATGTGTTATTCTGTAAAGCAGCGCAGGAAGATACAATCGATCGCCTTTGTGCATAGGTTTACAAAACCATCAGCATGTTTTGTTGGCTGATCTACGAGATGTCATTTCATGACGGAGTTGTTTCTCTTATCATCGCAAGATGAATGGACGCACACTCGCTGCCTCTCACACACAAACAAATAAATTGATAAGCCCTCTCTTTCGGCGGCCGCGAGGAAGATGGAGCTGTTTACACGAAAAGTCATCATCCACACACTGCTATTGTACCCGAACAGCTCCTTCAACCTTCTGAGTCCAGAGCCGCTGTTTATCTCCCCCTCGCCTCGTCTCTCGTGTCTGATTTCAGCAGCAGCTCTTTTTCAGCTGAATATATTCTATGCTTTTGAAGCAACAACAAAAAATAAATAAATGACTCGAACATTCAAACTAACACCGTAGTACGTACAGTAACAGCTTTTATAGAGAATTGCATCATTTTCATCGGTGTTACTTGTCCAAGTTTGTTTCGCTAATTTATGAATGTAAATAACCAATATTGAATTCAAAGAACTTTATTACTGCAGTAATTTGAACATTCAGCGAGCGTTACGCCTGATCTTTGAAAAATTGTCATAACTTATCTCCACCCTGCAGAAGAGACGCAGGGAACTGTACACACAGTCATTCACCAACACCACTTGCACGTAACGGAGTTATTGTCACATCCCCCTTAAAGTCCTGACCTCGCTCCAAGACATTTCCACATGTTTGGGCCATTAACCCATGAATCTCGAGCAGCACAGATCCATGCTGGAAATGTTACACTGGCCAATTAAAAAAAAAAGTATATATATTGTATATCCAAAAAAGGTCATTAAAATTAATGAAATAAAATGTATTTCATCATATTTGCATCATACTGCACAGTTCTGCACCTTATACTGTATATATTTAATAAAACATATCATGCTAGAACCAGATGGAAAGGAGTTCCTGGGAGGCCAGCTTTTCAGACACGAAGCAGGCAGACAGATCATGGCATCGATAAAATACCAGGGCGAGATTATGCATCAGGGTTGAAGCTGCCATGGTGACATGTATAAACAACCATTTGCTGATGAAGCTCTGGAGGGGGAAAAAAAAAAAGCAGGGATAATCAACCATCTGCCATGCCATGTAAAAGCTTTAAAAAAAAACAAAAACACTCCAGTCCAGAATTCAGTCTGGACTTTAAGTGACTATTTGTCTGGGCAATCTGTGGTCGTTGCTACGCTACAGACACGGTGACACACAAAACCAACTAACATGGCTGGATGCATAAAAGCTCCTGTGAATGCATTTTACAAACACACACACACTCGTCAAACAAACCATAAAGACTTGACTATTGGACTAGTGATAAATCGCCTCCCCAAACGCTCATTAAATGACAGAATTCCCCCTCCCTTGCGTTCGCTCTCTGATGTACGTACGCCTTTACGTGCAGGCGTGGGTGTGAGCTTTGAAACTGGCTCCTTAGATAAAAAATTAAAATGCCTAGAAGCTGCTTGGGGTATAGATGGGAAATTTTTTTTCATTCTCACACACACAAGAAAACCCACACACCATCATATTTTAAGTGTGTTAATCAACACGACAGCCAAAATAAATTTGTTCCTAGAATTTCTTTTATGGTCACATGCAGAGAAAGAGAGAGGAGGGAGGGTGGGGGGGGGGGGGGTAACATGATTCAGTAATGTTGAATGAAAATGAAGAGACAGAAGGAGACATGATGAGGGGGCGAACACGGGAGATATGAATGAAGCTCATGAAGAAAGAACAGCTGAACACTCGGGAGATGGAGACACCATGAGGTGCATTTGGTTTAAAAAAAAACGAACATTAACATCATAGGTATTAGATCTGAATAGTGTCCAGTAGGGCTGCACAATATATCGAAAAATTATCGTTATCGCGATAATAGTATACGCAATATCTGTATCGCAAAGAATTGCGATAAATGAAATCGATGAGTGTCTGGTTACATGTAAATAATGTAATGTTTGAAAGTAATTCATATTGTGTTGGCAGGTTTATAGTAACAGCAAATCAGAAGTCAGAATATCTGCTGAGGGGTTTAAGTCATTCATAGTGTTTTGAAGTCTAAATATTTGCAACTTCCTTGACATATAGGTTCTTTTTAGCCTGAATTAGATTTAATTACATCAGACGAATATCTATTACCTGTTTATTTTAGTATCATCATTACATATATAAGTGATAAAAAAATAGGCAATAATAATAATAATAATAATAATAATAAATGCATTTCTCTAGGGCAGTGGTTCTCAAACTTTTTCTGTCATTCCCCACTTAAGGGGGTGAGCGAATTTTCAAGCCCCACTTGTCAACAAAATAATAACGAAATTGGCCAAATTTACTGTTTATTGAAATATCAATTCCTAAACCAATACGATCAAACACCACCAAGTTAAAAAAAGATAAAATACACGTGCAATTGTTACAAGGCTTACGTTGTCACTTATCTTTGCATAATTGACCCCATGTTTATTAGCTGCTCAACAATCGTTTGTAGTTTTTTTTCACTGGCCAATTCTGTATGCAACTTTGAATGAAGCCATTTGTGCTTTGCTGTCCACTGATTCAGATGTTACCATGCGATTCTCCTACTGTCTGTATTCTGCCAGCTTTCTTTCAAAGACGTCCAGTGGCTTATTAACGTGACTGGAGTGTGTTGTCTCTAAGTGTCTTCCTAATTTGTTGGGTCTCATGCGGTCTGCTGCCAGCAGTTTAAGACACAAAACACACACGGGTCTCTCTTCTGCCCCCACCATCCCCACCATGAATCCAAGCTCAAGATAGGCTTCATTAGGGGTGGGTGATGTAACCAAAATCTTCCATCACGGTAGAAGCAATTTTCTACCTTCATAACGATATATATCACAATATAGCAATTTGTATCTGAAAATACATAAATAAAAATTCAAACACAAAGAAACTGTTTTACATAATGTAATTTTTTTATGTAATTTTATTTAAACTGTGAATTGCTGAGGTTTGCCGCATTTTTTTACTTTGGCCATATTCAATTTGTATTTCAGACGATAGAAAAGGTTTGACGTGATTCCACCACTTGTTAAAACAGTGCACTTGTGTACCTCACAAATCACGTTCATCTCATTCGTATCACTTTTCTTATTCCCGAACCAATCCCACACCACAGACGAGGCACATTTTTTCTTTACAATCTCCTCGTTCTTGGTAAACTCACTGCTGCTGCAGCGTCTTCTTCCATTGTCGAAGTGTATGTGAAGCCAAACACATCAAACGTGTGACGAAACCGCGGCACCCGATTGAACCGAATATCTGCGCAAATACAGCGCAGCGCGACTATCTGGATAGCGCAGTGATGATCTGGTTTATTTGCGCAGCCCAGTGGATCACACAGCGCCGCTCGAATCACAAACCTGCGCGACCCACTGTGTTTTATTTAAAAACAATTTATTTAAAATGTCAGGACTGTTTAATATTGTTTCCGCCTTGCCATGCCTGGTTTGTATGTGCGCATCCCAGCGGGGTAAAATGTATTTTGATGGTCGGCGCGGTTTATTTCTGTCAGAGTCGCGCAGCGCTGCCCAGTGGCTCGCGCAGGTTTGTGATTCGAGCAGCGCTGCTCAAGTTTGTCCGACGTTAAACCATTATTGTTCCACTATGGTTCCACTTTTTCTCCCGGCCCACAACTGATGTTATTTTAAATTTACTTGTATTAATGATCCATTTATTTGTGTGTGATTGTTTAGTTTTGACCGTACGCTCTTCATTATCAATAAAGAAAAGCATGAATTAGAATAGGTACTTTCCTGTTTTTCCTCCGGTTCATTGCGCCCCACCTGTCATGTCTGTATTCCCCACTAGTGGGGCGCGCCCCACACTTTGAGAACCACTGCTCTAGGGAAATGTTATATCGCAAGAAATATCGTTATCGCAATATTCAACAACAATATCGCATATTTTCCTAATATCGTGCAGCAATAGTGTCCAATCAGGATGAAGATGAACTGTTTTAACCACATTTTATTTTTATAACATTTTACCCCATTAATTCCCCCCCCCCCAACAACTTTACCCTTTTCTTAGTGTGATTTTTTTTAAACCTGGCCTTAAATATTCTTCTACATCTTGTTGCTCGTATTTTGTTCTATCAATCAATCAATTAATCTATACATCAATCTAAAACAAAAGTCAGGGGCTTTCTAAAAACGATAGTAGTGCAATCATTTTAATATCAACAGTTCTGTTAGAAAAAAAATAAAACACTTAACTTCCATAACACACACTTCAATGTCATATATAATTATTAAACTAATTATTAAACTAACTATAAACTTATTATTGATTATAGGTATGAAAAAACGAAGGTTTGTGATTTTTGATAAGATTCACTTGTTTGTCTTGTCTGATTTCCCTGCTGCAATATAATATTTTATCATGATACAAAGTTGCTGATTTGATTTGAATTTAAGTTTCACGATTGTAAAAATATCCTAATTCTATATTCCACATTTTAGATTTTATGGCAATTCTATTACAAGACACTGTGCTGCCTGCCAGTGTGTGATTGTTTAAAGCATGCCACCTGTAGGATCATAGAGGAACTGCACCATATTAGCACCTCAAACACAATCATTTATTTTTTGTTTTGGTCCTTCCACATGCCATCTGGCACACTGAGTGATGGACACTCCCCACCCTGAACATACTGTACAGTATATCTGTCATTTCTGTGACAGTTAACCAAGTGGTCGGGTTGCTAGTTCGCTACAGGTCTTTGAATTGTGGGAGGAAACCAACCAAGCATGGGGAGGACATGCAAACAATGTGCCCACAGGGTCCTTAGACGGAATCGAACTCAGACCCTGGAGATCCAAGGTGACAAGTGCTAACCACTAAGCCACCATGCCTCCTAAACATACAGTAAATAAATAAAAATCATCATTGCTGAACGTCCTATTTGTAGACAAGGAGAGATTGTGATCGTTTAGTCATTTTGTCAATTTTTTTTTTTTTTTTAGATGCGTTTATTATGTGTAGAATAAGTGACAATACGATACAATCCTAAACCAACACACAACAAATAGAATTAATCAGAAGTGATAATCTAAAGTAGGCCTCAACTGTGTGTGTGTGTGTGTGTGTGTGTGTGTGTGTGTGTGTGTGTGTGTACGCATGATGCATTGGGCTTAGATGCTATAGGAAGCACATGTAAGATGTTATCGGGTTGTGTGGTCTCTACAACTTGTGCATCTACTGTGCATGCGCGCGTGTGTAAAATAAAGATAGAAGCGCGTTGTACAACAAGCTCTCAGATATACAATATATCAACAGCTCTGCTTCATTAACACAACATGAGAGGAATGGAGCTGATGTAGGAGTCATACCATGACACACACACACACACACACACACACAGGGTATTGCAAAAACCATTAAAAAAAACAAAAGCACACACACACACACAAACACTGTTCAAACCAAAGCACCACAGGCTTGATCTATTCATTTTGTGACTAGATGATTTAAAAATAAATAAATAAAAAAAATAAAAAAAAACTATTAGCTGGGGTAAAAAAAAAAAAAAAAAAAAAAACACAATGTTCTGCTCGAAAGCAAAATCTGAGGTTTTAAAACCTATTGTTTGAGGATAACGTCAGAGTAAAATGTCAGAGTAAATGCAGGAGGCGAGACGGGGGCAGAACGCGTCCCTTTACTTCTAAGCACCTGCTGTGTTTTTTAAACCGCTCACTTTTCTAAGAAAATGTCAGAATTATCGCTCACTAATGCTGTTTCTACTTTATTTCTTTTTTGGCAGGTATAATACACATTCATTCACAGCAGCATGTATTACTTACATTCGTCAGATTTGATCAAAAACTAACATAAAATATCAAACACACTAAAACCTCAACCAATTTTTGTAAGTGTGATAAACAATGTTATACAAAATCAAATAATCATATTTAACTTTTTTTTTTTTTTTTTAGCATGTTTGACTGTTAATACTAGTTGCTAATTGTTAGCTTATTATTGCTATAGCTAGCGCCAGCAGTTTGTTTACTGAATGTGTGCTAGTTTCCTCCCCCTCATGCTAGCTCCTCTGGTTTGAGAAATGTACTGAGGAATGTCTACACACATTAGGTGAAAGGATTTGTATTTCTGGGATAGTTCTTTGTTTTATCTGTCAGATTTGCTATTTAAAATGTAAAATAAATTTTTAGTCATTTTTAGACATTCAATCAATCCCCAGTGTGTGTATATACTGTGTACTGTAAAAAGAATCCTTGATTTATTTTTTTACTTCTTTTTTTGGCTGAGACATTTAAACATTGTCCTCCTATTTTAACCTCATTTAAGGAGATCCCCTTGTTTCTCTGCTATACAGTTCTTTGTTGGGGCATGGCTCAGCAGTAGCTCATTTACATAGACACTGAAACTATGCTTTCAGACGAGGAGTGAAATAAAATGATGTATAAAAAAAAAGATAATGCAGTATCATTCGTGCTATTAAAGGAGTTGCTGGGAGGCCAGTGTTTCATAAATGAAACAGGCAATCTGATCATGGCTCTACTTTCTATCTTGATGGTGTCCAAGCACTAGTGAAATGCTGGGATAAGTGCATTAGTGTAGCAGGGGATTATATAGAGAAATAAAGTCACTTTTTAACTGTGTTCTCTGCATAATCAAAAGTCCTGGTTTGACTTGAACGCCCTTGCAAAAAAACAACGTTAAAGTATCAGAAAAACTAAAGAGAGAGAGAGAGAGAGAGAATTGTGTAAGAAGTGTGTCTTGAAATCATTTCTGTCAGCACTTACGTTGTAAATGTTAAAAAACTGCTCAGCCCCAAGTAGGTTGTCAAGCAGGAGCAGTCGCTTTATAAATAAACGGTACTTTTTAAGCAGGGTTACCCTTTAATCTTACACGAGTAAATATTTAAACAGAGGTGTACCTTTACCGTGTGACATTTAGCTCTGTTTATCAAAATGGCATGCAAAAGATGTGGAGGCGATTATTTTATACCTGGGGTAGAGCACAAAATAATGAAATAATAATTAAAATGGTAATTAGTGTAATGTAATAATCTGGTTATTAAACACTCATCCATTTACATTGGATATTTTTGCGTGTGACGCCTTAAAAAAGAAAAATCAATATAGGGCCATTCGGTCCTCACAAAAAATAAATCACACGCTCTCTCATTTTGGATTATATTTTATAATGAAGGTACAATAATCTTTCATCCAGAATGTGTGTGTGGTGACGGTGCAAACTACACAATGTGGTGTCCAGTTCATGGGTGAAAATGATTCCACATTCTTCCAGAACCACACTTTCACACTCCTGAGTCCTGGAATAGCCGCGTGCCATTCGGGAAGAAAAACTCCACAGATGTGATAACCTGGTCATTCAGTACATTCAGGTCGTCAGCTGACTTCATTTTATTGTCACATATAACATTGCTGAGTCTAGACCTGAGCAACTGAAGCAACCCCAGATCATAATGTCTCCAGAGGCTCGTACTGTGGACACTATGCATGATCACTTTCATGCGTGCTCCTTCTTTGCTCTGGAATAGGGTCAATCTGGACTCATCAGACCACATGACCTCATTCTATTGCTCCAAAAAGTCTCACTAAAAAGTGATTTTCTTACGGACACAGGGCTGTTTTCTTATCAAACTGTCTTAATTTCCACTATTAAACATGGCTGTGATTTCTACTGTCACAAACACAAAATAAAAGATGTTTTACGTGCACACACACACACACACACACACACACACACGTTATAGTAAACAGTACAGTCGTGCACGGATGATGACTAAGACAGTGAGGTCACTAAGACACAGCAGGGAAGACGATTACCCACTGTAAGCTGTAAATAAATCAGAATTGTTTTTACAATTTAGGTAGATCCCGACTTAAGAACAAATCCAACTTACAAACCTGCTCCTAGAATGGAACTTGTTCGTAAGTCTGACAAAGTGAGTCTTATTCTTACATAAATATACAATGTGAAGCAAACCAATTCACTTGACTAAATCTGTCCCCTTTCCCCACACTACCATCATGTGGCCAAAAATCGCAGCTAAGAAAATTAATCTTACATGAAATATAACAGCGTTGACTTGGTGCTTGGTGGGTTTCCTCCGGGTACTCCGGTTTCCTCCCACAGTCCAAAGTTATGCAGGTTAGGCTAATTGGCGTTCCTAAATTGCCCGTAGTGTGTGATTGGGTGTGTGAGTGTGTGTATGCCCTGTGATGGATTGGCACCCTGTCCAGGGTGTACCCCGCCTAGTGCCCGAAGTCTCCTGGGATAGGCTCCAGGTGCCCCGCGACCCTGAACACAGGATTAAGCGGTATAATGAATGAATGAATGCTGATCTGTTAAAACTGACCTGAGTGCAAAGTGACACGAGTCGCCCTTACAGCTGTACCAGAGATGCATTTCTTCCTGACACAACACAGCTACGCTCTGCCTCTCACTGCCATGCTGATAATCTTATAATTAAAATACAACCGCAAGCTAACCATATGTGACAGAGCATGAACATCCTACTGTAATATGGAGCAGAAATGAGAACACATTTCAGGCAGAAGTCATTCATATACTTATATATATTCAGTATACTGGGGAAGGGAATCACCAGGGACGACACGATACAATATCACACGATATGTGCTGGTTCGATCTGTATCACGAATCAATAAGTATAAGGATTTTGTAAATATCTTCAGTATTCTACCCTACAACATTTCCAAAAACAAACATTTCCAACAGTGATTGACTGATTGTACTAGTAATCCAGTTTGAGGATCTCTCCAATGCCAGAAACTTCAAAGCACTTTTTGTAAGTCTGGATAAGAGCAGCGTAATATCCTGATTTTTTAAAAATTCTAATCAAAAAGGAAATAATGTATTCCTACCAAACAGGATATTGTGTTGCCTGCTAATGTGTGAATAGAGGATTGTGCCACCTGCAGGATTATAGAGGAACTGCAAAATTTTACCCCTGCAAATGCAAACATTTAAAAATAATAATAATAAAAAAAAAATCATCAAAACATTTTTTATATTAAGTCAGTGTGGCGATACATGAATCTTTGTGCATCTACCGACAACAACTTATGAAAGCAGGTTTTAAAAACAGTGAACGTCTGAAAGTAGACTCCATTTTAACTTGCAATGCAGAAGCAGCTCAGTGGCAAGGCCAACATTTACACCTAAAAGCTAAGAACAGAAATCTAGTGAAAACCAGCAACGGTACAAATAAGCTGTGCAGTGATCACCACTGAGACCTCGAGCAAGAAAACAAGTTGTAATGCCGTGTATGACTTAATTTGACGCAGAAAGTCAGGAATGTGTTGTTTTTGATCTTTGAATGTGTTTTTTTTTATTTATTTATTTATTTTTATTATTATCTTTGTGCATTCCAGTTGAAAGGTGGAAAACCCTTTAATGTCTCCATGTTTGCCTTTTCCCAGCTAACTGTAATAAATGAGACAGTTTGGCCAAGCGAATATTAGTACATACACAACTAAAGTGACGGGAATCACCAGAGTCCACCCGATACGATATCACAAGTATATCACGATATCAAGGTGCCGATTAGTATTGTATTGCGATTCTGTTAGTGTCATAATTTTATAAATATTAATAATAGGATAATAAGACTTGATATTATGATTTTTAGATTTCATTATAACTCTAAACTCTAAACTCTAAATGAGCAAATATTTTACTGCTATCACACAAGATGCTGTGCTGCCTGCCAATGGGTGAATAGTATAGAGCCCCCTGCAGGATTATAGAGGAACTGCAACATTTTACCAAATCAAATACAAACACAGAAATGAAAAAAAAAAAAAAAAATGGTTTTGGTGTCAGTGTGGCGACACAGGAATTGACAAAGTAATATTAGATCATGAAATGATACGTAACTGAATTAATATTCCCCCAATCACCAAAAAAATTGCCTCATTATACAAAACATTTTCACCATAAGACCCGAACTGTACATCGGCTAAGTTGAGCGTGCGTCTGGGAGCTGGTCAATGTAATGTAATGAGAAGCAAGTTAAAATTTATAAAAAAAAGTTTTTTGGATTTTGTGCAAGACTTAGTGAAGACATAGCCCCATGGGTCCCAAGAATAAGAAACGCAGCCGCTTTGAGTTTGGTTTTTAAAGCCGCCCGCCGACAAGAGGAATCATAAATTAGGCTAAGTGAGGTTTAATGTCGAATTATTTCGCATTTTCCTTAATTTACATATCTTTCCTAAATATTTTGACTGTTTTATATGTAAAAATAGGAATATTTTGGTAATATTTTGGGTGGCTAGAACAGATTATCTGCATTTACATTATTTCTTATCGGAAAATGCGTTCCGCAATACGAAATTTCCCTTTAAGATGACAGAAACCGGGCCGGTAAAAGACCAGGTGATTGTTGTTCGACTGGAATTTTATTTGCAGATAAATATAAAATCTGTAAATATTCACCCGTCCCAATCAATTATTATTATTATTATTATAGAATGGTTCACAGACTTAAAGTAAGGTATATGGGAATGTTTGCGCGTATGTCTGTGCTCGTACGCGTGTGTGTGTGTGTGTGTGTGTGTGTGTGTGTGTGTGTGTGTTCATAGATAAATTTGACTAACCTGTCTGCCTTGCACGTTTGAACATGCACACACACTGCGAGCTGCAAACACCACCACGTTTCCCCGCACACCTTTTCAAAGCCGCCCCTTCCGTCTGTTGCTAGGGAACCCTGCAGTGGTAACAGTTGCTCGCACTATTGATCTAACTGTCGAAATAAAATATTGCATTGGCTTTCGTAAAAAACCGAGCTGCAAAACACACTGCTCGAAACGGACCACGACAGGCTTTTCACACATGCAGATTACTGTAATTTCCCCCGAGTAACTACGCCACCGCAACTCCGATGTTAGGGATTTAGATAAACATGAGCTCGTGCGCTGGTGTATAATTGAGCATGATTCATATCAACTACCAATATGAAGAGTTCAGAGGCTGGATGGCCGCTGGCACGGAGGAGTGTGTGGGCGCTTGTGCTGGAGACTTCCCTGGATCCCTGAAGCAGAATAAACAAGTTTAAAGGCGCACGGACGCGCCATCACGACACACTGAAAAAAAAAAAAATATCGAATTGAAAGCTGACAAGTTGTCATGAATATGAACCAAAACGCAGCAGCTTTTGCCCCCTTTTTAAGATTCGTCTGCATGAACACCTTACAGTGTGTATCCCTGTGCATCAGTGTTCACGCTGTGTGTCTGAGCGCGTGCACATTTGGCTTGTGAGTATCCGTGTACGTGCGTGTGTGTTAATTGGACTGTAGGAGGTTTGAGAGGAGCGCAGGGCTTTCAGAGACTAAACAGGACCACGGGTAATTACTACGTCTGTGGTGTCGTATCCTTGCCGGGTCCCATGACATCGCTCCCTGATTATTGGCTTTGGATCCGGCGTTACCATGGTGACGAGAGGAGAGGAGGCCAGAGCAGCGGATTAGGGACGCAGTAACCTTGTGGCAGCACGGGGAGCACGTATGCACATGGCAAGCCTGGCCGATTAAACTCCTTCTCTGGACACTGCTCGCACCTCATGTTTACTTCCAGACGATTACCAGGAGCGCGGGGATCGGGCTATTTCCCGAATCACTCGTGCATACAGCACAGCGCTCGCACACCATTTTTTTCCTTCATGCTTTATTTTGCAACATGGGTGCAGAGATACATATATATAATCTATATTAAACAGCGCACATCGTCTTTAAAATGCTGCAACTTCACAAACATTAGCCAAAACCACAAGGCGGAAGGGTATAACATTCCCCTGGGGTGTGTGTGGTTCTTTAAAACAAGCAGCGACAAAATTATTATATATATATATATATATATATATATATATATATATATATATATATATATATATATATATATTTATTTATTTAAATTTTTTTTATGACAATTATGATACATAGGTCAATCGATTTTCCCTCTACTACTCATTAGAGATGGGAAAAACTGATTTATTGATGTATCGTGATCATCATGTGGCGATTCGTGTATATAAAAATGAATAATTATTATTTATATATGTTTGCAGTTGAGGTGATAAAATGTTCCAGTTCCTCTATACAGTGGTACCTCTGCATGCGGACTCTCCGACTCGAAATTTTGCCCTAAGAACAGAAATTCTGCAAGAAATTTGCCTCGATTTTTTACCTCGAAATTTTCTGACCTCTAAGCATTTTTGTCATACAAGCGACGAGGCTAAGCGAACGCCGGCTAAGTTGCGCATAGCCGTTCAAAACTTGTTTGCGTCAGTAGAAACCAGGCGAAGTGGGTTTAGCCCGCTGATCCATATTTGTGATCATGTGATTGGCTGAAATTTTACCAGACGTCCAATAGGATGCCAGGGACGTCTCGGGAAAACAACAAACACAGTGTATTGTGAGGTTCGTCAGACATAAAATAGAAGCAAGACTTGTGTGTGTTGAAAAACATATTAGTGGAAAGCTCTGATATTTATACAGTTCTGTTAAAAAGTACTGCGGTCATTTATTTTGTTCTATATTTTTTGACATATTTCTCCCACTTCATTGATTTAGGTCATCAAATCAACATACAGTTTTTAAATGATGATTTTTATCTTTTTTTTTTTTTTTAAGTAAATTGAAAGTTCAAACCTGTCTGGGCCTACTTGAAAAAGTAATTGGTCCCAAACATAAGAACTGGTTGTGCGATTTAGCATTTGCGATGACTGGAGGAATCACTTTGGAGGAATTTTGGCCCGCTCTTCTTTGCAGAATCTTTTTTAAATTCACAAATCAGAGGGTTTTTCGAGCACGATCGGCCTGGTTCGGCCTGGGGGGGTGGGGTGACAACAGGAAGGGGGCAAATACTTTTTCACGGCACTGTATGTGAAATACAACAGTGATAAACAGATTTACAGGAGAGAAAAACACTCGGAGGTTCTCCACCCCGTCTCTCGTTTTAACACAGGTGTGTCTCGTTAAAAAGTGAACGTAGACTTTGGCACATTCGGGTCAGAACGTGTGTGTGTGTGTGTGTGTGTGTGTGTGTGTGTGTGTGTGTGTGTATAATTCAGGTGGGAGTGCGTCTGTGAGGTTAGATTAGAGATGACGAGTGTGTTACAGGCTGCTGGCTTTGATGGCACACATGGCAGAGCAGCAGCAGGATTGACAGTGACTCAGCATTGTGCACTTCTCACACACACACACACACACACACACACACACACACACACACACACACACACACACACACACACACACACACACACAGAGAGAAATATGTCCTGCGGACATGATGATATAAGCTTTGTCTTTTCCTGCTTTATCTGCAACATCTGACTTAACCGCTTTTGTTTTGTCCTCACACACACCACAAGTTGTTTATTCAACTGCTTATTGTGTATTTGTACAAGTGTGTGTGTGTGTGTGTTTGAGCACAACAGATCATACCGGGTAAAAGCCACAGGAAGTCTGCTCTCTCGCTTTAACAGTGCACCTGCACCCGGGAGAGAGAACGAGAGCAAGAGAGCAAGTTTGCAAGCGCATGTGTGCAAAAGCTAAGTGTGTGTGTGTGTGTATTTGCAAAGGGGCATCAATGAACACACAGGATGAAACTCCATGGTAACTCTATTAACATGTGATCAAATCAGAGTCAGACTGAGTGCTCCTGCTGCCCTTAGCATTAAACATTCTGTGTGTGTGTGTGTGTGTGTGTCTCACACAAAACCTCTCCTTTCATCTATACTCCTAAAGCAAAGAAAGCAGTGCAACTCTTGTGTTTTTAGTCAAGAATAGCATGGGGGGGGGGGACTGAAGGATGAAAAGGATGTGGGAAAGAAGGAGGAAGAGAATAATAAAAGAAGGAAGAGGAAGAGGAACTAGGAAGGAAGGAATGAAAAGAATAATACAGGAAAGTAATGGATGAGGAAGAGGATAATAAGATAAGAAAGGAAGGAAGGAAGGAAGTTGACAGGAAATCAAGGGAGCATAGATAACAGGGAGGAAGGAAGAAACAGGATAAAAGGAAAGATCGGGAGGATAAAGAGGGATAATGAAGACTGACTGGCTTGTAGAGCCGTCATTAATGTGGGAGCACTGAGTACCTCTCATCCCTCCCCCGAGAGAGCTCGGCCAATCAGCTCTCTCTATGCCTCCGGCTGCGAGAGGTAACAGCATCTCCTGGGGTTCGAACCAGCGATCTCCGGATGATAAGGCGAGCGCTTCACCACTGCGCCACTCGGAGGCTGCCTGATTTTTATGGTTGGCCTCGATGTGTCTCTTCAGGTTTCTGGTATTTTTCCCAGTAATTGTGTCCCGCACTGTGTTTCCCCTCCGACATCACTACACACAGCTTTCATTCAATATAAACAAAATTTGCCCAAATAGAGTAATACTGCTGTGATTTTCATAGGAAAAAAAGGTCGGCAACAAATATTTTTTTTCATCATTTTCTTTGACGAAATGAACACTAGTTTGTCACGATCCATTTCCACAGTAGTGCTGCTTGACTGTCTCTCCGTCCCCATGACACTGGAGAGTCACGCTAATGAGTTCTCATCATACAGCACTCTTTTTTTTTTTATTTGTACAGTATGGAGGTGACTGAACTGAAATGTGGGTTGATGATGGACGCAAAATTAAAAATGACTATTTATAAGGAATCAAAACAGACTTCTGGCTCAATTGTATATCGACAGATCGATAAGCACTTACGTTAAAATTATATCTATAATCTTATATTATGTGTGTGTGTGTGTGTATATATATATATCTTATAAAAAACCGTGAATCATTTCGTAGAAATTATAATTACAGTCTTGTTTTTAGGGTAACGTGCTGTGCTTTATAGGAGTCACATGGGGTCTTTTTTTCCGCTTCTGGTGTGTAAAAGCAGCGTCCTTGAATTTTCCATGCGGCTGGATGACCGTGTTTTTAGGAAGAGCGGCTGGCTGAACGGCAGTGCGTCAGTCTACATGCACGACGCAATATTAGACAGCTTCTGTCAATCCCTCGATTCATGTACGTTTATGTAATTGGCTGAACATGTAGGAGACACATGGTAGACGTCAGGGAATGCCCTTTCGAAAACAAAGGAAATAAACAAACAATGGATTTGTGAATCGAAGCGTCTGAGAGAATACACAAATCCATGTCCACTAATGGCAAGCGGTTTGTAAATGCACAATACATTCGTGAATGGCGTGACATTTATTTGTGAATTATGACACCGAACTGACTCCACTGAGGTCAGCTGATTTAATATCCTCTGAATAAACATGAGCGGCGATTGCGACAGTGTAATATCATGCAGTGATGACAAAACTGTCTGGAGCCTATCCCGGGAAACCTTATTACACCTCCCCTTCTATACTCCAACCTGACACGGCAGAGTTTCTCGAGTTTTCTTCTGCAACGATCCAGAATCTCCTGTATTTTTAACGCCGTCTAGAGGATCAGTTCTCCAGGCTTCCTGAACGACTTCTTCATTTTCAGTCCAGTCGCTGTACCTGAGCAGTTTCAGAGGAATGTTTGTCACATGATTCACAGGTGATCCATGTTCATAACTTAAGGCATGAACCAGTAAGAAACAGCTGCCATTAGTATCCTTCGTATCCTAGAAGTGGTTGGAATAGACGAGAAGGGAAATGAGGTTGCTGTAATGCTGTTACATAAACAAACCTTTAGGAAATCTCTTTAGGTACTTTTCCAGCCTGTTGTAGTAAAATATTAGTTCCCGTTTCTTTAATTTAATCTACATTATTTAATTTTACATGAATAAATGGGGCGTCGAGACTTTTACACAGCACTGAAAATAATACTCATGTTTTTAGTTTTTCAAATGTTTTAAGGTTACTATAGTGTTACCATGGATACTACAATTGTTGCTCTGGATGAGCAGCGATTTACATTCCTTCTTTAAAAAAATTTTTAATGGCACTGAAATGCATTAGGCGGTGTAGTGGTTGTAGTCGCCTTGCACCTCCTGGGTCCGGGTTCGATTCCCGTCTCTGTGTGCATGGAGTTTGCATGTTCTCCCCGTGCTTGGTGGGTTTCCTCCGGGTGCTCCGGTTTCCTCCCACAGTCCAAAGATATGTAGGTTAGGCTAATTGGCGTTCCCAAACTGGTCTGTGTGTGTACGTGTGTGTGTGTGTGTGTGTGTGTGTGTGTGCTGCGATGGATTGGCACGCTGTCCAGAGTGTACCCCAAGCCTCCTGGTCCCCGTGATGCTGAATACAGGATAATGTGGTATAGACGATGAGAGAGTGAAATGCATTAATTTCTCTGCAAATGCATAATCATTTATGTTATAAGAAATGCTAAATAACAATAAATAATATATACTTCTTTATTTATGTCTGTACTAAACATTTAAGAATACAAAAATAGCATACATCGGCTCTACAACGGGTATATATAAAATTTAGCCACGGGTGCCAATACTTATTTATTAATTTATGGTGAAAATAAGGAAACATGATTGCAACACACACACACACACACACACACACCTCAGTGTGTTGGAGAGTGAGGTATTTACACTCTTCTCCACAAAGTACAAAAGAATGATCCAATTAAATTCACACAAACTGCATCAACACAACAACGGTGGGCAATTATGCAAATTCTGCAATTATTAAAAAAAAACAAAAAAAAAAACCATTAGAGACAAACAGTAACATAACACTGACTAAGGGAAACATTCCCTTTTCTCTCAGAGGAGATTATTTTACACTCATTAAGTGAATGATTGTGTGTGTGTGTGTGTGTGTGTGTGTGTGTGTGTGTGTGTGTGTGTGTGTGTGTGTGTCTGCATGCATGTATGCATGATATCAGGTTCATCTGTTTCATCTCTTATTTCATAGAGCGGAAAAACAATAAGAGATTTATCTGATAGACAAGAACAAAAGCACTAAAGTAAGACCGGACAATACGAGCTTATAACATACATACTGTGTGTGTGTGTGTGTGTGTGTGTGTGTGTGTGTGTGTGTGTGAGAGAGAGTGAGAGAGACTCAAAAGCTAGATACTTTTAGGCGATCACAGAAAAAAGCAATAAGCAGACACACAGACTAGAACAAAAAGTAGCCAGCTGATCAAAGAAAAGTGCAAAAGTTTGTACCCCCTGTAGCATGGCTTCTACCGTACATAGAAATCTGCAAAATGTTCTGCATCCATTTAAATATTTTCCTAGAAATGAGTACAAATATAGATCTGAGAAATTTATATCTATGAGGACGTTCAAGTGAAACCAGGACTTTTGATCACACAAAATAAATCTTAAATGAATAATATTTTGAATAATGAAACCAAGAATAAAGACCATTAACTTTGTAATCAAATTCTTATTAATTTCTCATGATTCAGTTAACAGACTTTTTCCACAAATTACACAATAAACATCTACGTCATGAATATTAAAAGGCATTATAAAATAATTTTATTTAGGGGGGAAAAAAAAGACCATCTAATTTCAGGCCCTCACACTTGTTTTCGACTCGTGACTCGAGTTCTGCAAAAGTTCTGCACTTTTCCTAGTCGACAGTTCTGTGTGTCCACTACAAGGACAAGCTCACAGCACTAATGTCCCCATCAACTGGGACATACAAGACGTTTACGCTAAAAGTAACAGTCGGGATCCTTTTTTGAGGAAAGGTCATGCAGCAGAGGTTTACCAAAGTAGGTCTGCAGTGAAAGAAGGGGGGGGAGGACAGCAGAAGGGCAACGTGTGGGACGATGAAGATAAGCTGCTGAAATGTAGATATTTATGAAAACGCTGTAAACAAAACGCGCTGAAGATAATGTAATCTGAGTTTCGGGTATTAACCTTTTTTGGCGATGAAGTGATTTCTGCAGCATCGTTTCTCAGGAACATGCATGAAATTGTTGATTGTGAATTTATTTATAGAAAGGAGCAATCTTGATAGGGTGTGAACAGAATGTGAGGTGTCCTTATGGTCAATTTATGTTTGGTGCTAAAGCCTTTTAGCAAAAACAATACAAGTTATAAGACTCACAATGTCACCATACAGTACGTCCCCAAGATACACACGAGTTCCGTTATGGGAGCTCGTCCGTAAGTCCGATTTGTTCGTAAGTCCAACAAACTTTGTCATTCATGTTAACGAGCTTCACGAGCGATGTCCGCCATCTTTTCACCTCTCCATCGTTATTGATTGGTGCTTCTTAGCTCTGCTGCTGCTTTTTACACTTGATCCAGACATTTTGGGATGCATGCTGAAAATGTACGCCAGACATGTGATCTAACTTCCGTGGTTGAAAATGCATGAACACATGTTCGTATCTCCAAACGTTCGTAACTAAAAACGTTCATATCGAGGGGACTTACTGTACCTGCCAATAGCGGAAGGCAAAGAAACCACCCGAACTGCCATGATGTCTTTCTAGACGAGTTTAAAATCAGCTGCCTGCAAAAGTCTTAGAAATTTCAGGTCATTTCTGCTGGAATTGTCTCGAGAAAGAAAGGAGGAGAAGTACTTACACTGCAGATCTGGATTAAAAAAAAAAAAAAACATTCACAGAGTGGCACAAAAGATGGCGTGACCCAACACACCCATGTGGATCCAATCCTTTGCATATTTTAGTCCTGATTTCATCAAAAGCTGCATTTGAGTCAGACGGACAAACCTCAGGTTCCACCCTTACATCACCAAACACCGAACCAGTCCATTCATTTCTATGATGTCGAGCCTTACACTGAGATGTGTCTCAATTTAAGCACACACACTGAGCAAACTTCATCTAACCGCTGTGAAATCAAAGCTGTCAATCAGGTAAAAGGGAAGAGAAAAAGGGTGTGCGCAAATGATAAACTGACAGCGCACCGATCCCCCAGTAATCGACCCTGACATTCAGAGCTTTCTTCTTTTTTTTCCCCCTGTAAGGGCATTTTCACACTTGATTACTCATGCCTGCACCTCAGATTGATTCGAGGTTTGTGTGGGGGGGGGGGAAAACTACATCACAGGATACGGAGATTGTTTTCACATTCATCAAGTGCACAGGTAGTGGCAGGGAATCAACAAATAACTGAATTGCTAGGAAACGGAGGTTAAAAAAAACAACCTAGAAGCCTTAACCATTCAAATAACCATTGAGGAAACATGACATTTAAGAGCGAACATGTTGAACTCGGAAAAACAACAGTATGAAGACAGCCTGAGGGTGATTTCAACGGACGGAATGGCTGAAACCGGTCAGAACTGACTGGTTTCTCGCTACAAGCCTCATCATGCATGCTCTGTACGGATTATACGGGCTTGCACGTACTTGTACATACAATAAATGCAAAGCAATGAGGAACGTTAAAGAGGAATGACGCAAGTGGATTACATCATACAGTTAAATCCAGCCTCAGGATAGATCATAATATTAAATGCAAATTGTACCGACACAATACACTTTTATGGATAATGTGATGTCTTAATCCACAGATGGCGCAATAAAAAGTTGCAAACTCCAATACAGGTATGTCATTCGACTGCCTTGATTGCAGCACACAATGTGGTCTCCAGATCATGAGTGAAAATTTGACCTTTCACAATTTGACCCGTGCCATCAGGAAAGAAAAACTCCATAGATGTGATAACCTGGTCATCAGTACATTCAGGTCGTCAGCTGACTTCATTTTATTGCCACATAACGCTGCTGAGTCTAGACCTGAGCAACTGAAGCAACCCCAGATCATAACACTGCCTCCAGAGGCTCGTACAGTGGACACTATGCATGATGGGTGCATCACTTCATGCGCTTCCCTTCGTACCCTGACGCACCCTTTGCTCCGGTATAGGGTCGGTCTGGACTCATCAGACTACATGGCTTTTTTCCCCCATCGCCCCAAAGTCCAATCTTTATGCTCTCTAGCAAACGGAAGCCTTTTTCTGACGAGTCTCACTAACAAGTACGCAGCTGTTTAGTCCCAATCCCAATGAGTTCACATCACACTCCGATTGTGGATTAAACAAAGCTGATATCCACCAAGCATTTAAGTGATCTCAATCATTTATGGTTCGCAATCATTTATGATTTTTTTTTTAAATAACAAAATAAGACATTAAAAAACGATCAAACTAAAGCATGGATGTTCAGGGCCGGTTTTAAAGTTAGACAATCCAACCGTAACACTCTGACTCGTCTTGTATTAAAGTGAGAACTCAGACAGAAACATCAGAGTGAGCCCTTTCCCCTCAGGCTTCATTCGACATGCCGAGGAAGAAATCCCATGCTGGAGCTCAGGACATGAATTACACGAGGAAGTCACTGCTGAGAATCTGACAGAGCCGGGAACACTGCAGACGATGCACCAAAATAAACGGGAAAACAAGTAAGAGCTTTAATGAGCTGTGGCTCATCTAAATCTACTCCAACGATACTTTACGACAGCGTTTACTGTTAGAATCACTTTCCAGGGAAATTATATGAATGAATAAAGAGTCATGCTAATGTGAAGTCCTCTCCATTACTGGTGCTTATGAGAACTTGTAATACAAATGCAACAAATTATAAAGATTCCAAGTATTTAAGATTTAAGTAGCTTGGATTATCATCGGTATGGATTTCATCTTCCAGCTTGTGGCTCGGCTCTGAGCACCGAGTTCGCATCATCTGTTTTTTTTTTTTTCCTCCTGTCCTGCCTTCATTGTGCTCATTACTTTGTTTAGATTCTGTTTAATGTCTGCCTTCCTTTGGGAACGTCTTACCATGTGTTCATGTGGTGTCCATGTTCTGTACTTCCGAATTTAAACCCTCGTCAGTTCGATCACGGATATGCCTTGTTGGATGCTACAGATGTTAATCATCATTTTAGAATTTCCTTTAATAAATCACATACTGAGTATCTGCAGTATATCGGTGTCTGGCTTTCCATCATGTCTGTTATAAATATATAATCTGAAGCTGATGACGGGGTTCTCGATTCCCAGCCAAAATGTCCCAAACCCCCAGCCACTGGATGCACGCCATCCGTAGTGCTGGTCCCAAACCAGCATTAAAAATGCGAGGGTTGCATCAGGAAGGGCGTGAACAAAATATGCCGAATCAAATGTGTGCATCGGATGGACATCAGTGTAGCAACCCCAACAGCTTAAAAGCTGAAACATTGCTCGTTTTTAAAGCGAAAAAGGATGTGAAAAAGGGGTAAATTAGATCATAGGAGTACATTACTATGGACCTTGATGGATGTCAATATTAGATCATAGGAGTACATTACTATGGACCATCATGGTCCATAGTAATGTACTCCTATGATCTAATTTACCCCTTTTTCACATCCAGAACCTTAAATTCTTCTAACCAGCATCTCTTTAACCTTCCATGTTTACAGAGGCGTTTAAAACATGATCTATAAGTCTTGCCAATGCTTCAAGATTGTGGAATATTTATCCAGTGTTCATCGCCTATTGCATGTTTTTTAGTTTTTTTGTAAATCCACTTTGAAACCATATATCCCTTAAGGCGTCTCGTTCCTTGTTAGGTCTCCGTCGGTCTAAATATGATTTAGAAAGAAGGAGGTCTCTAGGGATGGGCATCACCAAGAACCACCAGATACAATATCATCACGATACCTAGCTGCCGATACGATTTGGATTAGTAAAATCTCTCAATTCGATAGTAAACATTTTTCAGATTTTGTTACAATTCTGACGGCACTGTGGCGTATTGGTTGGGACCGTCGCCTCACACCTCCGGTGTCCGGGTTTGATTCCCACCTTGGGATCCGTGTGCATGGAGTTTGCATGTTCTTCCTCTACTTGGTGGGTTTCCTCCGGGCACTCTGGTTTCCTCCCACAGTCCAAAGACATGCAAACATGCATAAATTGCCACGATCTCTAGTGGCCTCCATCACTAGTTCATCTTTTACTAATTTTTTACAGGATTTTCTTTCCTGTAATAGCACAACACCAATCCAATTCCATTTGTTTCATAGATTTGCATGCAGTTGCTGTCCAATTCCATGTTTATGTATTATATGCCATTACACTGCAGAACTGCAGTACAGAAGAGCATCGGCACGTACAGTACCAGCACATACTTGTCATCACCTTATCTTTCCACAATATGGAAAATACATCCCTGTCTTTTACTCTTTATGCAGTTTTCAAATTTTATGATTCACTTTTATGTGTCTAAATAATTAAACACCAGATAAACCATTAGCTATTTTTATCCACGTTTAAGTATTCTAGCCCCTCTCTGGGAATATCCAACCTGCTCCACTGAAATGTTACATACACCCGCTGGATACCGAGCAGCAGTTCATCGACGAGTGCGCTCCTCCCAGGGTAAGACGACGCACGTCAGCATCGCTTGATTGGGATCATTATGATCAGGGAGAAGATGACGCAAACATTAGACTTACAAATTGGAACTCGTTCGCATTTGTAGTATTATAGACACAAGATATTCATGGCCCGTTACTGCGCTCCTCCAATTACTGATGCTATGAGAGAAGATGTGGGATGATTTATGAACATCTGCTGCATCTGTGGAACAAAGCTACATTTACAAATTATTTCAAGATGACAAAAAGGACCGAACAAAACAGATTCAAGGTCAGGATAATAACTCTAGGAGGCTGAACACAGGATGCTGGCTTGGGTATGGAGATCATTCAGACTAATTGGAACAAACCCGACAACATGCTCCTGCATTTCAGCCACCTGACTGCAAATCAATACACACAGCTGCTGTATGTGACTTCCTATTGTGTTTCAGATTCGTACTTGATGCTAGTTTGGAAGATGATCCAAAGAATTCTAGCTTTCACCATAGAGATTTGGTCTATTTATTAGTTTGACACTACAGTGCTGTGAAAAAGTATTTGCTCCCTTTCTGATTAAATTTTGTTTGTTGTATATTCGTCACATGTAAGTTAATCCGAGGAAGTCCAAAATGCAGATTTTATATGATGACTCCATTTATTAAGGGCAAAAAGATGTCTGGCCCTGTGTGAGAAAATAATTGCCCCTAAATCTACAACAACTGCAATCAATCAAGCGTTTGTGATAACTGGCAATGAATCTTTCACATCACTGTGGAGGAATTTTGGCCCGCTCTTCTTTTCAGAAATGTTTTAATTCAGCGTAATTTTAAGAATTAACAGCCTGTGTAAGGTCATGCCACAGCATCTCAATCAGATTTAAGTCCATACTTCGACTAGGAGACTACAAAACCTTCATTTAGTTTTTTCTTATAGCCATTCGGATGTGCTGGTGTGTTTTGGATCATTGAACACATACACACAATAACTCTGGCGTAGTGTCAACCCGACTCCCAACAAAGATATATATATATATATATATATATATATATATATAATTTTTACCTTATTTTTGTATTTAAGGTGGTAAAGTTGAGGCATTCCTCTATAATCCCGCAGGTGGTGTGCTCTAACCCATTCACACACTGACCGCCAGCACAGCGTCCTGTGTGGTAGGAGCGTATTATTTGTTTTTGCGCTTCAATCCCATTTCTCATCACAAATCATCTTTAATTCTCCAAGGTTGCAAGGTTCCTACTACTGGTCTCACTACTTCACACTCCTCTGGAACTTTTCAGTAGGATTTGAGTCACGAGACTGGTCAAGCCATGCAATGTCGTCTTTACTTGTATATACTTGGGGTCTGTTTAAAATATCCGTCTTCTCTACAGATTAAGTTTTCGTTTGGCAGAGAAGCAACTCCATATCAAAGTTACTAGAATAACTCTGGCATATTCTCCAGCAGGCTCATTAAAGCATCCAGCTGCATGACTTGCAAAACTACACTAATCTGTATCCAACACGATTTCTGTTGTGCTCTTGGGGTAATTTTGGTAGGCCTGCAGCTCCTGGGAAGGTTCACCACTGTTCCATCTGTGGATAATGTCTCTCGCCGTGGTTCGCTGGAGTCGCAAAGCCTTAGAAATGGCTTTTTAACCCTTTCCAGACTGATACATGAAAAATTACTTTTCATCTATTCTTGAATTTCTTTACATCATGTTGCTTTTTGAGATATTTTAGCGCGTTTCACTTTGCCAGACAGGTTCTACTTATGTGATTTCTTGATCTAACAGGTCTGGCAGTAAATTATGCCTGGGTGTGGCAAGTGAAACTTCATTCATTCATTATGTAGCAAGGGGGCAATTACATTTTCCACATAGGGTCGGGGTAGGTTTGGACAACTTTTTTCCCTTAATAAACAAAATCATAAAAAAAATTAAAAAAAAAAGAATTTTGCATTGACTTGGGTTATCTTTGTGTAATATAAAATTAATTTGATGATCTCAGTCATTTGAGTGTGACACGTGCAAAAAAAAAAAATTTAATTCAGACGCAGATGCAAATCATTTTTGTATATGTATTTGTCTATTATTTCTACATTATTGACATTCTATTCATTAGTTCTGTAGAAAACACTTCATACAGCAATATTTTGCTACATTTTATATACAGTATATATTTAGTATGTGTAAACACATGACAAAATGTCACTCTTGGAACTACAAATCATATAATATGAATGTCGTCCATGTGGCAAAATGTATGTGCAATGTCCTATTAATACATCACCTGATCCAATCCATTTGAACGCAATATGCAGTCACTTGTTTATTCGCAAAAAAAGCAGTTATATTTCTAAATTATTTCAACCTTTCCGGGCGTTTTTCACTCACTCCTCAAAAATAAAACTGCTGCCTTTTAATTTATTCATCATCTTCAGATCAAACACTTTTTAGTCCACGTTCCACAAAGGAGGCAGTAATATGAGTCAGCTAATGAAAGCCCAGAGACCTCCACACCGGTGGCTGCCCTCCAAATGGCCAACGGTCTGTCACAATGCTGCACAAAGTGCGCACTTACCCAATCCTCATTTAGCAGCACAGATAGGGATCGAGGATGTAAGCAGAGAACATGAAGCCAGCCTGAAAGTCTTGGCTTTAGATTAATACAGCCGATGCAAGAGGCAAAGCTGAATGATTTAGAGCCGCTTTTAAACGCTGCGATTTAGATTAGAGCATTAAAGATTCTACCAAGCTCGAAAAACAATATACAAAAGTTGTTCAAGTCAAATCAGGACTTTTGATCGTGCAGAATAACAGAACACAGTTATGTAAAACTGTTTATCTACTGTATATAATCCCCTGTTACACTAATGCTACACTTATCCCAGTGTTTTACTAGTACGTGGATACCATCAAGGTAAAACGTTTTCCGAGCCATGATCGGACTGCCTGCTTCACGTCTTAAAAGCTGGCCTCCCAGGAACTCCGGTAATGACCCAAAATGGCTTGGAGTGAGGTCAGGACTGTAGCAATAACTCCCAACCGAGTTCCTGTAACGTGCAAGTGGTGTTGGTGAATGATTGTGTGTTCAGTTCACACAGACAGATCCAACTTATGTGCGGATTTTCAAGCATCAGACATTCCACTTGCTGAATGTTAATGGAACTACTGAAGTGCGCTACGAGCCACCTCGTCCGGGATCGTCATTCACAGACACACTGCCTTCTTTAAAACATTTGCACCATTTAAATGCAGCTAAGAGTCTCATCACAGTACTGTGCTTGAAGTCGGGTTTTCAGCTTCATTCGCTAGAAATTTCATCACAAGTCCCGATTTGATCTTAACGTTCCTCGTATAAAGTATGTTGGGATGTGATTACGATTTTTACATTTCTTTCTTACAGTATACTCACTTAAGTAGTGTGATTGAATGAGTCACAACGTATAATATGAGTAGGATTTTGCAATGCAGTCTGTAAATTGTACTGTTTGATCTCTAGACGTGCCAAATCTGAAGAACAAGCTGCAAGAGTACAATACTGCTTATAAAATATTATATTATGGTGATTTGGGACTCTTGAATCTGATTGGTCATAAAGTGTTTTTGCGGATTCTTACTGTATATACGAATACAGTTCGCTCATGTGCTTTTTAGCTGCTGTTTAGCTATAATTTTTTAAATAATCTTAGACAGACTTTGCTGCAGAGCCAATAGCGTGTATGGCACGACACACACTCATCAAGCCTGACTTTTGGCTCTATTCCATCCAGGTAGGAGGAGCTGGATCAGATCCCAACCAACCTCATGACATTTCTGTTCTGCACTGCGGGGCACTTGAATCTGACAGTACAATACAGAAAATACAGTGCATGCTGGTTTTGCTTACATACTGTAAAAGAAAGACAGGAACAAAGCTCTCCATAAATAAATGCAGTGCAAATTAAATAGAAGAATAATGAAGAAGAAACTCACATTTATCATAATTAGTCCACTTCATCACTGATCAGTATATCATCTCTCATACTGTAGCACTTGACGTGACGTGTTTAAAGTACAGAGTGCTTCAGTTTATTAGATATCAGTTCATTTTGAATAAAATGGTCATCAAGATCCAATGCTCGGTCCCAGGTTTTTGTTTTCTAATTATCTATGCTTAAAAGTCCTAGCTAACATGGTGAGATTTCAGATAAATAATCCAACAGCATGGACATCAAATCTGCTCAGCCTAATAATTTGTCCGCATCTGAATCAGGAGCCATTACAAGCCGGGCTGAAATTTCACTGAGATACTGTACATCCGAAACGATTACAAATCACACGAATAAAGCGACAGGCAGTTATTTGCATGACTCAAGAAGCTTTGTCCAAATACGACAGTTTATTATTAAAAATGTGACCGTTGTTCACATGCTGTAACTCACAGTTTCGGAATTCATTCACTCAACTCGTTTACACACAAACCGCTGTATGCTGGGACAATAAATGTTGCCCTTAAATTACTAGACAGGCAAACAGCTCTATAAATCACACAGCTGAATTATAACGCTGTCATGTTTATGAATATTGCATAGTTTTTAAATCGATTCCGTCTTCCCTCTGGGCTCCGGTGCCTGAGACGAATGCCGCAATCAGGAACGTCAACTACTTTCTCATTAAATGTGAACAGAAGGAATAATCTTGGGAGGGGGGGGATGAAGGGGGGGAGACACAATTTAACATGTTGTTTCATCTTCAGTGTCTGATGGCACACCAGGGCCAGATTCATTTTACTAGCAATTATTGCTTTTCTCACTTTGGGAAAGAAACTTCCACGGGCACTCTGTCGTTCATTTTATTACAACAATGTGATTCATTGCTTACATGCAAAGTATTAGATTTTAGGTGAAACTTGTTCTTAAAAATCTCTCTTTACTTTCGAATTGAATTAGTTTTACATGTAGAGGATGGACAAGGCAATGATCATCTGAATATTTATGAATATCAAGAATTAAACAGATTAAAAATGTATTAGGTGATAATTTTTTTATGCACAATAATGCTCCCTAGGTCAATTATCTTTTAACTTGTACACTAACTATTCAGATAATGAGCAATATCATTCATCTTCTATACCGCTTTATCCTGTATTCAGGGTCGCGGGGACCTGGAGCCTATCCCAGGAGACTCAGGGCACGAGGCAGGGTACACCCTGGACAGCGTGCCAATCCATCGCAGGGCACACACACACACTCATTCACACACTATGGTCAATTTGGGAACGCCAATTTGCCTAATCTGCATGTCTTTGGACTGTTGGAGGAAACCGGAGTACCCGGAGGAAACCCACCAAGCGCGGGGAGAACATGCAAACTCCATGCACACAGAGACGGGAATCGAGCCTGGCCGGGAATCGAACCCAGACCCTGGAGGTGCAAGGCGACAGTGCTAACCACTACACCACCGCGCCGCCTATGAGCAATATTGAACACTGTATTTCTATCTGTATAACTGTATGGCTATCTTCATAGACAGCTAGTCCTGATTTGAGTCCTGATATTATTTGGACTTAATTTGTCTTACATAACTAATACCCCTATCTCATCTACTCTATGCGGTTTTACTCACGGTGAGATGCGGCGTTAGGCACCGTGAGTCGCCGCGATTGCCCGCCGACGTTCCGCTGGCGCTCCGCGAAGTTCTGTAAGGTCCGCAAGCTTCCGCGAGGACCGGCAAAAAAATTGAACATGTTTAATTTTTCGCGTGGAAAGATGGAAGCGTACTCACAGCGTCAAAAATTCGCTGTGAATCATAATGCACCGGACTTACGGCCACCGCGCGAAACCTAGGTGAGATAGAGGTATAATTGTTGCGATTGTCCCGCCCGAAAAAAAAAGGCGCCTCTTGTTAACGTTAACAATTAATGATTAATTGATTATTTACTGCTAACATGCTCAACTCTTGTAAGCCCCGCCCACTGATCTGGAGCGAAGGATAACAAGCTACCTGGAAACATTACCCTCATAACCAGTGCGCTAGCTAACGAACTAGCTAGCTAACCTTGCCAGTGTTTGTACAGAACAAATTATGGTTGATATGCGAATGTTATGTTTTGCTAGTTTAATAAATTTACATTTAGGCATTTGGCAGACGCTCTTATCCAGAGCGACTTACATTTTTCATCTCATTATACATCTGAGCAGTTGAGGGTTAAGGGCCTTGCTCAAGGGCCCAACAGTGGCAACTTGGTGGTTTGTGGGGTTTGAACCTGGGATCTTCCAAACCGTAGTCCAATGCCTTAACCACTGAGCTACCCCTGACCCAATAATAAATGACTCAGCAGTGTACGTGGAGCGTAAATGCAGATACTAAACCCTACTTGTCTGACTAAAACAAGTTAGTTAACCAGTATGAAGCTATTCTAAAATGTTAGTAACAATATTCTGTACCGAGATAATGTGGGAGAAAATCACAGACATAGAATATCTTTCCATTATTT
This sequence comes from Channallabes apus, assembly GCA_030522415.1. Taxonomy (NCBI): domain Eukaryota; kingdom Metazoa; phylum Chordata; class Actinopteri; order Siluriformes; family Clariidae; genus Channallabes; species Channallabes apus. The sequence continues at coordinate 10,168,264 of CM060114.1, forward strand.
AGCGGTTCAGTACATTTATTGTCCTTTTATCTAATAAAAAGGATGGTTTGTAGTTTTGTCTTTAATCTAACGTTACCAGCATTAGAATATAGCTATTTCCAAGAACATTTCAAGTTAAATTCCTATACAAATTCTTATCCTTATATATTTTCACTCCCGTGAACAATTCAGGGTCTGGCCAGATACAGTATATTTCATTAAATTCCCACACAGGTGTCCGTGTGAGTGATTTTTACTAGTTAAAACTTTTCCCCATTTGGAATGAATGAAACGTAAAACGTTGACGTACAGGAGAAGGACGAGAGCATTTTCAAAGACATGCAGAGATGTTTGTAGATCACTGTTGTATTTCCAAGTCCATACAAACAAAGGCCCGATTGCTTCCATACTGTACCTTCTGAACTGTAATGACATTCAGAGAATTTGATATAGTGAAGAATCCTGATGTAGTATCACACAGTACACAGTTCTATTCACACCATCATTCACACAGCATGAACACCTTTAAAATGAGAGAAAATAATCAGGAAGTGTGCCAACACGGGACATCTGTCGGCAGAGTAACGGGTCTGAGAGGTGTCTGAGAAAGCCTCTTATCACATTTGGTTAAAGTGCCCAGAAAATCAACACTGGTGTTTTAGAGTCTCTTGGTTTTGCGGCCACAAATAAGACCAGCACATCTACTCAGGCATGCAAGATGTAAGGTAAGGTAGGTTAAGTAAGTGAAGGCTGTATTTAAAAGCCCCTCTGGAGTGGACAGGATTCAGGGACTTGCTCAAGGGCCCAATAGTGGCAGCTTTGTGTAGCTGGGGCTCGAACCACAGACCAGTAACCCAGTGTGTTAACCCTACTTAAAGCTGCTACTGCTACCCCAAATTAATATCCAGCTTAACATTTTAAGATGTGAACATTACTGTTATGATTTTCAAAGAGCCCGGATTGTTGGTCAGTCTGGTGAACTTTCCTAGAGCTAAGAATCTTGAAATACCCTTCATTCTGTTAAACAGATGTAAGTTCGATTCAATGAAAAGAGAAAAATAGTAACCTTGATTCAAGTCTGCTGAGTCAAAGATGTTTTCATGCAGTTCTGAGTCAACCAGGTCATGATTTTGTTAATATTTTTCTCTTTTTTTTTTTTTTTTTGAAGGAAAAACATGACCTGGTTGACTCAGAACTGCATGAGGTCTGTGAAGAACAACCCACTCGTTCTTTACCTATGCGACTTGTTGCTCGTAAAGAAACTAAAGTAAGGTCTTATCAGTAAGATATCAGTCTTATCTTATCAATTATAACATATTAAAGTGCACCTATCATGCAATTTTAAAGGTTGCTAATATTGCTTAATGAGTCTCTTAAAACAGGTTTACATGGATGCAAGGTCAAAAAACACTTTAGTTTTCTCCAAAAATAGATTTAATTTCACCCCATTTCTAAATGATTCGTAAACGACTCGTGTGACGCAGTTCGAAGATTCAGTCTGTCTAAACCCCTCCTTTCCGTGAGCCCTCACTGCTGTGATTGGTCAGATGGCGCGGTGCTTTATGATTGGTCTACAGCTACGTGTGTCGGAAAACAAAACGCCCATTACCATAACTGAACAACAGCTCTGGATACGAGTCAATACATAGAAAAGATGGCGTCAATTCCAGCCGGAGTCTGACGATGAAACGGTTGAAGTGGCACATTGACAAGAAACAGTTTGGAGCAGGACGTTTCTCAGTGGTACTGTAAGTGTCATATGTTAACAAGAGTGTGGTAACGTTAATTGTAAGATGGCGGGCAAGTTGTTCATGACGTAGAACGTGGGCGGACATTATGCAAATATGTTACGTAGTTTGGTGGATCCGTAACAGAGAAAGATTCGAATTGCTAACGACTCGTTTAGGCGAATGTGAGCCGACTCTTTTTTTTTCCATTTATTGTGCACGGTCGGCGTCACAACTTTGCAGATAGTTTATGTTCACATACAGCTACACGACACTGCATGAAAGATCATATTTGAAAATGCATAATAGGGGCACTTCAATAGCTAAATCTCATGATTAGTGATATACTCATTGCATAGACTTCTTACCCTCTGTACAGGGTCAACCTGGAGGGGGTGCAAAGCCACCCCCACGTCTTTGGGAGAAAACCCAGCAAGCAGAACATGGAAACTCCACACAGCGCTAACCACTACGTCACCGTAGCAGCTTAATCGCTTTTTATATTTACATTTTAGATTAGTCAATTGCAACTACATGCTTACTGTACTGTCTTTACTACTGGATGTTTGAAATTTACTTCATGATCAATAAAGTATCTATCATAAACCTATGATGTCTGTCTTCCTTTTGCATGTCTATGCATACCACAATAAAAAAAGTAAAAACAGATTTTGTAGATATTCTAATTTAATTGAAAGGGAAACGGCGAAAAATTTATACGATTCATTGTCCAACTGCATCCGCTGCTTAGCAACAGACATGAGCTGTATGTACATCTTGTTTGTGCAACTTCCCACCATAGTTTTCTCTTTTTAAACCCTTGTTTGTTGAAAATATGTTTGGACTTTGTTTTTGCGTTCATTCCCCCTTCGAATTCTTGAACTCGATTCAAGCATGTATGACCTCACTTCAAAGACATTACTGGTTACACTGACCATGACGCATCATGTCTATGCAACTACAGCATGCAGTTGAGATACACAATGTGTGCACGACATGGCTTCTGGCAATACTGAGGTACTGTAAAATGTGTGTGTGTGCGCGCATGTCTTTGTGAGCTCAATTGCCAGAAAGCTTGTTTATGGACACGGTTTTATTTTACTGCCTCATGTTGAACCCGTCCCTCGTCCCTACAGGGAGCCTAGTACTCTCGCGGCTGCCAATCAGGTTGGAAACCGAACAAGTCGCAATGAGCAAAAACGGCAACGAGAAATCTCACACGGATAAAAACAAGCTCTTGTTAAACTCGCGGCTACTTATTTAGCCGGCTTGCTAAGCCACTGCTTTTTAATCTGTTTAGATTAATCAAGAAGTACGTATAATGTATGGTCAGATCTTTGATACACTTGTTTTAAAAGGAAACACAGCATCATATAAAGCTATTTCATTGGTAATTTAATAGGCATGTAGATGAAGTTAGGCGGCGTGGTGGTGTAGTGGTTAGCACTGTCGCCTTGCACCTCCAGGGTCTGGGTTCGATTCCCCGGCCAGGCTCGATTCCCGTCTCTGTGTGGATGGAGTTTGCATGTTCTCCCCGTGCTTGGTGGGTTTCCTCCGGGTACTCCGGTTTCCTCCCACAGTCCAAAGATATGCAGGTTAGGCTAATTGGCGTTCCAAAATTGCCCGTAGTGTGTGATTGGGTGTGTGGGTGTGTGGGTGTGTGTATGTGTGTGTGCCCTGCGATGGATTGGCACCCTGTCCAGGGTGTACCCTGCCTAGTGCCCGAAGTCTCCTGGGATAGGCTCCAGGTCCCCCGCGACCCTGAACACAGGATTAAGCGGTATAGAAAATGAATGAATGAATGAATGAATGAAGTTAAGAAAATGTATTAAGGTAAACCTAAAGGGACAAAGAAAGGAAAAAGAGACATAACAGGAGAAAAAAACACTTCTTGCATGAAATCATGTTTTAAGCACAGTTTAAAAAGAACTGAAAGTGTATGACCCACTCAGGGTTTGCGAGATCTCGCAAAAAATATCTCACAAAATAACTTTTTTCCTCCTACATACTTTTTAAGTAGATTTTTCTTCTTTTATGTTTTTTTTTTTTTCATGTCCCTTTGCTGACTTCATAAATTCCCTCCAAAAGAAAAGGGACAAAATATTTTCCTTTTGGTGACTGGGTTTATGTTTATAGCGTGTGTGTGTGTGACACAGCATTAATCACCTGCATTAATGAGGTCAATGAAAGTGTCTCACAAGACATGTGAAGATGATATTTCGCAACCTGCCAGCATGGGATTACGATCATAATCGCATTAAGATTCTGAACAAGATGTTCTGACAATATAATGATCTGCCGCAGCAAAAACACCAGCATCACACCAACATGTCAGTATTACTGTATTTAAAATAAAAAAATAAATAAAAAACCTCAGCTCAATCCTGAGTTAACTTGTAACTGTTGCGTAAATGAACGCTATTTGCTGCGATGAATTCAACTGCACATTATGCACAATTCACTTTGTAGTCATTTTTAGACATTCAGGTGGGAACTGAATGTGCTTGTATGAACAAAAAGAAATGTGGGTTCCTATTTTTATATTGTTCAGGGCAATTAGAGTTTCCCCGCATATGTGACCTCATATGTGACTGCCCTACTGTTCAGCCCTGCTGTTCTCTGGAGGGGCGCTACTCAGAAGTCACTCATTTACAGAAACACCGAAACGGCACATTTGAAGGTGGAGAGGAATGAAGGGAGTCTGCAGTATGAACAAATGCACTGTATGAGAGGTGTTTCAGCTGGAGCATTAACACACCCTTTAAGGGTGCTCTGAGACCTGTGTTAACTTGTTAAAGAAAGTCAGTTGCCTTTAAACGAACTGGTTGCAAAACACGATGGCGTTACAATAAACAGATGTTCTAAGCACATATCCACAGAGGAGGCCACAAGACAAGCCAGTTACATTTCCAAAGGATTGAGTTTCATAGAAGGTTACTATAAGAACTGGAATAAACTGTGATGGAAATTTCTTTAAAATATAATATAAATTAATTAGAACTTCAATTTACCCAAAGCAATATCTATACTGGCGGCTTAGTAGTTACCACTGGCGCCTTGCACCTCCGGACCTTTGGTTCGACACCCGCGTCGGGTCTGCGTGCATGAACTTTGCATATTCTCCCCGTGCTTGGTGGGTTTCCACCGGGTTCCCCGGTTTTCTCCCACAGTTTTAAGACATGTATAAGGCTAATTGGTGTTCCCAAATTGCTCGTAGTGCATCAATGAGTGTGAGTGTTGGCTGGAGGTCCTACCACAGTCGTACAAATGGGAATAAAAATACAATGGTCCCTAGTTGGACTACAGAGGATCCTACTGTAGATGGATGGATGGAATATCTATGCTGCATGCAGAGCACATAAGCTAACAGACAGCCCAGGCGTGACCATCATCCTTTGCGTTCTGTTGTCACTACAGATCCAGTAATGCGGAAATGACGGGTGCTGCTATTAGCGGCTAAGGAAAAGAGATGGAAAGAGTAATTAATCATTACGGAGTAAGCGGGTTTTAAATCGAATGTGCGCATTACTGGATCTGTAGCGACAACAGACCGCAAAGGATGATGGTCACGCCTGGGCTGATGGGAATTGTAGTTCCCGCTACCTCCCATTCGCTCCATTCGCCTGAGCAAACTTTTCTCAGAAGACCTACGTATAGTTTTATCGAGTCATTTCGGTTTCTCTCTGAAAAGAAACGAGAGAAAAGAGCAAAAATCTCACACCTGCTCACTTTGCAAGTTTTTTTTTTTTCTGTACACGCGTGCTTTCATTGTGCCCAAATCGCTTGTTGGTAATGGCCAACATCAGCGAATCCTTTTAGAGTACTTATTTAGCAGCGACACTTTAGCAGTGGGCGACGAATACTCCCCACCCTGGAGGTATAGCCGCTCTTTCTGTGGCAGTTACTTAAGGGGTTTTATTGTCAGCTCTACGCCCGATTGTCAATCATACACTATGGGAAATTTATGAACGCCTAACCTACATGTCTTTAGACAGTGGAAGAAAAAAAATGGGGTATGCAGAAGAAAACCACCAGGAAATTCTTCCTCTTGATATTTTCATAAAAAAAACAGGTTGCATTTTACTTTGTTTTGATTGCTTTCATTAAGTGTGAAATATAGCTACAGTTAGACTGCTGTTGTCTTGAGATGTGCGTTTATTGGCATGACAACATACAATAGGCTCACATAATATCACAAAGTATTGGATACTGGATGATTGGGTCCTGGTGGCTCAGTGGTAGGTTTCTCCCCTGCCGTGTGGAAGGCCCAGGTTCATTTCCAACCCAATGCCCAAACCTGAAGCCACTGGATGCAGTCCTGGTCCCAAGGCCGGATAAAATGGGTGGATTGTATCAAGAAGAGCATCAGGCATTAAAAACCTGTGCTAAGTTACTGTGCGGATCGGATGGTCCGCTGTGGCGACCCCTCAACGGAAGCACCCGACACTGGATACTGGATCAATGTCACTGAACAATTATAAAGCAACCTTTTCTTTTACGATATTACGAGCTAGTTTTTAGAAATCATTCACCTTCATAAGCTAGTTATCTTGAAGATTAGCTTGGTTTCGGTTTCAGCATCCAATATAGAGAAAACATTTATCATGATTAAAACTTACAGTAATGTGTAATTTGTTTGTTCCTTTGTGAGTTATAAGCTCCACTGAGCTACACCTGGCCCATTTTTATAAATCATGGCATTCATTAAATGATAATAATAATACTAATAATAAATTAAGTAAACAGTAAGGTTTCACCCATTGTTATTGATATAAAAGTGATATAAATGACACTTCAGTATCATTAAATTGTCCAGTTCTACTTAGTAATATTTATTTGCTGCCTGAATAAACATTCACAATAAACAATACATACATACCTACCTGTACATACCAGATAATGCTTTTAATTTCATATAATTATCACCTTCTCAATTTTAAGGTCATTAAAAGGGTTGGATCTGTCCTGGGTTTGGATCTGGACTCTGTTGATGTTGTGGCAAAGAGGAGGATTCTGTCCAAAATACACACAATCTTGAACAATCCTTCTCACCCGCTATACGGAGTTCTCACCGACCAGAGGTACGGCCATAAAATTATATAACTCTTCTCTATAGCATTTTTACTCCAGGTCAGGGTCAGTAGTTCCTGGTTAATAACAAATAACATTTTACACTTTGACACTTCCGTTCACACAACTCAATGTTCTAAGTGCAATATCTGATTAAAATACACTTGTGCAAGACTTCTTTTCACTTACACTAAAGTTTTAGTGCAATAGGTAACTAAATTATGTGTCAGAGCCAATTACTATTCTATACTATTCTATTCCTATTTATTGTTATTTTTCGTTGAATTTTACATTTCTATTTCTTTAATTTTATTTTCCTGTCTAATATATACACCCCCCCCCCCCCAACTTAACTTTTCTTGCTTTACGGTAAATTAATCTGAGCAACTGTATAACCAAGAGCAATTTAATAAAGTTCTTTGAATCTTGAATTGAATCTTAACCTTTCTTGTGCTCGAGTATAATTGTGTATCTGCGAGATTTTGACAACCACAGGGTTTCCCCCTTCAACCATAATCAAAGCCAAGTGGCCTATTCCATGCAACACGGGCTAAAGATTACACACAGGCTTGCTGACTATGCACAGCACACATTTAACAGATACGTTAAAAAGCAAAAAAAAAAAAAAAAAAAAACCCACACACACAACCATTAATTTGGGTAGGCGTTTAGAAACGGATCATATTTGGAAAGAAAAAAAGCTTACAAAATCTGGCTGAAACAAAATCATTTTATTTTTTCTGACATCCAATTTAAGTGTCATTTTGGTGAGACAGAGGGAGAGCGAGGTAAAGAGAGGGAGAGATGGTAAAAAAACGAGGACAAGGCCAGGAGCACAAATGAAAGTGGAGCAAGCAATTAAGAGCTTCATGTCCCTAAATGCCGGCTCACTTGTCTCTCTCTGTTCCTCTGTTCTTATACAAATCTCTCATGGCGTGAAAGCGCCTCTCCACATAAAAGCCTTGTGCATTTGTGAACGAGCTTGTGCATGTGTATGCACAATGTGCTTGTGCGTAAGGCAATGTGAACTGCTTAATGTCTCTGGGTGTTTCTTTTCCTGATACACCTGTTGAATGATCATGTGATCGTTTGACTTGTGGCTAAATAATTCACACAGTCCAATGAGTACAAGCACTCCTCCAACGAGTGTACAATGCACTACACACACACACACACACTTGTAAAAAAAAAAAAAAAACTTGGTGAGATCATGCAGTTTGGATCATGCAACTTCCAACATGCAACATTCCAACTGACAGTTTAATTAATTACTCAAAGACATGCACATGTCACTGGGAAATATTTTCTGGTTAAAGCAAACCAGAAAAATGTGTTAAACAGAGTACTGAATGCTTCTTGGCAGCCACTCTGCCACCTCACATCACTTATTAAAATATGAAAATAAGCATACACTTAAAAATGATTTAAGTGCTTCCTGTTATAAGCAGTATTTCATATTCTTAGCCGTTACAGCTGCCAAGAAGAGATCATTAGCAAATTAGAAATCAGAAAAAAAAAAATCCTCTCTCACAAATGAGTTAAATTATATAATGAATAAATGAAGATTGTCCAGTACTACTGAGGAAATGTGATACAGTGAACCACAAAACATTTACTAAATCCAGCTTTTACATATTCATAGATCACTTGCCCTTGATTAAATCAGAAAAGCCCAAGCTGATTTGGCTTTCCCTATATATCTATCAGTGGAAATGCGAAGTGAAATTCATGATTAAGAGCAACTGCGGACCGTTTTACTGGATCTGTAGCGACAACAGACCGCAAAGGATGATGGCCGCATCTGGGCTGATGGGAATTGTAGTTCCCGCTGCCTCCCGTTCGCTCCATTCACTTGAGCAAACTTTTCTCAGAAGACCTATAGTTTTATCGAGTCATTTCGGTTTTTCTCTGAAAAAAAAAAATCCTGTCTCTGTCTGAATAAGTGAGTGAATGAGGTGAGTGTCTCAAATAATCATTCAGCACATGAGCCAGCTGCAATAAGTAGGCTGATATTTTAATTTTTTTTTAGTTTTCAAGAATACTAAATTGAAACTTTTTCATTTTTTTTTACATGGGCTAATAATTTTTTGTTATTAAAATTTAAAATTTTATGTTTCTGTTTCAATGTTTACAGATAGATGGCTAATTCGTATGCCATTGATATGTTCAGTGTTCATGTATACTGTTTAATAAACACTTCTGGCAAAAGCACTTTCTTCGAGTCTCTTCATTAGTTTAGTTTTTCCTGTAAATGATTTAATAAATACCGTACCGTGCCATTCATACCGAGGTATTACCGTACCGTGAAGTGTTGATACAGTTGATACACATTACTGTAGGTTTTAATAACGATAAATGTTTTCTCTATATTGGACACTGAAACTGAAATAGCTAGCTTATGAAGGCTAACTTTATAAAACATTTTTTATAATTGAAAAACTAGCTAGCAATATCTTAAAAGTTTGCCATATATCTCTCCCAATCTACACTATTTTGTGAAAAACATTTTTTACCTAACAAATTGTATTTTCTTTTTCATTTTGTCCAAAAAAAGACTCTAGCAATACATAAACAAACTACTTAGCGAGTTAAGCTAATGGGTTATTCAGTTGGGTTATAATGTATTCGTTTCTTCAGTGAGAATATAACTCAACTGATGTAATGAAAATTGTAAGAAGTCTAAAATATAACAATTAAACTGTAGATTTATTTATATTTTTCTGACAACCTAGATAAAGTGGCTAACTAGCCAGCTAATATTAACTAGCTAGCCAAAGGACAGTGCAAAGAACATGAACACCAGAGCGTGTATTTTTTATTTATTTATTTTTTGTTCTTATGCAACTTTTATTCTTTCTGCTATATCATAGCTTTACTAGCATAAAAAAATATCAAGATCACAATTGTTAGCCAAGCAAACCTGAGCATCTTCAAGTGAAATTAATTTTTAATGACTTCTATATTCGACTTCTATAAACAGAACAAAGTCAAACAAATATATTATATCTGTTAGAAATTATAATCTATATATACTGAAATAAATATATGCTGTATTACAAACAACAACTCTCTACACAAAGCATTTTACTTTCATTTTTAATTCATTACTGGATCATAAAACCAGTCAGAAAAACTAGTTTTTCTCAGAAGCATCCATAAGTCTGTCGAGCCCAACCTAAGAAAAATAAAGGCGGTGAGGTCATTTCAACCTGTAGCACAGTTCACCCAGACAGAACTGTGCAGAACACGAATGTCTCTGAGCTGTGTATTGTGCTGCTTTGTGGCAGTGTGTGGGTGGTATGCTGGAGAGATGCAGCAATAACCCACACCACCAACAGGGAAGACTGCTACAGTGCTGGGAACTGACTAATGACTAATACTGTGAGAGGGAAAAACACAGGTACAATGAAGAAAACATTCTTAGACAAAACGCAAAGAAAAACAAGCTGAATACATATTTGGAATCTCAGAGGACATCAGCAGAAAGAAAAGCACAATATCAAATCATTTTATTCACCGTGGTTAGTGGCTGCTCCTCGGTTATTTCTGATTCTACAGATTGATCTTTAACATCCGGTATTCACAATTTTACTGAATGAGATTTATGTAACAAACAAAAAAAAAGGAAGAAATAAAACACTACTTAAGCTTTTCAATCAAACCCAGGAGGTGGACAAACATTCCACAGAACTTGATAACTCATCGAGTGAGGTAGTGTTAGTTAAAGAGATTGCTACAAGATGGTATCAAAAAGATTCTCACACCACAGAACTGGTCACTTTCGCCATACTAAGACACCTTAAAACCTGGCAGTAGAATTCGTTATTGACGGTCTGGCCCCTGGGGACAAATTCTTGAAGCACAATGCTACGAATTTCTGAAAAACATGAGCATGCACTTGGTCAAGCTGCAGACCTGCACTGCATTTTTTTGGTCGTGGAGATGATGGGCTCTTCCACTGTGAAGGCCGTTGCTTCGTCTCTGGGTCGTTAACCCATTAACCTAGGTTTTGTCATCAGTAATGATCCTAGTCATAAACGAACGGGTCGTCCATGGCACGCTGATGGAGTTCTTGGCAGACTTTGACGCAATGCTCCTTCTGCTCCTGGGTCAGCAGTCTGGGGACGAACACGGCTGATGTTCAAATCACACATGAGGATTACCTGGACTGTTTCGTATGAGACACCGACAATGGCAGCAATGTTGTGGATTGTTCTCTGGCGATCATCATACACAAGTTGCCGAATGGTTCAACATTTTAGGGGATTGAGCTCGTTGAAGGTCTTCCTGTGATGTTCTTCCACTATTGAAGCATCACTTCCAAGAACACAGAATGCTGAAGCATCCAGAATCTCCACAAATGTGTTTGCAAATAGAGCAGGAAAGCTACATTTACTAATGCTGATGAACAAAAATAGATTTTGATAAGAAAAATTCCACTACTGATAAAAACAAACTGATCTAGCACGTAGCCAATCGGCTAGTCCTGATGAACTAACGTTAATGCTATTCAGCTAACAGGGTCAGCACAAGGTCATGACATTTCCAAATTGCATGTTCATGACTATTCTAAAGATAATAATAAAATAAAAATACAAAGGTTTTAATGCAGCGTGTGCTCAAAACAGAAGGCACTCAAAAGAAATAAAAAAGTACACCCGTCTGGATATGGGTACGATTATTCTAAAGACTCAAACAGCGAAAGAGTAAAAAGTGAGTCTAGTGCTGAATAGTGTCTACGGGTGATGTTTATTATAATAATGTTTTTAATAAATTACTAAAACTCATGTCCAGACAACAATTAAATAAACAGACATTAGTGGGTTTTTTTTTTTATAAACAAACAAAAAAAACAGGATGTTTGCATCAGACATGGTTAAATGTTTTTTTGTTTTTTTATGATTACAAAGATTATTATAAAGAGTATTCTTTTTCTTATAGGATGTGTCAATATAACGTTTTTTTTATTGAAACCTACATGGTATAGTTCTATGCTTTGGGCCGGCAATATGATAAATTAGTTTTCACCTTAAGTTAAATAATAAATAACTATTCAAAATCACAGGGAATTTAGTCATATGCTACGCTCTAATCTCTCGGGCTAACATTCTGGCTATGACCAGCATTTTTCCTCCACTCCCACCACGCATGTTAAATATCAGAGTCGTTGGCTTTATTTTTCCTCCATGTGCTATTATCGGAGGTTCATGGCAGTTTTGCATTGCACTCAAATGTTTCCAAACATTCAACTGTCTATATAATGTAATAGACTCAACTTGTAAAAACTGTTTCTATTGATGCCAGTATATCTTCTCAGCCAATGTGTGTATTTTATCAGCAGATATAATTTACAAAATTAACTGCTAGGAGCGGTCATAAAGCTTATAAAATTGCTTTATGGAATTCAATATAACATTTTCTTTTTTTCTGTTTTGAGAATAAGAAACCACATCAGGAGCAGCATTTTGAATGAACCTTTGAATGATAAAATAGCGTAGCAATTTTGTCCACACCTGTAACCATCATTATACAGTGGTGTGAAAAACTATTTGCCCCCCTCCTGATTTCTTATTCTTTTGCATGTTTGTCACACAAAATGTTTCTGATCATCAAACACATTTAACTATTAGTCAAAGATAACACAAGTAAACACAAAATGCAGTTTTTAAATGAGGGGTTTTATTATTTAGGGAGAAAAAAAATCCAAACCTACATGGCCCTGTGTGAAAAAGTAATTGCCCCCTGAACCTAATAACTGGTTGGTCCACCCTTAGCAGCAATAACTGCAATCAAGCGTTTGCGATAACTTGCAACGAGTCTTTTACAGCGCTCTGGAGGAATTTTGGCCCACTCATCTTTGCAGAATTGTTGTAATTCAGCTTTATTTGAGGGTTTTCTAGCATGAACCGCCTTTTTAAGGTCATGCCACAACATCTCAATAGGATTCAGGTCAGGACTTTGACTAGGCCACTCCAAAGTCTTCATTTTGTTTTTCTTCAGCCATTCAGAGGTGGATTTGCTGGTGTGTTTTGGGTCATTGTCCTGCTGCAGCACCCAAGATCGCTTCAGCTTGAGTTGACGAACAGATGGCCGGACATTCTCCTTCAGGATTTTTTGGTAGACAGTAGAATTCATGGTTCCATCTATCACAGCAAGCCTTCCAGGTCCTGAAGCAGCAAAACAACCCCAGACCATCACACTACCAACACCATATTTTACTGTTGGTATGATGTTCTTTTTCTGAAATGCTGTGTTACTTTTACGCCAGATGTAACGGGACACGCACCTTCCAAAAAGTTCAACTTTTGTCTCGTCGGTCCACAAGGTATTTTCCCAAAAGTCTTGGCAATCATTGAGATGTTTTTTAGCAAAATTGAGACGAGCCTTAATGTTCTTTTTGCTTAAAAGTGGTTTGCGCCTTGGAAATCTGCCATGCAGGCCGTTTTTGCCCAGTCTCTTTCTTATGGTGGAGTCGTGAACACTGACCTTAATTGAGGCAAGTGAGGCCTGCAGTTCTTTAGATGTTGTCCTGGGGTCTTTTGTGGCCTCTCGGATGAGTCGTCTCTGCGCTCTTGGGGTAATTTTGGTCGGCCGGCCACTCCTGGGAAGGTTCACCACTGTTCCATGTTTTTGCCATTTGTGGATAATGGCTCTCACTGTGGTTCGCTGGAGTCCCAAAGCTTTAGAAATGGCTTTATTACCTTTACCAGACTGATAGATCTCAATTACTTTTGTTCTCATTTGTTCCTGAATTTCTTTGGATCTTGGCATGATGTCTAGCTTTTGAGGTGCTTTTGGTCTACTTCTCTGTGTCAGGTAGCTCCTATTTAAGTGATTTCTTGATTGAAACAGGTGTGGCAGTAATCAGGCCTGGGGTTGACTACAGAAATTGAACTCGGGTGTGATAAACCACAGTTAAGTTATTTTTTAACAAGGGGGGCAATCACTTTTTCACACAGGGCCATGTAGATTTGGAGTTTTTTTTCTCCCTTAATAACGTAAACCTTCATTTAAAAACTGCATTTTGTGTTCAATTATGTTATCTTTGACTAATAGTTAACGGTTTTTGATGAGCAGAAACATTTAAGTGTGACAAACATGCAAAAGAATAAGAAATCAGGAAGGGGGCAAATATTTTTTCACACCACTGTATGTGCCCCTTTAAGCGGTCTGAGGGATTGCACAGCTCCGTTTTGACGCAGACCACGAGTGTGTAATATGTCCCAATCCAATATTATATTTTTTCATTTTGTTAAAATTCTAAAAAAAAAAAAAAAAAAACCTTAATTAATTTGCTCCTACCACATAGGTTTACTATCTATAGTATAGATATAAATTTCATTTATTGAGTCAGCATGGCCTCACAAAAGAATCGTGATGGGTTACAGTAGATTTCCCCCCCCCCCCATCTCTAATATGCATGCTAGACAAGTGAAATATGATATGTAACTTTATCCCAATAGAAGAGTCAGTGTCAGCATCTGCCTGCTTAAAACAACCGTCTAGCCAGAACAGACTATTTTGATCAACCCTGCATTTGATGAATGTAAAGACAGTAATTTGGTCAGTACATTTCCCCCAGGAGACAGAAGAGAACAAAAACACCAGCTTGGTTGATTTAGACGAATGTAAAAATCAGAGATCTTAGAATGACGGAACCTCATCCCATTATTAAGACAAATAAAGTGAACCGTGATCATTTGTTAAGCTTCTTGAATCAGTTTTACTCAAAAATACCAATGTGTGTAATCCGGCTCAGTCCCCCGATAAGGGATAACCAATTCAGTATATATATTCAGTATATTAGATTAGGGCTGCACAATATATCGAAAAATTATCATTTTCGAGATAATGGTATACGCAATATCTGTATCGCAAAGAGTTGCGATAAATGAAATCGATGAGTGTACGGTTACATGTAAATAAAAAGTAATTCATAGTGTGTTGGCAGGTTTAGAGTAACAGCAAATCAGAAGTCAGAATATCTGCTGAGGGGTTTAAGTCATTCATAGTGTTTTGAAGTCTACTGTAAATATTTGCAACTTCCTTGACATATAGTTTCTTTTTAGCCTGAATTAGATTTAATTACATCAGACGAATATCTATTACCTGTTTATTTTAGTATGATCATTACATATATAAGTGATTTAAAAAAATAGCCAATAATAATTATTAAAAATGCATTTCTCTAGGGAAATGTTATATCGCAAGAAATATCATTATCACAATATTCAACAACAATATCGCATATTTTCCTAATATCGTGCAGCCCTAAATTAGATATACATTCAGTATATCGGGACATTGTATAGTTCGTAGCTAATTAAGGGCAACATCTCACAAAGCACAAGCAAGCCTGCAGAGACCAAGCAACCAGTTGAATCTCAATGAGAAAAGAATGAGGTGTACATGTGAGCGTGCGGTAGATGAAGATCAGGAAGGCTATCAGACAACTGCTTGGCAAACTGCTGTCCAAGTTGCCATGACTCCTGGCTCGCAGGTTGCTATGACGGCAGTGTGTCCTAGCACCATGCTCAGAGCCGCCTCATCAGCTCAGCAATAGATTTATGGGGGCGTTTTCCATGTGCGCTCATAAACTGAGCTCTGGGATACACGGTCACACACACACACACAAACTGAAAACATAGCCCCTGCTGTGTGGCACAACCTTGAGGGTGTCAGTCATCCATCAAACCAGAAGCCTGTATTATGGTTTATACATTATTTTATAAACCAGAGAGGTTTTGTTGTTGCTGCCTGAAGAGGAAACAGGATTACTTTCATGCCGTAATCCATGAGGGTTACTCCAGTAAACCGTCAACTGCACGAAGGGATTAGGCTATAAAAATACCGCAGCTACTGTGACAAAGAAAGATTGCTTTGGCAAGCTGTTAAACACACTGACTCATGAATCAATACTAAGGCGAAGAGACTCGGCTCTCAAACCCTCATGCACAAGCAAAACTGCTGCTTTAGATCAACGCAAGGCAATGGAGGGAGAAAAAAAAACAAACAAACTAGTTGCTATTTACGTAACAAAGGGAAAGCACGGATATCAAGAGGATTATTTTTTTTAACCCACAGTGTGTTTGCCATCACGCACACAAAGTTAACACACGTGATAAGCATGAACATATAATGTGATGTAAAATAAACATTGTTATGTTATTATTGTTTCTTTATTAGCCTAATTCTAATAATATTCAATTTTTTTTATATGTTGTAGGGATTTTTTTTTAATGTCGAACTGTTAATGTTGTAAAGGTTTCTTTAATGTGGTGTTTATTTAATATTTATAGAAATAGTCATGTGCCTTACTTTTTCACTATGGCAAAGTCTCTCATCAGTTTCTCAGCAGCATGACAAGCTGTGTTATTTTTGCTTTGCCCTTTTTTTTTTTTCGGTGACAGATCGACCAGCTGTTACGAGTTCAGTAACGGAAGTGATTAATTATTTCGTGAATGTTCTACAGCATTGCAAGTAACTATTAATGGATAGTTGGTCATTAATCCTTTATACAAACTGTAACATTTGGAAACTGCTGTGGTAAAAGAGGGTTAAAATACTCCAAAGATAAATATATAAAAATAACACACTTCAGACACAACAGGGTTGTGTTTCCTATTACAGCACATCTAGGTCATTCTTCCATTTCATGATTATTTTGTTATCCAAAAATAAAATCCAAAAATAAAATCCAAAAATAAAATTCAAGTGCATTAAAAAAAAATCATATTTAAAGTAGCATACTGGCAATACTAAATATTGTGATCCATGGATCACGGTATGTTATTCAGGATCGTATCGCTGTTTTACAGTCAACACGACACAGGGATGTCATAAGCAGTATTAAGCGGTTGGCATGAATAAGATCAGAAAGCTGTTCCTAGCGGAAGCAGGTCATGTGTGACCTTTATTTACCAGCGAAACACAGGTCGTGTTCTGCAAGTAGCAGAAGCAGTGATGCATTACGTTTTGCAAACATCACCAACTTACTTGGCATCTCTCTCTCTATCTCTATCTCAGAGCTGTGCTTTCTCAACGGAAAGATGCCTCTTTACAGCTTCTGCTTTTGATGACGCGCCGTTTAAAGATACAAAGAGATTAAGAAAGATACAAAGTAACTCACGTGCCGAGGACCTCCTTGAAATCGAACATTACTTTGATGTCGTCCACTTGTTTTTTCCACGAGTCCCTGGCGCTCTCTCCGTTCTCCTGAGCCATGGCGGACACCGGGGAGAGCGAGCGCAGACCCAGCAGCTCGTGCCCGTGACGCGCGAAGAGAGACAGACAGAGCGAGATCCCCGGAGAAAACGCGCGCGCGCTTGCTTTCCCACGCTCTGTTATTATTATTATTATTTTTTTTTTTTTACACGTTCGGAAGTCGAGCTTCAGCACGCGTATTCATGAACACCTTGAAGCGCGAGCTCTCTCTTTTTGTGAGTGTGTGTGTGTGTCACGGTTTGTGCTACCCGACTCCTGTTCCACCCCCCACCTCCGTACAAGCGCGTGCGTGCTCGAGTGTGTGTGTGTGGTGAAGAGATGAGAAAGCGGAAAAGCGCGCGCGCTATCCTCGCTCTCGTGCCCTCCTTTGCTGCACCTGCGGGCGCTCCAACGCTTTGACGTAATCCTAATTCGAGAGAACGCGAAAGCGCGCTCGTGCTCGATTGGAGCAAACTGTTTCACTGTTGTTATGGCGATGAAGGAGATTCGCGTGGGACTGAACGCTACTGATGATTCGCACTGCGCCAAAACGTTACACCAGCATGTAACACCGTCAACACAGTGATCATGTGACCTTTGCAGCACGAACTGATCCGCTATGGTGACCTAGTAGGCCTAGTGCAAGGTGCATTGTGGGTATTCTATTCCTTTGCACATATTGCATTGCATTCAGGGTTTTATTTTATTTTTTTATGTACAGTATGTGGAACCATCCTGATAACGCTGAATGGGAAGCAGGAATGCACCCTGGATCTGAACCATGACACCATGCCGACACATGCAGTGGTAGGTTTCTCGCTGACCATGCAGAAAGCCTGGGTTCATTTCTCATCCAATGCCCAAACTCCAAACACTGGCTGCAGTCCCAAGCCCGGATAAAATGGGAGGGTTGCATCAGGAAAAGCATCTGTTGTAAAAGTTGTGTGTGCGGATTGGATGGTCCGCAGTGGCGACCCCTTGACGGGAGCAGCTGAAAGAGCTGGGTGTACTGTATGTTTTGGCTGATGACTTGTGAATAGGTATGTGGTTGTGTGTGTGCATGCATTGGCATGGTGCTATGGATCCATCCAGGAAAAAGGGCATGTTTCTTGGGATGAAATTGAGAAACCCACATGGTAATCTTCACACCAACGGTAAGCTGAGTTCAGTCTCGAACAAGATTTGGAAACCCTTGGTGCCGTGAGGCTGAGACACCACCCTCTGCACCATTATGATGTCCAATATTATACAAATGCTGGTGTCACTCACGAGAATGTTCCCTTTTGAGTAATGTACAGTTAACACCTCAAACACTTCATACTATTTTATCCTGTATTCAGGGTCACAGGCCACATGAAGCCAATCCCAGAAGACTTGGGGCACAAGGCAGTTTTTATTTAAATATTTTTTCACTGCATTTCACTGCATATCATACTGTGTATGGCTGTGTATGTGGCAAATAATTTAAATTTCAATTTCCTCATGTCTTCTCAGGAAGTTTTTCCTTGCCACTGGGTTGCTTTTTAGAAATCTAAATTTACATGATATATCAAGTTGCTTGGTGATGATGTCTGTAGTCATGAGCACTATACATATTGTTATTATGTTACCATAAATTTTGCATCTGGAATCAAATCAGATCTTGTGACTCTCCTTAACACGATCTCATTCCCTTTTGCATTACTGCTTCGACTTAATTATCCTGAGATCACTGAGAGACCCAAGCCAAAAATAAAAACAGAATGAAAGCCTTTAGCTACACCTGGTGGCTAAAAAATATATATCAGTAAGAATTGTAGCTGTTATTCTAAGAAGGGATGTCCTGCAAGGAAGACAAGGACATCCTGGTACTGCTGCAAAGGACACCTTTAGCTTTCAAGCCTGTTTTACATACGTGCTGACAGGCCTACTGCAGGGAGCGCTCTGATGTCTATGTGAGTGTAGGGATAGTGAGTGTAGTAGCAGCACTACTGCTGTAGTGTACCATGCTCATGAGTATTCCAGCTGCAAATGACTGCAGTTGCTCCCTGCAGGAAAATACCCCGCCCCTTCCCTGCTCTGAGTCAGCAAATCTGTCCGGCTTTTTAATTTGATAGTGCACGTTCACCTCCTCCACTTCCTGTTACATTACATTCCCACCCCTGAATAAAAAACTTTTTAAAAGATTAAATTCATGTCTGTCCCATTCAATCGCTTTTTCTGCCTCCCTTTTTCTTTTTTTTACTTCCATCATCGAACAAAACAGCGCAATGCAGCACTGTTCTTATTCTACAGTGCTGTTAAATTGTTTAATCTGGAGGTGTTGATTAATATTCTGTTTTTAAATTCTAATACATTAATGGATAGTTTACTTTGTATGGCAGACACACCTGTACTCCAAGGATAATTATAACATTCATTCATTCATTCATTCATTTTCTATACCGCTTAATCCTGTGTTCAGGGTCGCGGGGGACCTGGAGCCTATCCCAGGTGATTTCGGGCACTAGGCGGGGTACACCCTGGACAGGGTGCCAATCCATCGCAGGGCACACACACTCACACACCCAATCACACACTACGGGCAATTTAGGAACGCCAATTAGCCTAACCTGCATATCTTTGGACTGTGGGAGGAAACCGGAGTACCCGGAGGAAACCCACCAAGCACGGGGAGAACATGCAAACTCCATGCACACAGAGACGGGAATCGAACCCAGACCCTGGAGGTGCAAGGCGACAGTGCTAACCACTACACCCCCGCGCCGCCCATAATTATAACAGAAATGTAAAAAAAAAAAAAAAAAAAACATGTTGAGACAGTTATAATTGATGGAAGGAGTCTCTACTGTCAGAACATTTCCTGCCATCTGAAAGATTTTAGGACACTTTCTCACTCTTTGCTTTCAAGTAACATGCCAGTCCAGGTAGGTTGATGATAAGTTGCTGTTAAGAATTTAACAGATTAAAAATACTGTGAATATTAAAAAAGTAAAAATCTTTGTTTTGCAAAATATTTCTCCATCGCTCTTAACATGTACGACGGTGGGCAATATATTGTACTGTATTTTAATAAGCCTTGTTTTTAAATAAGGACACAAAGACAAGCAGGTTTCTTCTGTTTATTTTTCTGTTTGTTTAATCTATTCATGCTTCATTAATTCAAAACTAATTTGTTGGAATTGTGCTGCTAAGCGTATAGTGGTTAGCACTGTCGCCTTGCACCTCCAGGGTCCGGGTTCGATTCCCGGCCAGGCTCGATTCCCGTCTCTGTGTGCATGGAGTTTGCATGTTCTCCCCGTGCTTGGTGGGTTTCCTCCGGGTACTCCGGTTTCCTCCCACAGTCCAAAGATATGCAGGTTAGGCTAAATGGCGTTCCCAAATTGACCATAGTGTGTGAAAAAGGGTGTGTGTGTGTGCTCTGCGATGGATTGGCACGCTGTCCAGGATGTACCCTGCCTCGTGCCCTGAGTCTCCTGGGATAGGCTCCAGGTCCCCACAACCCTAAAATACAGGACAAAGCGGTATAGAAGATGAATGAATGTGCTGCTAAGCCTGCTTAAATAAAACCTGAACTAAGAAAAGTGTGCATTTTGCTATCATAAATTATTAACCATTAATCGATTGCAGATTGTTAACGTGTCCCACTCTGGGTTAAAAAGAAAATGTGAGAAATTCTAAACAATTTGTATTATGTTTTGTATTAATAGCTTAATGAAAAAAATGGAGGCTAGGGAAGAGAGGACTACTGAAGCTGTTTAAGCACTAACAGGGTTGTCTTAATGACATTTAAAAAACATTAATTATAATGTTTTTTGAATTGGTTAAAAACATAAAATTCTATTTGTGATTATGCAAAGAAATGTATTGTTGCGCTTGTGCTGGCAAATAGCTGCTGTATAATTGTATAAGTGAAATAAAACATTGTGCGATGTTCTGTTATTAGGATTATTTTCCTATAGCCCCATGCTGCACATTGTGTTTATCAAGGTTAATACGCCTCTATATCGACTGATCAAATAACACATTAAACGTCATGATGATTAGTTCCCAGATTGCAATGCCATGCTTAAATTATTTAGGCAACATGGTTTTCCTCTGTTGAGACAGATCCGCCTTAAAGGTAGACGTAGTGTGCATTGTGAGATGCTCTTGTGCTCCTCACGATCAATAGCCACACATGATTATTTGATTTAATGTAGACTTCCTATCAACCTGAAACAACATGGCCAGCTGAAAATGCTGCTCAATGCATTTTTTTTGGTAGTAGTTTTTCTTTATGCCATTTTGTATAAATACTGATGTTTGAAGATCAGCTGGTGCAGGTCTTCATATTGAAATGGCTTGTGAGAATGTTGTACGGTATATAGTCTGCATGACAACAGACATCCAAGATTACATTTTTTTCCTTTTCATATTTGTCACATTTAAATGATTTAGATCATTGCCATAATGCAAAGAAAAGTGGGACAAAATTTCTCCACAGTAATGTGAAAGACTCATTGCCAGCTATCTCAATCACTTGACTGCAGTTATTAGTTTAGATATGGGTCCAGATAGGTTTTGACAGTTTTTTTCCCATCATCAATTAAAAACTGCATTTTGTATTTACTCGAATTATCTTTGTGTAATATTAAAATTTGTTTGATGATCTGAATCCGGCGCGGTGGTGTAGTGGTTAGCACTGTCGCCTTGCACCTCCAGGGTCCGGGTTCGATTCCCAGCCAGGCTCGATTCCCGTCTCTGTGTGCATGGAGTTTGCATGTTCTCCCCGTGCTTGGTGGGTTTCCTCCGGGTACTCCGGTTTCCTCCCACAGTCCAAAGACATGCAGATTAGGCTAATTGGCGTTCCCAAATTGACCATAGTGTGTGAATGAGTGTGTGTGTGCTCTGCGATGGATTGGCACGCTGTCCAGGGTGTACCCTGCCTCATGCCCAGAGTCTGCTGGGATAGGCTCTAGGTCCCCGCGACCCTAAATACAGGATAAAGCGGTATAGAAGATGAATGAATGAATGATGATCTGAATCATTACGTGCAACATTTTTGCAAAAAAAAAGGGGACAAATGTTTTTTCACAGCACTGTAAATGTTTAAATCTTCACCATGTCCATGAGGATACATCTTTGATAGATATTCAGTTTATGTGGAGCATCTGACCTGTGAATTGTGTAAATTGTGTAAGTAGCAATGAAAATTTATTTGAGCGAAAACATCACTATCCAGCTGTGATTTGCCTTACAGTTGGGAGTATGGTCAAATCTCTTTATATATTGTAGTAATGATAAATATACTGTAGTTATAACTGTTGTAATACAGGGACTCGGCACCTGAACATGGTGGCAATCCATCACAGGGCACACAAGCACACACTCCAGGCAATTTGGAAACACCAGTTAGCCTATTCTGCATGTCTTTTGACTGGGGGAGGAAACCCACCAAGCACAGGGAGAACATGTAAACCACACACACACACACCTGAGGTGGGAATCAAACCTTTAACCCAGGAAACGTGAGGCCACGGCGCTAACCACTATGCCGCCATGCCAAACTGACCGTTATTAGAAGGTAACAAAAAGAGAAGTAACTAAGCCATTATATTTAAAGACACAATCTGGAAAACTAGATATAATTAAAATTTATAAATGTTTAAAGATCTCTTTCTAAACACGAGGACAGACATAATATTGTCATTTGGCGCCATCTAGTGGATACTCTCGCTATTGTCATTTAGGCACGTAACAGCACGTGTGGGTGTGAAATAAATTTTGACACAGGCAATCCCAGCGGGGTAGTGTTTAAATTTTTTTAGTCATTTTTAGTTATTTTTTAATGCCAGGAACTATAAAGCACCAACGAAGTAAAAACAGCTGATTTCTTCATGTATCGTAGAAACAAAAATACATTCTGCATATGCACCACAAGGTGGTGCTGTTGTGCCCCATCAGGGTCAATCCTGTCATTTTAAAGTAATTTTTTCCATAGTAGCTCCTCATTTACAGTGTCTGCACATAAAATAAGCCTAATAATAAACAGATAAAAAAATTATGCTCCCTGTTGTGCAATGCAATTAATTGTGTTTTACAGAAGGGCTGTATGTCCAGAATTAAGATCCTTCTATGGCAGCAAGGTGGCTTAGCGTTTAGCACTGTGGCCACTGTGGCCTTGCATCTCCAGGTTTACATTTTTCTGGTGTAATTCCCACCTTGTCGTCTGCGTGTATGGAGTTTGCATGTTCTGCCCATTTCCTCCAGGTACTCTGGTTTCCTCCCACAGTACAAAGAGATACAGATTATGTCAATTGGTGTTGCCAAATTGCCCACGGTGTGTGAATGAGTGTGTGAGTGTGTGTGAATGTGTGTGATGAATTGACACCTTGTCCTCACCTCGTGGCCTAAGTCTTCTGAGACTGACCCTCAATGACCCTGTATGCAGGATAAAGTGGTATAGAAGGTGCCTATCCACCCGAGGCCTAATTAGCCTAATCTGCATGTCTTTGAACAGTGGGAGGAAAAAAAGAGGTAAACGATGCTGCCTTCTCAATTTCAGTTAATGGGAAAAGCCTGTTGATAATCCTAAAATCAATCCAAAATGTTGCAAAAACTGTGCACACGTCCACCCACCCTGTCATGGAATTATCAATGAAGGACAGACAATGAGAGAGTTTACATTTTTGCTATTTAGAATTTAATAAACAATTAACTGGATCTCCATTTAGCAAAGTGATTCACTGTTGAAGGTCACTGTGTTTTTCACACATTTTGAATAAAAAAAAAAAAAAAATTAATACAATTTATATTTCACTGACAAGGTGGACATTCTAAGCTTGATAGCACCAGACTGCAAACACGATATAATGAAAATTAGAAATATAAATGTGAATACTTAATGCTTTTAAAACAGTTGTTTCCAACCTCCATTGAAGAAAGACAAAATGATGGTGGTGATGTCACTGATTACATCGGCCAGTTTCTCTAATGCCGTGGTTCTCAAAGTGTGGGGTCGTGTCCCACTAGTGGGGAATACAGACATGATGAACGGGAAGAAATTAGTGGAAAATAATAGGAAAGTACCTATTCTAATTCATGCTTTTCTTTATTGACAATGAAGAGCGTACGCTCAAAACTAAACAACCACACACAAAGAAATGGATCATTAATACAAGTAAATTAAAATAACATCAGTTGGGGGCCGGGAGAAAAAGTGGAACCATAGTGGAACAATAACGGTTTAACGTCGGCATGTTAATTGCAGAGGAACAATATAACGAAACTTTCGGTATTATATATGTCATTTCATTTATTCCAATGTGTATGCTGATGTTTCTGTATATTTGTTAAAAAATTATATTTTATCAGGCAGTACTAGTCTGGCATTTCTAGTTTCCATTGTGGCAACAAAGTCTACGCTTTTTGTTGGTGTGCGACATTTTGCGATGATCCCTAAGTTATTGTTGCGCTGTAGAGAATAATGATGTTTAAGCTTTCAAACATGTATAATTTAGGTGCTTAATCGAGAAAAAATGCGGGTGTAGCTTAAAGACAATGCAGAGAGGAAATGTACGTATTGTCGTGGAACCGATTAATGTTTTAAACTGTCATATGTCCCAGCTTACATTAGGAGATGTATTGCATGAAGTTAAATGTGTTACAGAGGTCAAAGCTCGACGAAGACTTGAGAGGAAACGCAAGCGGCGTCTGGTCAGGCCACGCTTGCAGCGCATGCACCCAGACAAGGGAGCAACACCTACAAGACTGTGGTTACCAGAAATACCCTGCACGCCGGAAGAGGAGCAGTGAAGAAGTCTGAAAGGACAGAACGTTCTGTTCTAAGTTTGGCCAGAAGCCAGCCCCAATACCCAAATATGTATTTTGTAAAATGTGTTAGGTTAGTCAGTAGCAGTATAAGCTTAGTTTGTGATTGCCAGTGTTTACCGTATAAGGTCAAGGCCTGCTAATTGATTAACATGCATAAGACTGCTAGGACATGAATCACAGGACGAAGGTATAAGAGGGTTCTGTTAGACTTGGGTTTGGTTCTTCTTTTTGGGTTCATGGGGCAGTGTTAGCATACATTGTTAATTTGAGTTCACAAGACTTTGTGTTCTTTTATTTCCCATTGAACTTTTTGCTTAGTATTTGCTATTTGTATTCACAATAAATCTACCTCGTTTTATTTGCTTAAGTTGTAATATTTGGCATTATAAAATAATAAAAGGACTGCCTCCCATTGTGAGGTCAGTGCCCCCAGCACGGTGCCCAGAGTGTGAGTTTTTTTCCTGCATCGAGAACTGACGGTTCCGGGGACCACATTTCCAAGGCCTTCTTCTAAGGTGAGTCACGCACTTGTCTTTACAGAATTAGATACCGGTAATGTTTCGTCCTTTGCATATAGACATTCCTTATTCGGGTGATGTTTATTAAATGCAGCAAAACAATATGTACCTTATTTGCGGGTTTATTTACGCAACTATTGAAGCCGGAGATGCGAATATGCTATAACTTTACCGCGATAACAAACCGGGTCAGTAGCGTTTTGTGTCTTAAACCGCTGGCAGCAGACCGCATGAAACCCAACAGATTAGGAAGACACTTAGAGACAACATCCCCCAGTCACGTTAATAAGCCACTCGACTTCTTTGAAAGAAGCTGGCAGAATACAGACAGCATGATAATCGTATGGTAAAATCTGAATCAGTGGACAGCAAAGCACAAACTCAAAGTTGCATACAGAATTGGCCAGTGCAAAAAAACTGCAAACGATTGAGCAGCTAATAAACATGGGGTTAATTATGCAAAGATAAGTGACAACGTAAGCCTTTTTATAATAATTGCACATGTATTTTATCTATTTTGAACTTGGTGTTATTTGATCTTATTGGATTAGAAATTGATATTTCAATAAACAGTAAACTTGGCCGATTTCGTTATCATTTTGTTGACAAGTGGGGCTTGAAAATTCGCTCACCGCCTTTAGTGGGGAATGACAGAAAATGTTTGAGAACCACTGGACTAATGACAGCGTGGACGCCCATTTTAGGGACATGTACAAAATGTTATTTTTTAAAAATTATTATTAAAACTAAATAGGAAATCTTATAATATTTTGTTATAGAATTTGTGGAAAACAATAAGAATTTAATAAAAGTGTTTTATTTAAACACTTATTGCGCTCACTAAAGTTAGCAGAGCAGCATGTAGGGACATGATAAAATCACACACACACGATCAAAGAAAATGTTAGAAAATTAGAGAAGCATATTCCAAGAGACTGTAATAAAACCTTCGAATTTTATTATTTTGCAATATGTTCATGATAACAGAGTGATTCTGATAAGGACACCAAGGGCACTTTGTAGTGATAATGACCCATCAAACTCTGTACAAGCTTGTGTATCCATTGTTAGAATATATTTAGACATATTTCAACTAAGATGAATTCTGTCAGGTCTTCTAGCTCTAGTGCTACCCCCCCTGCTGGTTGCTGAAACCATCTACATTTCCTAAACGCATTTAGAAAATCACTAATAGTGTAAAATTAAAGAGTTCCTATTATGCTTTTTCAAATATGATCTTCCATGCAGTGTGTCATGTAGCTGTATGTGAACATAAACTATCTGCACTATCTCTGACGCTGACAGTGCACGATAAATTACGTTTTTGTCTATTAAAAAAAAGAGTTGTCTCACATTCGCCTAAACGAGTCGTTAGCAAATCTATTTTTACTCTGTTACGGATCAACGTCACTACGTAACATATTTGCATAATGCATCAACTTGCCCACCATCTTACAATTAACATTACCACACTCTTGTTAATGTGTCCAAGCATTCATGCTGGGTTCGCTTAAACACTTTGTAATATAAAAAAAACAATAAAAAACGAGAGCACACAAAATCCTATTTAATTGTTTATTCTCCACCATTCACCAAAACTAAACTTACAGTAACACTCGCGAAGTGCTCATGCCCCGTGCCCTTCTACGGCAAGCCATGAGTGGAAAAATGCATCAAACACACATATACAGACTCCGGCTCGAGTTTTTTGGATATAAAATAAGGGCATTAATACACAAGCTGAATAATGAAAAACAGCGGTGCTTTTTGTCATGGAACCGATTCATGTTTTAAATTGTCATATGTCCCAGCTTAAGTTAGGAGATGTGTTGCATGAAGCTAAATATGTTTCAGAGATGAAAACTCGACGAAGACTCCGGAAGCAGCACAGAGGCCCATCCAGGGGCACTGATACAGAGGCCCCTCAACAGGACATGGCTGCAGTGCGTGCACCGAGAGAAGGTGATAATGTGAGGTGATTGTTTGCTTTACATCTCAGTTCCCCCTCATGTTTGTGTTTCCTTCTAACTCTCCCTTTTAGTTGTGCTGTCATAGTTAGTCCTGCCGGAGTCCCTGCTTGCACTCTACAGTAAATATACATTCACATTATACACAGAGGTGGAACGTAATGGATTACATTTACTCGCGTTACTGTAATTGAGTAGTTTTTTTAAAATGTATTTCTACTTTTTAAAGTAGTTTTTAAAATCTGTAATTTTACTTTTACTTAAGTACGTTTTGTTTGAAGTATTGTAATTCGCTACATTTTAAATCATATTCGCTACTGAGTAAAAAATAAATGAATGAAAATTCTAAAATAATACAAATATTATGCTTTTGCGCCGCGTGTGTGTATCATGTCCTGGTCGCGCGCCGCTCCAGACTCCACTCCAGGTTTTCTGACATCGGCATCTTCCTGACCTTCCACACGGTCGCTTCCGCCCTGAGTGACGTCATCAACTAGCGCGACCATATATAAACCGGGGAGAGACACGGGAAAGAGATTGTGATTTTGGCGTTTTGATATTTGGTTGTGTATTCTGGTTTTGACTTTTTGCCTCCCATTAACTTTGATTATTGCTTTGTCCCTTTGGTTTGGTTGGTCTTTGTATATATTTGTAGATAATTTCACTGCTTTTGGTTTAGGTCCGAGAAGGTACCTGTACTTTTGTTTTTTTTTTTTGCATGTAATCTAGCTACTAAATATAAATACCATTTTGTTTATTATTTTGGCCTGGGTCCATCCTGAATCTGATCCTCCTGTTGTGTGTGTGTGTGTTTGTGTTTTGCATATACGTACAAACCTCATTATTTCACCAGTTAATGATTGGATCTAGTTCTTTCTGCCATATACCACCATTTCCATACAGTTTAAAATAGAACCCTGAACCATTCTTTTGCTGTATGACCCTAGACTGGGACGTAACACCATATTTAAGTGACCACTTTGATTTTCAAGCACAAGAAAGACAACAGCTTTATTATGCAAAGGTGTTCCTTCAGTTAAAAACAACTAGTTTGATCGGGTAACATCGGTAACTTTTACTCTGAGTAAATTTTTTAATGAGCTACTTTTTACTTTTACTTGAGTAGATTTTTATAATGGTAACTTTACTTGTACTTAAGTAAAATTTCACTGAAGTAACAGTACTTGTACTTGAGTACAAAATTTTATTACTCTTTCCACCTCTGATTATACATTATGTGACTGTGACCATACCTAATTGCCATCTCTCCTCTTCTTCTCTTTCTCCCCTTCTTTCTCTTTCCTCTCTCCCCCTGTCTCCCCCTTTCACTCTTTCTCTCTCTCTCTCTGTCGAGCTACACATGTCGTTCCTGAGCTGCCAGTGATCCCGACTCCCTCTGCCCTCCGGACCTGTCTGACCCATCTTGGTGCCCCGTTTCTGGTTGGAGGTCTCGTCGCATGGATGCCCCGTGTGTCTCTTTGGGATGAGTCTGGTGTCTGGGGATGATTCTCTCTACTTAGAAGACGGTTCTGGCCTCGACTGGTGTTGTCAGCTGTTTCTCTGAGGACTTGACAATTCGATAGTTCAGGACTGGAACTTTCTACAAGTCTATCTGAGTCTCCAATAATTACCTGGACACCATTTTAACATCAATTAAGATCAACTATTATACAAACCGGATTCCAAAAAAGTTGGGACACTAAACAAATTGTGAATAAAAACTGAATGCAATGATGTGGAGATGGCAAATGTCAATATTTTATTCAGAATAGAACATAAATCACGGAACAAAAGTTTAAACTGAGAAAATGTATAATTTTAAGGGAAAAATATGGTGAATCAAAATGTCATGGTGTCAACAAATTCCAAAAAAGTTGGGACAAGGCCATTTTCACCACTGTGTGGCATCTCCCCTTCTTCTTACAACACTCAACAGACGTCTGGGGACCGAGGAGACCAGTTTCTCAAGTTTAGAAATAGGAATGCTCTCCCATTCTTGTCTAATACAGGCCTCTAACTGTTCAATCGTCTTGGGCCTTCTTTGTCGCACCTTCCTCTTTATGATGCGCCAAATGTTCTCTATAGGGGAAAGATCTGGACTGCAGACTGGCCATTTCAGTACCCGGATCCTTCTCCTACGCAGCCATGATGTTGTGATTGATGCAGAATGTGGTCTGGCATTATCTTGTTGAAAAATGCAGGGTCTTCCCTGAAAGAGATGACTAGATGTTGTTCTAGAACCTGAATATATTTTTCTGGTGCCTTTCCAGACATGCAAGCTGCCCATGCCACACGCACTCATGCAACCCCATACCATCAGAGATGCAGGCTTCTGAACTGAGCGTTGATAACAACTTGGGTTGTCCTTGTCCTCTTTGGTCCGGATGATATGGCGTCCCACATTTCCAACAAGAACTTCGAATCGTGACTCGTCTGACCACAGAACAGTCTTCCATTTTGCCACACTCCATTTTAAATGATCTCTGGCCCAATGAAAACGCCTGTGCTTGTGGATCTTGCTTAGAAATGGCTTCTTCTTTGCACTGTAGAGTTTCAGCTGGCGACGGCGGATGGCACGGTGGATTGTGTTCACTGACAATGGTTTCTGGAAGTATTCCTGAGCCCATTCTGTAATTTCCTTTACAGAAACATTCCTTTTTGTGGTGCAGTGTGGTTTAAGGGCCCGGAGATCACGGGCATCCAGTATGGTTTTACGCCCTTGACCCTTACGCACAGAGATTGTTCCAGATTCTCTGAATCTTCGGATGAGATTATGCACAGTTGATGATGATAACTGCAAAGTCTTTGCAATTTATGCCTGCGTGCACAAACGGAAACACTTATTTGTCTGGATTTATTTTTACTGTGTGTGTGTGTATGTGTGTGTGTGTGTGAGGCTAGAGTAAGTGGAGACTCTTGCTTTTAGCCCCTCCTGTCTCCTCCTTCTCATCTTACATAGTAAAACTTTCTCCTCTTGTCTGAAAACACACACATACAGTGGTGTGAAAAACTATTTGCCCCCTTCCTGATTTCTTATTCTTTTGCATGTTTGTCACACTTAAATGTTTCTGCTCATCAAAAACCGTTAACTATTAGTCAAAGATAACATAATTGAACACAAAATGCAGTTTTTAAATGAAGGTTTACGTTATTAAGGGAGAAAAAAAACTCCAAATCTACATGGCCCTGTGTGAAAAAGTGATTGCCCCCCTTGTTAAAAAATAACTTACCTGTGGTTTATCACACCTGAGTTCAATTTCTGTAGTCACCCCCATGCCTGATTACTGCCACACCTGTTTCAATCAAGAAATCACTTAAATAGGAGCTACCTGACACAGAGAAGTAGACCAAAAGCACCTCAAAAGCTAGACATCATGCCAAGATCCAAAGAAATTCAGGAACAAATGGGAACAAAAGTAATTGAGATCTATCAGTCTGGTAAAGGTTATAAAGCCATTTCTAAAGCTTTGGGACTCCAGCGAACCACAGTGAGAGCCATTATCCACAAATGGCAAAAACATGGAACAGTGGTGAACCTCCCCAGGAGTGGCCGGCCGACCAAAATTACCCCAAGAGCGCAGAGACAACTCATCCGAGAGGCCACAAAAGACCCCAGGACAACATCTAAAGAACTGCAGGCCTCACTTGCCTCAATTAAGGTCAGTGTTCACGACTCCACCATAAGAAAGAGACTGGGCAAAAACGGCCTGCATGGCAGATTTCCAAGGCGCAAACCACTTTTAAGCAAAAAGAACATTAAGGCTCGTCTCAATTTTGCTAAAAAACATCTCAATGATTGCCAAGACTTTTGGGAAAATACCTTGTGGACCGACGAGACAAAAGTTGAACTTTTTGGAAGGTGCGTGTCCCGTTACATCTGGCGTAAAAGTAACACAGCATTTCAGAAAAAGAACATCATACCAACAGTAAAATATGGTGGTGGTAGTGTGATGGTCTGGGGTTGTTTTGCTGCTTCAGGACCTGGAAGGCTTGCTGTGATAGATGGAACCATGAATTCTACTGTCTACCAAAAAATCCTGAAAGTGAATGTCCGGCCATCTGTTCGTCAACTCAAGCTGAAGCGATCTTGGGTGCTGCAGCAGGACAATGACCCAAAACACACCAGCAAATCCACCTATGAATGGCTGAAGAAAAACAAAATGAAGACTTTGGAGTGGCCTAGTCAAAGTCCTGACCTGAATCCTATTGAGATGTTGTGGAATGACCTTAAAAAGGCGGTTCATGCTAGAAAACCCTCAAATAAAGCTGAATTACAACAATTCTGCAAAGATGAGTGGGCCAAAATTCCTCCAGAGCGCTGTAAAAGACTCGTTGCAAGTTATCGCAAACGCTTGATTGCAGTTATTGCTGCTAAGGGTGGCCCAACCAGTTATTAGGTTCAGGGGGCAATTACTTTTTCACACAGGGCCAACGTAGGTTTGGATTTTTTTTCTCAGTAAATAATAAAACCCCTCATTTAAAAACTGCATTTTGTGTTTACTTGTGTTATCTTTGACTAATAGTTAAATGTGTTTGATGATCAGAAACATTTTGTGTGACAAACATGCAAAAGAATAAGAAATCAGGAGGGGGGCAAATAGATTTTCACACCACTGTACATCAACGGAAAGACTGTTATTCTCTTCCAAATTATTAAAGCTTCTACACTTTATTTTAATGTTGCTCGCGATCAGAGGTGGAAAGAGTAATAAAATTTTGTACTCAAGTACAAGTACTGTTACTTCAGTGAAATTTTACTTCAGTACAAGTAAAGTTACCATTATAAAAATCTACTCAAATAAAAGTAAAAAGTAGCTCATTAAAAAATTTACTCAGAGTAAAAGTTACCGAGTTACTTTTTTATTTTAATTTTTTTAACAGCGGGGGTGGGGGACGGGGGTTGAGGCATTCTAGCGTAGTTCAAAAAAAGATGAGCAGATATAAATCTCAAACTAGTTGTTTTTAACTGAAGGAACACCTTTGCATAATAAAGCTGTTGTTTTTCTTGTGCTTAAAAATCTAAGTGGTCACTTAAATATGGTGTTACGTCCCAGTCTAGGGTCATACAGCAAAAGAACGGTTCAGGGTTCTATTTTAAACTGTATGGAAATGGTGGTATATGGCAGAAAGAACTAGATCCAATCATTAACTGATGAAATAATGAGGTTTGTATACACACACACACACACACACACACACACACACCAGGAGGAGGATCAGATTCAGGATGGACCCAGGCCAAAATAATAAACAAAATGGTATTTATATTTAGTAGCTAGATTACCTGCAAAAAAAAAAACACACACACAAACAAAAATACAGGTACCTTCCCGGACTCCCTAAACCAAAAACAGTGAAATTATCTACAAATATATACAAAGACCAACCAAACCAAAGGGACAAAGCAATAATCAAAGTCAATTGGAGGCAAAAAGTCAAACCAGAATACACAACCAAATATCAAAACGCCAAAATCACAACCTCTTTCATCTTTCCCGCGTCTCTCTCCGGTTTATACATGGTCGCGCTAGTCGATGACGTCACTCAGGGCGGAAGCGACCGTGTGGAAGGTCAGGTAGCTGCCGATGTCAGAAAACCTGGAGTGGAGTCTGGAGCGGCGCACGACCAGGACCTGATACACACACGCGCCGCAACGGAGCATTTATACAAAGCATTATATTTTTATTATTTTATAATTTTCATTCATTTATTTTTTACTCAGTAGCGAATATGATTTAAAATGTAGCGAATTACAATACTTCAAACAAAACGTACTTAAGTAAAAGTAAAATTACAGATTTTTAAAACTACTTAAAAAAGTAGAAATACACAAAAAAACTACTCAATTACAGTAACGCGAGTAAATGTAATTCGTTACTTTCCACCTCTGCTTGCGATAGCGTAACAGCCCGTTAATTCATGCTCGTGTAATGATGAGATGGACAAACTGCTTGATGCCCGTTCTTTTATTTGCTGCATTGGCAGGCTATAGTACAAACTTTTGGGTGGATCCTGCACTTAAATCCAACAAAAAAAACTACTGAAGAACAAAACTCAGGCTCTATATCCTAGCTTACATCTCGCATTCGTGTTCACACACACCGGACTGCATTACTCACAATCTCCTGCATTGGACTGCCCTTCTTTAAACAGCTGTCATAAATTAACTTCTCTCTCCCGCTACACTGTTTTATCTGAAAAAATAGCAAGGCACATCACTAATGACACTTGCGTGAGCGCAAACTAACAGAATGACAGCTGTAAAGTAAAACAAACAAACAAATGAACCACCACTTTACCTCTGTGTGTGTCAGAACAGAGTGTGTGTGTCTTGCCTTAATGTCTGTGCGTGTGTGTGCGCACGCGTGCAAGCGTAATTTGACACAACACACACACACACACACACACACACACACACATAGCCAGCACAGTGTCAAATTATGCTCGCACACACACACACACACACACACACACACACACACACACACACACACACACACACAGAGATGAGCTGAGGAAGAAAATGGTTTTTTAACCTCTGTTTTGAGAATTTCTTTTGCTTTACTCGCGTGCACACGTGTGTTATAAGAAACGGTACACGCGCTGTATACACGCACTTCCGAACACAAAATAAAATGTTTTACACACACACGTGGTTACAGTGTTATAGTAAACAGTGCACGGATGTTGATTATACCAGTAAGAGACGAGCACTAAGATTCAGCAGGGGAGACGATTACCCACAATTCGCAGCGCAAGAGAGAGAAAAACCGTTGGCTCAGTTGTGATCACGTGATGCTTGGCATCAAATCAAGAAGCGCATGCGTGATACATGATACTCGGTGCTCCTAAACCAAGACAATGCTCATTTTCCAAGTCAAAATTTATTAAAAATCTTTGCTTGTCTTGTGGAACACTCGTAAACTGTGTTACTTGTAATCCGAGGTTTCACTGTATAATTATTTTAAATGCAAATTATTCATATTTCTTTGAGCATTAATACTAGAATTGGTGTAAGCTTCTAGAAGCATATGATTTGTAAAAATTGTTCCTTAAATGGTAAAAAAAATCTGTAGTGTCCGTAACCATGTCAAATTCATGTTGCAATAACTTAACAAGTTTTCTTTTTATAACAATACACTTTTTCAGGTTTATGTCTTTTCATGTGAAATCTAAACAGGTTTGATCTAAATGACAGTTTCAATCGTTAAAAGACTTGAATAAAAAAAACGTAGTATGGATCGGGACATAAGAAGCATTAAGTATTGTGAAAAATTGTGTTATATCATCCTATCCCTGACAATTCACTCTATAATTAAAATTTTTGCACCAATAAGTACTTTGTTTTTAATGAAAGCAATGTAGGATATTCAAGGATTTCTTGAATTTTGGTAGGCCCCAAAATTTTGTCTACTTTCACGGCGTGCGTCTGTGATGGGCGTGCACCCAAATCTATTATCGCTCCTTGCTCCCTCCGTAGGCTCCCTAGGTAGGCGGCACCCCCTTCTGCAGATGCCTATTCTTCTTGTCCCGTCTGGCTCCATGGAACCCCTCAAAGAAACACACAAGTCAGTGCTCAGTGAGATGTTCAAAGTTTATTGTGGAAGACGTGATTCCAAAAAGGAGGCTGCAGGAGTGGGTAAATCTGGTCTGGAATGCTTATAAAAGATAACGTGAAGGAGACCAGAAGATTGGGTGTAGTTCTGCATTCATGAGCCTTGAGCATTTTTACGACCCTGACATAGATTATACTATGGTCAAAGAAAGAAAACAGTCTGTTCTCATGCACACAGAATTTCATGAAACATGCTAAAAATTAAATATTCCCTACAATAGATGTGGATAACTAACCAAAAATGGTTCTAAAGAAAACAAAAATGAGTAAAAAAGGACCAGTGTACCCAGATTCCTCCAATGTAAGTACTGTACATCAGAACTCCTTATATACCCTGGCTCTGTGACGTATGTTCTTACCATACTTCCTTTCTTGCTTTATCCTGTAAGCATATTTTAATTAAAAGTACATATTTTAATAAAATATATACTAATGCATGCAGAAATATAACCAACAATGTCAATACTAACAAGATGACAGCGAAAAAGGAGGACAGAAATAAGTCAGGAACAGCAAAGCAGGGAGGACTGGAAAGAACCTGAAACAACCAACATAAATTCCAAAGACATAAAAAAAGAGAGCAAACAGTCAGGTTATAGAAACCAGATAAGCACACGTATATTTAATGCAAAGTGTACATCCGAAACTAACCCCGAAACTTACATACATACCTATAGTGGTTTAATGGGTTTCCCTGTATGCTGAGTATACATACGAATAGCAACGCACGTAGACCTGCATACAGAGCAGTAAATGAATAACCAGAGACACAAAACCTTATGAATAACATATTTTAATAAGAGTAGACACAGGATAAAATATCATGTGCATCTATATGGTGATAATATAAAAATACAAAGAATAAGGCCCAACATAAAATACAAAACATAGGGGGTCTGGGTAAGCATCAACAGAATAAACTCACATACTGTAGCAAACCTTCTTTGAGCCAGCACAACGCCGAGAGGAAGGTCAGTGAGAGGAACAAAAGCAGAAATACCACGATTTAGAAGTGGTACAGGCCCTGGAAGAAAGTTTGGGTACCAACAGTGGCACTCTAATTAGTCTGTGTATTAACAGACACCTTAAAATCAGTTTGAGTACCAACATTTACATGACACCCAGGTTTTCTGATAGATGGAGCCGGAGTGCTAGACTCTGGCCTTACCATGAAGACTCTCAAAATCCAGACGCCATCTTTTAGAAGGACCAGGTTTGGAATCATCCTTTTCGTAATAAGTAAGTCCCTTCTCCAGTAGTTACTGCATCAGTGATCCAGACAACTCTAAATCATCTCGATCAGGACTCACTGAGGCCTGATTCATGACAGGATCAGTAGGATTGTAGTCCCCAGAAGGAGCACGATCCCTGATTGTCTGAGTCATCCAACGGGATGTAGTCAACACTTGAGCAGTTACAGTAAGCTATGAAAGTAAAATAAAGGGCATAAATACAACAGCTTGGGTAAAATAAGACGAATAAGTAAAATAATGCAACGGAGATGCTTAACCATGGCTTGTCTCTTGAAGACTGAAGCACAAACCGGAAAAGCTAGAAAAGTGTAGCGAAAAGAAGTGCCACCCCAATATTTTTTAAGAAAGATAAGAAAACTGTAAAGATAATGGAAAATAATTATTAAAGAAAATTAATTATAATGGGAAAAAGTTATGAGCACAGGGAGGAGTCAGATAACGAGGTGTATGACGTAATGGTACAAGATAAGAGAAATGTAATTATAATGGGTGAATTTCTTGGAAGAAATTGGATTATAATGGGTTAATGAGGGAGGAGGCAAGGTGTCAAAAGGGACGAAACGAACAGGCGGAAGGATGGATCCAGGTGCAGAGAAGCAGGTGGTTTCATGAGGCATTACTAAGAGGAAAGTTTACGATGCTGGGACACGTGGAAGGTGGGATGAATGCGTCACATGGACGAGGGAAGTAAAAGTCAGACGGCACATGGATTGATTAACTTGGTTAGTGTAAATGGACCAATGAAACGTGGAGAGAGCTTGCGTGAAAGTGTCTTTAGGGGGATGTCCCTGGTGGCAAGCATGACCCTGTCTCCTACGTGATACCTGGGGGTCTTGGAGTAGGGATTGTTTGGCTCGTAACCATGTTTGTTTGCAGCGGCAAACAAAATGTTGCGCCGAGGGAACCTCTACTTCCTCCTCTTGAGTTGGAAACAGTGATGGTAAGGGTCTGAGGAGGCCAGCCGTAGGGCGGTTGTTGGGTTTGCAGCGGGTGCAGATGTTGCAGGCTGCCACAAAGCTGGAAATGTCCCTCCCCATCGTGGGCCACCAGCAGCGCTGTTGAAGGAGAAAGAGTGTCCGGGCAGAGCCTGGGTGACAGGACAGCTTGGATCCATGACCCTATTCCAGGACCTGTGAGCGTAGACAGAGGGGGACGAAGAGACGACATTGGAGGGACATTGCTTGGGCCAGATTCCTGAGTTAATGCCTACTTAACTTTTGCCTCAATGTCCAGTTCCACGGCTGCTACCAGACAATGTGAGGGCAGGATAGTGTCGCACGGCGTAGAGTCATGGGGAAATGAGAACTGGCATGATAGAGCATCAGACTTGGTGTTTTTGGAGCCTGGCCAGTAGGACAGAACAAAGTTGAATAGGGACCAGCGATCCTGTCGGGCATTGGGCCTCTTGGCCTTATGCAGGTATTCGAGGTTCCTGTGATCAGTCCATACTAGAAATGGGAGCTCGGTTCCCTCCAGCCAGTGCCTCCACTCCTCTAGCGCTAGCTTGATGGCTAGCATCTCTCACATCGTAGTTCCTCTCGGTCGGGGACAGACGACGCAAAAAAAAAGAACTGGAGTGCAGCTTGTTGTCCTGTGGCGACCTTTGGGACAGGATCCCTTCGGAGCCGGTGTTGGATGCATCCACCTCCACTACAAAGTGGCTGGAAGGGTCAAGGGATGATTAGTATAGGAGCTGAGGTAAACCCTTTTCTTGAGCTTGGCGAAGGCTCTCTCTGCCTCCTCGTTCCAACAGAAGCACGTCATTGATCAGGCTCTGGAAGACGTCGGGGGCATTGGTGAGTCCAAAGGGCACTACCAAATATTCATAAATACCGGTCGGGGTATTGAAGGCGGTCTTCCACTCGTCGCCCTCCCTAATTCGGACGAGATGATATGCATTGCGCAGGTCTAATTTCGTGAAGATAGTGGCTCCCTGGAGAAACTCGAAAGGCTGTGGACATGAGTGGTAAGGGGCAACAGTTCCTGACAGCTATTTCATTGAGCCTTCTGTAATCTATGCATGGACGGAGGGATGCTTCTTTCTTTTTGACAAAGAAAAACTTAGTGATCCTGTGGGTGAGGAGGACTGGTGGATGATACCAGCGGCGAGGGCCCCTGTGATGTATTCGTTCATGGCTCTTTGCACTTGGCACGTCACGGCGTAAAGACGACCCTTTGGAGGGAAGATGCCTGGAAGGAGGTCAATAGGACAGTCATAAGGTCAGTGAGGACGGAGTGAGGTGACCCGAGCCTTGTTGAATACCAACTTGAGGTCGTGGTATTTGGCGGGAACATTAGAGATGATCAGGGGATCCTCAGGCTTAGCTGGAGTAGAGAGAGCTGAGAGAAGGCAAGACCTGAAACATGAGGGGCCCTAGCCCGTGATGGTCTGCTTAGTCTAGTCAATCTGTGGGCAATGAAGGGCTAGCCAGGGAAGGCCAAGAACTACAGCAGCATGGGATTTATCAATGACCAGCAGGCAGATCTCCTCAGAATGGTTCCCTGAGGTCCTTAGGGTAAGTGGGAGGGTGCACCGTGTGATGGCGGGTAGGGGACTGCCGTGTAGGGCCTGAACCGAGAGCGGGTGTTCAACAGGAGCGCAGGGGACCTCTAGCTTCCTGACTGTATCGGCACTGATCAGGTTACGGTCAGAACCGGGGTTGATGAGGGCCTGAATCCTGTGAGCTTCGCTGCTGAAGATTAGCGTAGCGGGGAGTAGGGGATGTGGTTCTGGGAGTTTATCTGAAGGAGCGCCCTCTAGTGCTCCCAGTCTGACTAGAGGGCGCCTCCATTTTAACGGGCAGGTTTTAAATAAGTGTCCCGAGGCCCTGCAATAGAAACAGGCCCCCTCTTGGTGGCGGCGGCGTCTCTCCTCCTCGTAGATTTGAGTCCTATCTAGCTGCATAGGTTCCTCCTGATCAGTCCGTCTCGGAGGACAAGGTCCTTGAGGTGTCCTGGGTGGAGAGGGTCTCAGAGCGGAGGGTGGTCCTCTGGAGGTTCGCCTTGAACGGAGACACGCGTCGACCCAGCCGGCGAGATCCATGAGTCCGTAAAGGTCAGCGGGCAGCTCCTGAGAGACGAGCTGGTCCTTGACTGCTCCTGATAAGCCTGCGAGGAAGTCGTCAGATAGGGTCCTGTTCTTCCACCCACTGGTGACGGCGAGGGTCCGAAACTCAATGGCGTAATCATAAGCGGAACGTGATCCTTGGCGGAGCTTCAACAGCCTGCTCCCAGCCTCTCTGCCGACATGAGAATGGTCAAAGACCCTCTTCATCTCCTTGGAGAAGGCATCAAAGTCATAACAACATGGATCGCGAGCCTCCCAGAGAGCCATGCCCCACCCGTGATGATGTAGGCCACCCGCGACCGTTCTGAGGAGAAGGTTTGTAGCTCGAAAATCAGTGAGCACTGGGCGAGAAAGGATCTGCATGTACCTGGCTCACCTCCATAGGTGGGTGGAGCTAACAAGCATGGTTCGCGTGGGGTTTCAGGGCTCGTGAATTGTGCTGAGTATAAGCTTATATAAGTATAAGTTGTTGCATCTCTGTGGTGACGCTGGCGAGACTTTGCCTGGTGGTGAGGAGCTCTT
Organism: Channallabes apus; assembly: GCA_030522415.1. NCBI lineage: Eukaryota > Metazoa > Chordata > Actinopteri > Siluriformes > Clariidae > Channallabes > Channallabes apus. The sequence continues at coordinate 10,207,979 of CM060114.1, forward strand.
GCTGCTGCTTGCCGAGGAGAGCTCCCTGGCTCTCCAGGGCCACTCTCATCCTGTCGTACTCTACTGGATCCATAACGTGGCTGGATTATTCTGTCAAAAGGGACGAAACGAACAGGCGGAGGGGTGGATCCAGGTGCAGAGAACCAGGTGGTTTCATGAGGCGTTGGGCAAGCTGTGTGACAAGAAGAGTTCAAAGCCCTTAAATCCGAGTGTAGTGATAAATCCAAAACGTGAGACGAGAGGCGAAAAAACGAGAAACAAACGAGGTCGGTAACGTGAAAAAATCATGAACTGAAATGCGAGAAAACTGCGGCAAAAACATAATAATTCAGCATCGAGATCGCCCGCTGCCCTCCTTATAAGCCGGAAGAAATCAGCGGCGGATGAGAAACGGGGGGAGGGGGGGCGGCGTTCCGGGGACGTGGAAGGAGAGACACAGCGTGGGAAAGGAAATGTCAACAGTCAGAAACGGTGATGTGTTCTCCTCCCCTTGCAAACTGTAAAAAAAGAGCATGTATTTCACAGTCAAGTCAGTCTGCTCTTGGTAGTGCTTGGACTTCCAACCTAAGCATTGCTAAGCTGGTTCATCTGGGTTCTTATTGCTGCAATAAAATCCTGTCTTACTTCATCCAGCTCTGCGTGGATCTGAAATCTTCTTTGATTCTCTTTTTTGAAGGTAGGCAACATCAACAGGTGGAAGAATTATCTCCCACAATCCTAAACTTGGCTTTTACAATTTAAGGTCCTTAATGTACTTCCTTCTACAGAAAAAATAACATAGACAGAGCATCTAATATCTATGACCCAAGCATTTCACATATACTTCAGAGTAGAGACCTACAGTACACTCCCGCGGGAGTACCGCGGGACCCAGCGCATGGAGTGCGGCGCGGGACAAAATTTGATGGGTGAATGCGGGTGCGGGCGGGAAGGTCCTCATGTATGTGCGGGATGCGGGAGAATAACATTAATCGCGGGACTCCCGCAAAATGGAATTATCTTAAAATTTATTTATTTTTAAACAAATACTGTATTATTTATCAGTAGCGGTTCTATACTCAATTGCTCCCCCCCCACCCCCCCACACACTCAGCGCCACGCTACCCCCCAGTTCCCCCCCCTGTTCAGCGCCAATTCCCTAGAAAAAATAAATAAAACTACTTAAATGTTTACCTGCAGGCGGGAGCGGGACAAAACTTGAATACTGCGGGCGGGAGCGGGAGAAAATAATATATATTTTTGCGGGAGCGGGAAGGAGGGGGACAGAATGTTGTGGGAGTGGGCGGGAGCGGGACAGAAAAATCCGTCCCGCGCAGTTCTCTACTTCAGAGTTGTGAGTAGCCACGCCCCACAATCACGCCACTCCCTTGAGTAAAGACAGTCAGCCCAAAACGGCTTTTACTTTTGAGGGCAAACAATATTGTTATTTACGCTTACCAATGGGATATCGAAATGCCTCTAATGTTTTCCAAAGTACTATTTTGGATATTTTGGAAGGACTCCCTGTTCAAGTTTACATTGATGATATACTTATTGTCACTGATAATGAACAGGAACACCTTCAAATTTTGGAGAAAACTCTCAAAAGACTCGTGAAGGCGGGATTGAAGCCTTCCCTGAAAAAAATGGATTTGGGAAAGGAAGCTGTTGAATTTCTTGGATTTAAATTCACAGGTAAATCCCGAGAATTGTCTGAAACCATGCGTGAGAGGTTGGAGCGGCTAAGAGAAGAGCCGATTAAAACACTAAGAGATGTGCAGGTGCAGATGGGTACTTTGAATTACGCAAGAATTTTGACTCCTGACTTTGCTAAGTATTCTAAAGACATTTTGAACACAATTAAAGGTGGTAAATTAAACTGGACGCAGCACGGGGGTACTTTTATTCTCAAAAGGCATGGTAAGATTGTAGAAACGCGGAGAAACTCTTGGTTCTGCTCAGGAAGCAGAAGTGTTTGCCGTTGCGGAAGCATTGCAGAGAGCGAAAACATTCGGAGCAACCCGATTGGTGCTCGTGTCTGATTCAGATTACGTAGTCAAAGGAATCTCTGAGTACCTCCCAGTGTGGTGTTGCAACAGAAAGAGAAATGGGAAGAGATTAATGTTCTGTCCCAAGAAATGGAAATCATTCCTTTACATCAGGTCAGCCATACGAAACAAGTGACACCTGCGGCGCAGGGAAACATGGAGGTTGACAGGTTAGCATGTAAAGTGTATGCAGTGATTGACAAAGAAGGCAAGTTGTTGAATGAGCTGCACGATGCTCTTAGTCATTGTACAGCAAAGTTCCTGGATAGATACCTCAAAGCTCAGAGGTTGAACGTACCTAACTACAAAGAGAAATACCATCGCATGAAAATTAATTGTGAATCGTGCAGGTGTGCGATGACGTCACGCTATTTCGGGGAGGGGACCCTCCCGGAGGGGACCCTCCCTATTTTGAAGGACAAGAAATAAGCATAGATTTTGCTGGTCCTATTTTGCCAAGCACGGCGAGGAAAAATCAGTATTTCCTCTGTGCAAATAAGAAGCATTAAAGAGTGGTTTACAAAGATACTAAAAATGCATGGGATTTGAACATCACTAAGTGCCTGCATTTTATTAATCACAGGGTATGGCCGAAAAGCTGCGACCCTGCAGGCGAGGTTGAAGGTTATACAAGCCCGGCGGTAGGAGATACCGTGTACATTCAACGAACTACCACTGAATATGTATAGACTCATCAGCAGCATGGCTTAAGCTTAGATGGTCAGACCTGTCGAACCTTGTAGCTACATCCGAGGGCCCATGGGACACACATCTGTATGTTCCGATGGGAGAGAGAGAAGCCAAAATGGACAGGAAAGTTCATGAAACTGAGCTGACGGTTGAGGCTGTCAGTCAGAGGATGGTTACCCACTCCAGAAAAGTGGATGTGGTCGTACTCCGATCCTCCCAAGAGGGGGAAGATGGTGAGTTGAAAAAAGAATGGGAGTCTAGAGTACTTCCTGTAGAGGTGAAAATCATGAAAACCCTAACTCAAAGCACGTTAGGAACTTTCATAGCTATTGAAGGAGTAAGCTGTGAGATCAGAGCTATTAGTAGCCCCCACTATAAACAGAAGAGGAAGTGAGGAAGAAAGATCAGTAAAGTATTGTACTAAAATGCTTTAAGGCCGAAAGCCCGACCTGTAGATATGCAACATGTTCTCTTTTTATGTTGCAGATGCTCAAAAAGAAATTGAGTGGGAGAGTGATTCGCAGGAGATCACTGGATCAAGAAAAGGTTTTGGATCTCCTGGAACGCCGTCAGGAAAAAAAACAGAAAAATAAACACAATAATAATGGTGGCGAGCTTAATAGCCGTCTTAATGGTAGTAATAATTCTACTTGGAGTAGGTCTTGTGATTGAGACTGAGTCACAAGTCTATTACTGGTTCTCGGGTGTTAGAATTATTTTATATATAAAGGAGTTATTTCTACTCTCTTGTTCTCTTCCTCATATATTTGATATTAACGTGTTAAATCTTTCCTGCTGCTATCTTCCTGTCTCCTCTTGCATCTGTTCTTAAAGGTGTGAACGCTCCCACGCTCACCTTCCCATACTCTCTTTGTCTCTCTCTCTCCCCCTCTCTCTCTATCTCCCTCTGTCTCCTTCCCCCTCTCCCCCTAACTCGAGCCAACATCTTGTGATCTGTCTCTGCACGGACACCTCTATCTTCCTCTCCTTTGATTCTTCAGGATCTCACCAGGACATTTACAATGGTTCATGCTCTTTGTAGTAACATATGTCTATAGCACAGGCATTTGGTCAAATATATATAAACCCCATCTTTTGCTGTTAATAAACAGAGACCTTTCTGACAGACAACGTCAGAATCAGAATCAGAAAGAGTTTTATTGCCAAGTATGCTTGCACATATAAGGAATTTGTTTTAGTGACGGAGCTTCCAGAACAAAAAATACAAATGACAAGACAAAAACAGCATGACGCAAAAAAACAAAACAAAACATTTTTTAAATGGTTGACATCAAATGGAGTACGATGTGAGATACTTTTAAATAAGTTACATAAATATCTGAAGTCTGTGGTATTATACAGTATATTGCACAGTGGTATTGTACACAATATTGCACATATATTTATTGACCGTTAGAATGATGTTTAACTGTTAAGGAGGTAGATTGCCTGGGGGAAAAAACTGTTCTTATGCCTGACTGTCCTGGTGTTCGGTGCTCTGTAGCGTCGACCCGATGGCAAAAGTTCAAAAAGAAGGTGACTTGGGTGTGAGGGGTCCAAAGTGATATTCCGTGCACTTTTCTTCACTCTGGATATATACAGTTCTTGCAGCGTGGGCAGGGGGGTGCCAATAATTCTTTCAGCAGTCCGAACCGTCCTTTGTAGTCTTCTGATGTCTGCTTTCGTAGCTGAGCCAAACCAGACAGTTATTGAAGTGCACAGGACGGATTCAATGACGGCTGAGTAGAACTGTGTGAGCAGCTCCTGTGGCAGGTTGAACTTCTTCAGCTGGCGAAGGAAATACAACCTCTGGTGGGCCTTTTTAACAATGGAGTCAATGTGAATGTCCCACTTCAGGTCCTGAGAGATGGTCGTGCCCAGGAACCGGAATGACTCCACTGCCGTCACAGTGCTGTTCATGATGGTGAGTGGGGGAAGTGCAGGTGGGTTTCTCCTGAAGTCCATGATCATCTCCATTGTTTTGAGCGTGTTTAGCTCCAGGTTGTTGTGACTGCACCAGACAGCCAACTGCTTGACCTCCCTTCTGTATGCAGACTCGTCACCGTCCTGGATGAGGCCGATGATTGTAGTGTCATCTGCAAATTTCAGGAGCTTGACAGTGGGGTCTGTGGAGGTGCAGTCGTTGGTGTAGATGGAGAAGAGCAGTGGGGAGAGAACGCATCCCTGAGGGGCTCCAGTATTGGTGGTGTGACTGTTGGACATGAATTTTCCCAGTTTCACTAGCTGCTGCCTGTCTGTCAGAAAGCTGGTGATCCAGTGACAGATAGAGCTAGGAACAGAGAGCTGGTTTAATTTGGTCTGAAGCAGTGCTGGGATGATCGTATTAAAAGCTGATGAAAAGGGGGTCCAGTAAGGGTCCTGTGATGTCCCTCAGATAGGCCAACCTCAGTCTTTCAAATGACTTCATGACCACAGATGTTAGGGCGACTGGTCTGTAGTCATTAAGTCCTGTGATTTTAGTTTTTTTTGGAATGGGGATGATTGTGGAACGTTTAAAGCACAAAGGCACTTCACATTGTTTCAGTGATCTGTTGAAGATCTGTGTGAAAATGGGCGCCAGCTGGTCAGCACAGGATTTCAGACAGGCTGGTGTCACGCCGTCTGGGCCTGGAGCTTTCCTTCTCTTTTGTTTCAGAAAGATCTGGCGAACATCCTTTTCACAGACCTGGAGTGCAGGGGGGGAAGAGAGGGTGGTTGTCAGAGGTGATAATGGTGGTGTAGAAAGAGGGTTAGGACAGGAGTGTGGTGTGAGACTGGGAGTTTCAAATCTACAATAGAACTCATTCAGGTCATCAACCAGTTGTTGATTCCCTACAGAGTTGGGGGATGGCGTCTTGTAGTTAGTGATGGTTTTCAGGCCTTTCCACACTGAAGCAGGGTCGTTTGCAGAAAACTGATTTTCCAGTTTTTTAGAGTAGCTCCTCTTAGCTGCTCTGATCGCCCTTGTTAGTGTGTTCCTGGCCTGGTTGTACAAGATCCTGTCCCCACTCCTGTAGGCATCCTCTTTGGCCTGACGAAGCTGTCTGAGTTTTGCTGTAAACCATGGTTTGTCATTGTTATATGTTAAAAAAGTCCTGGTAGGGATGCACATGTCCTCACAGAAACTGATGTAGGATGTTACAGAATCTGTGAGCTCGTCCAGATTGGTGGCAGCAGCTTCAAAAACACTCCAATCAGTGCAGTCAAAACAGGCCTGTAATTCCTGTTCTGCTTCACTGGTCCATCTCTTTACTGTCCTTACTACAGGCTTAGCAGATTTAAGTTTTTGCCTATAGGTTGGGAGAAGATGAACCAGGCAGTGGTCAGAAAGTCCTAAAGCTGCTCTGGGGACGGAGCGATATGCATCCTTTATTGTGGTGTAGCAGTGATCCAAAGTATTTTTGTCTCTGGTGGGGCATGTAATGTGCTGTTTGTATTTAGGCAGTTCACGTTTGAGGTTTGCTTTGTTAAAATCCCCAAGTATAATTATAAGAGAGTCCGGGTGTTGTTGCTCCGTGTCTGTGATCTGAGCAGCCAGCTGTTGGAATGCTGCGTTCACACATGCTTGTGGAGGGATGTACACACTCACAAGAATGAACGAGGTGAACTCGCGCGGCGAATAGAAAGGCTTGCAGTTGATGAAATATGCCTCTAGATCAGGACAGCACATCTTCTTCAATGGTGTCACATTTGTACACCAACTTTCGTTGATGTAAAAGCATGTCCCGCCGCCTCGCGATTTCCCCGTTGATTCTGTGTCGCGATCCGCTCTGAACAGCTGGAAGCCCAGCAGGTGTAGCGCGTTGTCCGGGATGGCTTCATTCAGCCAGGTTTCCGTGAAACACAGCGCGGCAGAGTTTGAAAAGTCCTTATTTTTCCTGGAGAGCAGGAAAAGTTCGTCCATTTTGTTGGGTAGAGAGCGGAGATTTGCCAGATGTATACTCGGCAGCGCAGTTCTAAAGCCGCGCTGTCGGAGCTTGACGAGCGCGCCGGCTCTCTTCCCCCGCCTGCGCTTCTTAAAGCATTTAAACAGCGCAGCTGCTCCTCCGGTTACAATGTTCAGTAAAACGTTTGAAAAATCGAAAAGTGGTTGAAAATTATGTGATGTGTCCTGCTGAACGTTCAGCAGTTCATCCCTGGTATACGTTATTACGTTTGAGAAACAAAAAACAGGACAAACTAACAAAAACAGTAAGACAAATGGAGAGCTCCACACTGAGGCAGCCATCTGCGGCGCCATCCTGCAACGTGTGTGTGTGTGTTTGACTGAATCTCTCCTGGCGCCAGAAAAGCTTACCGAAGCACAGCGGACAGACCGAGCAACTCGCCTCTTCTACTACAAAACTTTAGAAAAACTTTACATCGTGTCAAACCCAGAGTGAAATCCAGCTTATAGCTTGCCCTGGGCGCCTCAAGCTGACAGACGGGAACCGCAGTTTCTGGCAGAGTGAGCTCGAGGTGTTACTCTCATTGCAAAACCACACCTTAGAAACTGTGAACTTGAGTATATGGCGAGGCTGCTTTAACCGCACTGCAGGGCAGAAAGTTAAAAATGAATCGGCAGTTCACTTCATGAAACTGTTTAATATAACGGAGGATAATGTGACCATCAGTCGAGTTGTCAGAATAAATCCCGAAAATGAGACCCACATTAAAATCATAAGACATAAATGGAATGTTTCGGACCCCCGCAGTAGCGTGTTTGTAAATAATGTTTTTTACTGGATGGGTATTTATTTAGGTAAAACAGTAATTGAGCCAAGTAATTACTGTGGCCAGAAAATGAGAACAAAGACCAAGGTGTATGCAAAAGATGGGCCCAAATTAGCTAGCAAATTAGAAGACCCTCCAAAACTCTTGGCACAACAGGCACATGAAAAAACCCAGAAAAAGGGATGGTGTGCAAATCGATGTAGTCATACTAATCCATTAGGTTACAATAATTCAAGAACCATTGTAATTTGGTCAGGGCTTAGCAAGCCCTATATCCTGTATGAGGATTTAGGATGGACAACCTGTTTTCAGGGGAGTTTTTATTATCCTAAGTGTTCCCATCCAAATTGTACACTTGACTTCACTGGAGGCAAAGGGCAGATAAAAGAAAGTTTGGCCCATTGCGCACAGGCAAATTCTGAACATATAGATAAATATTGGGTTTGTACAGTTGAAGCATCCCAGAGATGGAACCTCATAGACTTCGAGGTGAGTATGCACCACTTAAAATAGTATCTCAGAATAAACTGTTTACACATATGAAATGTGCTAATAAAAAAAGGAAGGAACACGATGTGGCGACATGTGGTCTTACAGATCAAGAAAGAAATATCACTCAATGGTATAATGTATCCCAAGTAGGAATTCATCCTCATTTCCTAACAGGCCTAGGCCGGAGGGTAGAGAGGCCAGTGAATATTTATAACCCTCCGGGTTTACATGAATCTGAGGCCAAAAATTGGACTATTCTAAAGTATATAGCGACAGTGGCTGATCAAAACATGAGAATGCTATTGGCCCTGCATACTCTTCAATGGCCAGTAGTTACAACTATGAGTGATAATGATAAGCGTATAAATGACACCATAGTATATCCGGTAGGGATGGTGTTTAACGGATATAGATGGCAAAACTATCACCCCTGGAAACTCAGAGCGAGTTTAGCCCAAATATATCACACTAGAAGGGGTGAGTATGCTAAAAATGATAGTGATAGATGTCCCTTTTGGTTCCCTACTATGCCTCAGTGTTCCTGGGGTTGGAGAGAGCAAAAAGAGGCAGTATATTCGGGAAATGTTATCCCTACAAAGGGAATAGCCACCCCTGTGCCCTTACACACCTGCTCGGTCGATTTAAACAAGTATGAGTGGGAAGCATGGGTGGATTATTGTTTTAACATGTGCGGACTGCTGTATACCAGCAGAGGAGCCGCCACTAGCCAACCTGGTCGACAAGTGTTATACCGATTGTTCCAAAGACAATTAGTAAATTTATGTCAGACCTCCACCTTGATTAAATTTAAGACACCACCAGACCTAACCACTCAGGTCACCATGTTGATTGAGCCCTCTTCCATAGGCGCAAATTGGGCATGGGTACACCACATGCATTTGGACATAGGCTACCCAGGTCAAACTAAATGGTCTGCCGGATGGGCGACAGATTTGAGAAATGCATTCGTGGGTGTGGGCGACGTCTTTGTACAAGGTTTTGATACAGTCACAAAAGTAGCAACTGATGGTTGGCACGTAGTGAGTAATAGTTTCCAGCGAGCTTGGGAGTGGTGCAAATCCGCGGCCATTGGGATTGCTAAGTGGTGGTCGATATTTTTGATTTTTGACTTTGCAGTTGCATGAGCGTTACTTGGAACTTGTTAACTTGTAAAGTCATCCGAAAGACACAGCGAAAGTTCAAAAGGTCGAAAGAGAGGCATGAACTCAAGAAACTGTTAAAAACCTCGGAAGGGCGGAAAAAGCTCAGAGACAAAACACATGGGGGGCGTAACCGCAAGATGTAAAGAGTTAGCCCTACGTGTAGATAAAAGGCATGCTCCATAAGACATGTCTAGAGAGTGGAGACTGATCAAAACAATATGACACTTACCCAATTGTTTCCGAGACCTTTGATATTGATGTTATGGCTGATCAATGTAAGTTAGTGATTTAAGTTTGATACTGAAGAATTACTGACACTTACACACTGCAGGACAGCGGAGTTCACTCTCATACACCTGACAGGAGACTGCCTTTATCATGTGGATTGGTCGAGTCGAGCACAATGGTGACATCATTGGTGTATCAAGTGTATTGGCCGTTCCTATACCAGTAAAAACGAGATGTGCTGACTCACACATTCACATTCACTTCTTTCTGTCTTATAGTGTTAGGATCCACCTTCACCTGTAAGTCTACACACAATTATGTAACAAGTCTTAACATTATAATAATACTACTGCATATTTAAGTAGAGTTTATTTAATTTGGCCACTTGCTCTATGACTTTTGCCTTTCACACTCATTCTACAAATTCTTTCGACAAACTTTGTTTGTGCTTCCGAAATCTATCCAAAAAAAAAAAAAAACTTCCAACCTCAATGATATGTTAAAACATTTGCAGTAGTGAAATAGCAGCACATAAAAATTAAAAACATATGAAAAGTTTACCTGTCAGTAACAGGATTGCTGCTACTATAATATTTCTCCACATTCTGTAAAAACACAATGACATCAGCCCTCAGACAGCTGACACATGAAGATTCACCAAGGTCACAATTTCCATCTTAAATATCTTTGTAAATACCCTTATAAAAATAAATGTATATATTAATTTAATGAATATTAACTACCTTAATCAGCCTGTTTTTTCTTCTAAGCAATAAGGAGCGTTTTATCACGCGACATCACACTAGCAGTAAAGACACAGAAGTAGTGTGGTGCATTTACCACAGTACCTACAGTATGTATTTTAGCTTAGTCTCTTCCTTTTCTTTACATTTGAACAGACATACAGACATGTGAATACACCCCTTTCTTACTCTATCCGTCCCTGTAGTTTAATTATTTTACAAATAGTGTTCTTTTGCTTTTGGGAAATATCGGAATCAAGGCTGGAAGATCTGAAATGTCAGTAACAATACTATAGAAAGCACCTGGAATACCTTAACAACAGTGGCGGCTGCTCTAAGACTACAAGGGAAGCTCAGCTTCCTCTACTATGTCAGAAAATAAATGCTCATATATGCACTGTCGTATTTACAGTGGCTTGCAAAAGTATTCAGCCCCCTTGAACTTTTCCACATTTTGTCACATTATAGCCACAAACATGAATCAATTTTATTGAAATTCCACGTGAAAGACCAATACAAAGTGGTGTACACGTGAGAAGTGGAACGAAAATCATACATGATTCCAAACATTTTTTACAAATAAACTGAAAAGTGGGGTGTGCGTAATTATTCAGCTTTTGTAGAACCAGCTTTTGCTGCAATTACAGCGGCCAGTCTTTTAGGGTATGTCTCTACCAGCTTTGCACATCTAGAGACTGAAATCGTTGCCCATTCTTCTTTCCAAAACAGCTCCAGCTCAGTCAGATTAGATGGACAGCGTTTGTGAGCAGCAGTTTTCAGATCTTGCCGCAGATTCTCGATTGAATTTAGATCTGGACTTTGACTGGGCCATTCTAACACATGGATATGTTTTGTTTTAAACCATTCCATTGTTGCCCTGGCTTTATGTTTAGGGTCGTTGTCCTGCTGGAAGGTGAACCTCCGCCCCAGTCTCAAGTCTTTTGCAGACTCCAAGAGGTTTTCTTCCAAGATTGCCCTGTATTTGGCTCCATCCATCTTCCCATCAACTCTGACCAGCTTCCCTGTCCCTGCTGAAGAGAAGCACCTCCAGAGCATGATGCTGCCACCACCATATTTGACAGTGGGAATGTTGTGTTCAGACTGATGTGCAGTGTTAGTTTTCCGCCACACATAGTGTTTTGCATTTTGGTCAAAAAGTTCCATTTTGGTCTCATCTGACCAGAGCACCTTCTTCCACATGTTTGCTGTGTCCCCCACATGGCTTGTGGCAAACTGCAAACGGGACTTTGTTTTCAGTTAACAATGGCTTTCTTCTTGCCACTCTTCCATAAAGGCCAACTTTGTGCAGTGCACGACTAATAGTTGTCCTATGGACAGATTCCCCACCTGAGCTGTAGATCTCTGCAGCTCGTCCAGAGTCACCATGGGCCTCTTGGCTGCATTTCTGATCAGCGCTCTCCTTGTTCGGCCTGTGAGTTTAGGTGGACGGCCTTGTCTTGGTAGGTTTACAGTTGTGCCATACTCCTTCCATTTCAGAATGATCACTTGAACAGTGCTACGCGGGATGTTCAAGGCTTTGGAAATCTTTTTGTAGCCTAAGCCTGCTTTAAATTTCTCAATAACTTTATTCCTGACCTGTCTGGTGTGTTCTTTGGACCTCATGGTGTTGTTGCTCTCAATATTCTCTTAGACAACCTCTGAGGCCGTCACAGAGCAGCTGTATTTGTACTGACATTAGATTACACACAGGTGCACTCTATTTAGTCATTAGCACTCATCATGCAATGTCTATGGGCAACTGACTGCACTCAGACCAAAGGGGGTGAATAATTACGCACACCCCACTTTGCAGTTATTTATTTGTAAAAAATGTTTGGAATCATGTATAATTTTTGTTCCACTTCTCACGTGTACACCACTTTGTATTGGTCTTTCACGTGGAATTCCAATGAAATTGATTCATGTTTGTGGCTGTAATGTGACAAAATGTGGAAAAGTTCAAGTGGGCCGAATACTTTTGCAAGCCACTGTATATATATATATATATTTTTTTTTGTCTAATAAGTTTTATTGAGAAACCAAAATTTTGAAAATTAATTTACAATCTCACATCCTCTGTTTCTATTACATGTACAAAGAATACAATTAAAGTGGAAAAGAAAGATAGTAAAAACAGAACTGAATAAAACAAAGACCCACCATTCCTTACACAACCTGTTTACATTAGTTAGGAAAGTATGATGAAAAAAAATACTAATACATGAAATCATGCATTAATCCGTAGGGTTTAAATCAAGGTCACAGAGAAAAGGATGCCAAATTTTGTCAAACTGCTCAAAGTTGCCCTTCAAACAATACCTAATTCGTTCCAAATGTAAAGTAGAAATCATCTCTCCAAGCCATAGCTTACACGTAGGAGCCTCTTTTTTCTTCCAAAATAACAGTATTAACTTCTTAGCTGTAATTAAACTGTATGAAAGCAGTTTGTGTTGTGCTCCTGATAATTAATGCATACCTTCGGAAAATCCCAGGATTAAAAGTGCTGGCTCCGGCTGCAATTGCACCTTAAAAATCTCTGAGAGCACATCATATTTATATTGGTTTTAATAAAAGTGCGCTAGAACGCGTTCAACTTCATGACTAGCTCGTTCAGAAGCAGGTATTTATTGTAGATTGTTTGACGCGATTTTCTTGTCATACATTTCCGTGCATCACAGCGCATTAAACCCTCCTGAAGCCCAGCTTCACTGGAGCTCTATGGCGGAGCACAGAGGAGCTTTTTTCACTGCAGAAAAGCTGGACGGTAATTGGATAAATGCACCAAAATTGTCACTTCCAGGGAAGCTCAGCTTCTCTGGGAGTGAATGGAGCAGTGGGCGGGCCAGGACGCTGGGCTGCTGCATGATGATTGGAGGAGCTGTTTAAAGGCCGGAACCACGTTTTTGATTGACAGCACAAGTATACATCAGCGCTACAGAGATTCGAGTTCAGTCCCATGTGGATTTGCAGGTGAAGTGGTACGACGAACTGCGGCACTCTGTATTGTTTGCTGGTGATATAAACCATTTTTGTTTGTACAAATCATTAATTAAATAATCAAAAAAAAACATACTATAGCGTTCTTGACTTTGCTCCTTGTTTCAGCATTGTAAAGTTAGTTCATTCATACAAACCGGATTCCAAAAAAGTTGGGACACTAAACAAATTGTGAATAAAAACTGAATGCAATGATGTGGAGATGGCAAATGTCAATATTTTATTCAGAACAGAACATAGATGACGGATCAAAAGTTTAATCCGAGAAAATTTATCATTTTAAAGGAAGAATATGTTGATTCCAAATTTCACGGTGTCAACAAATCCCAAAAAAGTTGGGACAAGTAGCAATAAAAGGCTGGAAAAAGTAAATTTGAGCATAACGAAGAGCTGGAAGACCAATTAACAGTAATTAGGTTAATTGGCAACATGATTGGGTATAAAAAGAGCTTCTCAGAGTGGCAGTGTCTCTCAGAAGCCAAGATGGGTAGAGGATCACCAATTCCCACAATGTTGCGCAAAAAGATAGTGGAGCAATATCAGAAAGGTGTTACCCAGCGAAAAATTGCAAAGACTTTGCAGTTATCATCATCAACTGTGCATAATATCATCTGAAGATTCAGAGAATCTGGAACAATCTCTGTGCGTAAGGGTCAAGGGCGTAAAACCATACTGGATGCCCGTGATCTCCGGGCCCTTAAACGACACTGCACCACAAACAGGAATGCTACTGTAAAGGAAATCAGAGAATGGGCTCAGGAATACTTCCAGAAACCATCGTCAGTGAACACAATCCACCGTGCCATCCGCCGTTGCCAGCTGAAACTCTACAGTGCAAAGAAGAAGCCATTTCTAAGCAAGATCCACAAGCACAGGCGTTTTCATTGGGCCAGGGATCATTTAAAATGGAGTGTGGCAAAATGGAAAACTGTTCTGTGGTCAGACGAGTCACGATTCGAAGTTCTTGTTGGAAATGTGGGATGCCATGTCATCCGGACCAAAGAGGACAAGGACAACCCAAGTTGTTATCAACGCTCAGTTCAGAAGCCTGCATCTCTGATGGTATGGGGTTGCATGAGTGCGTGTGGCATGGGCAGCTTGCATGTCTGGAAAGGCACCATCAATGCAGAAAAATATATTCAGGTTCTAGAACAACATCTAGTTATCTCTTTCAGGGAAGACCCTGCATTTTTCAACAAGATAATGCCAGACCACATTCTGCATCAATCACAACATCATGGCTGCGTAGGAGAAGGATCCGGGTACTGAAATGGCCAGTCTGCAGTCCAGATCTTTCCCCTATAGAGAACATTTGGTGCATCATAAAGAGGAAGGTGCGACAAAGAAGGCCCAAGACGATTGAACAGTTAAAGGCCTGTATTAGACAAGAATGGGAGAGCATTGAGAACTTGAGAAACTGGTCTCCTCGGTCCCCAGACGTCTGTTGAGTGTTGTAAGAAGAAGGGGAGATGCTACACAGTGTTGGGATTTGTTGACACCATGATATTTTGATTCACCATATTTTTCCCTTAAAATTATAAATTTTCTCAGTTTAAACTTTTGTTCTGTGATTTATGTTTCATTCTGAATAAAATATTGACATTTGCCATCTCCACATCATTGCATTCAGTTTTTATTCACAATTTGTGTCCCAACTTTTTTGGAATCCGGTTTGTATAATTAAAGTAGCTCGTGGAAGGGGAAACTAGCCAGCTAGTATGGGAGAAATTTTTATTTGATTTCATTTGATTTTACTTACTTTTGGGGGTTAGAAGATACCTTATCAGTATATAATCGGGGATGTGCGTGCAAGCTGAGACATAGGTTTCTTTGTGTGCGCTTGCATAGGAAACCAGAGCTTTACATTGGGGCACCTTCATTGTGAGCTAAAGAGGGCCCCCAAATGGGAAACAGATGTTGGAGGGAGGTGCGGCAGGCACTGCATATTTAATGGAAGAAACGACAAGGAAATTCTGTTGTGTCCATGGTTCAGGTCAGGCCGTTATTGCATGATAATAAAGGTTGTAATCTTCTGTAGGCAAAGCCTGACTCTGAGTATTTTTCCACAACACTAGCTTCCCCTGTTTCAAAAGCTAGCAGCCGCCACTGCTTAACAACCAGCTAGCAACACCCTAGCAACCACATTTAATATAATAGCAATCACCTATCATGGCAACTGTAGTGGAAATGGCTAATGCTTTAATTTGTCATATGTACCAGCTCACTATGGGCGATGTATTGCATGAAGCTAGATATGTTTCAGAAATAACGGCTCGGCGAAGAAAGATGAAGGGGCGCAGAGGTCCATCTGTGGTAACTGCAGCGAAGGCCCCTCAACCGGACATTGCTGCAGTATGTGCAGTGGAAGCAGCGATTGACCTCTGCAAGACTGGAATTACCAACAACTTTCTTCGTACCCAAGATCAACTGTTTCATGTGATGTCGGCAACTAATCCACTTCCCGTTATAGTGTGACCTTTGTAACTGATGTACACCGTGTTTTAGTTTGGCCGGAAGCTGGCCCCAGCATAGAGAATCTGTATTCTGCTGTATGCTTTAGGTCTAGTCTGAAGTAGTGTAATCTTAGTTTTGTTCGCCAGTATTTACCTTATAAGGTCAAGGCCTGCTAATTGGTTAGTAGCATAAGGCTGTTAGAACTTGAGTCACAGGACCAGAGTATAAAAGAGTCCCGTTGTACTCCTGAATTGTTCTTTGGTTATTGGGCAGTGTTAGTATGCATTGTTAATTTAAGTTCACAAGACTTTGTGTTCTTTTATTTTCCATTGAACCCTTTGCTTTGTATTTACTATTTGTATTCACCATAAATCTACCTCGTTTTATTTGCTTTAAGTTGTAGGTTTTTGCAATATAAAATAATAAAGGACTGCCTCCCATTGCGAGGCCAGTACCCCCAGTACGGTGCCGAAAGTGTGAGTTTGTTTACTGCTTCGAGAACAGACGGTTCCGGGGACTACATTTCCAAGGACCTTTTCTAAGGTGAGTCTTGCGCTTATCTTTACAGAATTTGACACCGATAATGTTTCGTCCTTTGCATATAGACATTCCCTATTTGAGTGTTTTAGGTAATGTTTATTAAATGCAGCAAAACACAACCAATGCTGTGCTAGCAATCCACTGGAATATTTTAGCAACTACAGTACTTAACATCATCCATAGTTTAGTTTATTGTGTTCAAGTCCCGATGCAGGGATGCAGTGTGTGTAGACTGCTGTAGTAATTGTGCACACTTTTGGGAAGACTCTTGCCATTCAGAAACAAATGTGGGCTCATGTAGCATGGTCTTGTCTCACACAGACGAAAAATCAAGCAAAACATATGCTCTATTCTCCCACACAAGACATCCGCTCCATTGAATCTTCTTGGCGCACTTGCACTACCGAAGCATTCGAGGAATCTCATCCAGACTGTGCAACAGCTTCTGCCTATATGCCATCCGTCTACTCATCAAGATTGGCTTTCATATCTGATTCGATCCGTGGCCAAGTATCTCGTACCGTGCTCCAGACCACCTTTTCCATGACCAGTTCCAAGACGGGAACCTTTGTGGTCACATGTACTTGGAAACGATCCCTGGGCCCTAATGTGACCTCTTGGGGCCTGGTCTCTAATGTTTACAGTTTGGTACTTGAAGACTTTTCCCTTAGACTGGATCTGAAGAAAGGACTTAGAGCCTGACTTTGACACCGTCTGGTCTGATATATTTGGCGAGCATCACACTGTCCTGATCCTCAGCAAATTTAATTATGTACACACACAACCTACATTGCTTCTTGTAAACGTCATCTAATGAAATCGCAGCTGCTTTCTCATAGCTCCTATGATCTACAGAGTCATTCAGGGATTTTAGTTCAAATTATATCTAGGAATTTCTAAAAAGAAAAAAAAATTTGAGAAGACATGTGATAATACTTTGCTAAGTAGTGATAATTTTTTATATTTATAACTTAGTGTTTTAGCATAGCATGTAGCTTGTCTGAGCTGATCACTGATGACCTCAGATATGATAAATTCCTGACATTAGCTCATTAAGGACAAAAAAGAACTTCAAGTATCTCGGACACCCCAACAAGAACACACACTATGTACACACAATGTGTCAATTTCACAGCTGTCTACATTTTTATCCAAAATGCGCCATTAACTTTGGATATATTACGGTTGGATATAGTCTAATTTCATTCTTGCACAAGAACGACCTTGTAAGTGAAATCCTTCACCATCTAAAAAAAAGGTCACAAATGCATAACAAGAAAGTATGTGAAATTATTAGGTTATGCAATGATATTTATTTTTTTGGTCTCCAGTGTTAATGCTTCCTTTCAATTGAAGAATATTTTTGCCAGTGGAAAGTCTTAAGGACAGAGGTTGTCAGCTGACTTCACTTTATTGCCGCAAAATGTTGTTGAGCCTAAACCTGAGCAACTGAAGCAACCCCAGATCATAACACTGTCTCCAGAGGCTTGTACAGTGGACACTATGCATGATGCTTCTTCATGTGCTTTCCTTCTTACCCTGACGTGCCAATCACTCTGGAATGGGCTCAATCTGGACTCATCAGGTCCCATTACCTTTTTCCATGGCTCCAAAGTCAAATCTTTCAGCAAACTGGAGCTTTTTTTGGTTTCTGATGAGTCTCACTAACAAGTGCTTATCTCATGGACACAGCTGTTTAGTCCCAATCCTGTGAGTTCTCATCACATTGTTTGTGTATGGAAATGCTTTCACTTTCACTATTAAACATCATTACGATGCAACTTCAAGTGGTCACAGTAAACTTCAGTTATTCATGATCGTTTTGACCAAATTTCTTCTGCAAAGTTGATGTTTCAATGTTGCAATCCTTTGAGGTTTTAATAATGCAACAAACATTTCTTAACCTAGCTCCAGTTTAATATTTTGTTTGCTTGACGCAGGCTAATAATAATTTGACTCAGGAATCAGAAACATGGCAGAGACTTATCAGAGATACCATCTGTTAAGCTTATATGTGATCTTGACTGACTCATCTCAAATCAGGATGCAGATTAATCTGATGCTTGTTTTATTTACAAAAAAGTGAAATTTCAAAATCAACAGCCAGGAGATGATAAACTACTGTACTACAGTACTGTGCAAGTCTTGAGACCCCCTCTTTT
Source organism: Channallabes apus (assembly GCA_030522415.1). Lineage (NCBI taxonomy): Eukaryota > Metazoa > Chordata > Actinopteri > Siluriformes > Clariidae > Channallabes > Channallabes apus. The sequence continues at coordinate 10,226,188 of CM060114.1, forward strand.
TTATGTTTTACTGCGACAGGCTGCAATTTGCCTAAAAGATACATAAACAACCTATTTTAAATTGTAATTTCAGCAGCAACCTCATTTCCCCCCTCATCTGTTCCAACCACTCAGCATCACCAGTATACTAATCACCGGCCTGATCATCTGTGATCATCTACACTTGTTTCTCACTGGGTCATGCCTTAAATTAGATGTTTTATGCTTGAATGATTCATAGGTCAATGCGTGGCTTAACAAACAAAGACAATCCTCTGAAATTGCTCACGTACAAGGACTAGACTGAAAATACTACTCAAGGCTTCCTGAAGGACTTTGACAACTATTCCTCAGACTACATTAATAAATACAAGAAAGTCTAGCTTTTTTAAAAACAAAATATGAAGTCAGGGTGGCTCAAGACGTTGATGAAAATAATCAAAGACTCAGGCTTTGGTTTCAGGAGATAACGAATTTTATCGATTGATCAATAAAGCCGGGAAGGTCTGCAGAACTACACTTTCTCTCGACCGCTGCGCCATTATATTCTCATGACTCTACAATAGGGTCCATTATACATGGGGTGATGTCATCTTCAACATATGGGTTTCATTAAGCTTCTCCGTTCTAGGTGCCCCAATGAATAGCTCAGATTTCCTGTGCAAGCAAATTCCAGGGGGCCTATACACTCAGATATGCACACACACATCAGATCGGCTAGCTACAAGAAATGTGAATATGGGGTACCGTTTATTCCTTAAAAGAAAGTAAAATCAAATGAAAATTACTCCCATAAAGTTTGCATGGTACTGCATTTATACATAGTGGATAAGCAAGTGGAAACAATTTGTTCAACCAATTGAAGAGTATCATTTTCATAAATAATATTTCCAACAACATGGCAAAATTTTCATTTAAAGTTTATTAGAAATGTGTTTACAAAAGTACAGATAAAATCACAACAATATAAAAAGGTTTAAAAAAATTCTTTAAGGCTCACAGAGCAAAACACTTCTCTTAACTTTCATAAACCACTAAAAATGTGGTGAATCAAAATGATAATACATAGTATATTATCAGTTAAAGAAGACAACTATTCAAGCAGCTGATGTATGTTGGAGAGGGAAAAAGAACAAACAAAAAAGGGGAGTACTTTTTTTTTTTCTTTAGAAGACTTTTAGTGAAATTACAGTAAAATCAGATTTGACTATTTTGGTAAAAAGTTTATAAGCAATGACTCATTTTACAGTAAGATCCATTTGCAACATACTTCTTAAGAACCAGTGTAGTTTGTGTTCCCACGTTTATAAAGTTTCCTTAGCAATAAGGAAACTTTTTGCTACTTTAACGCTTAAACTTTTTGTACTTGTGATCAACAACAAAATCTCCTGCCTCCTTGGCCATTTGGGCGTCTCGTATAGCTTCTCTGTCTTTCAGAATTCTTTTGAGTGCCTGTGTCGTGGAAGTCAGGTCTTCTTTGGCACGTTTTAGATTTTTCTTATGCGAAGAGGTTTTCTTTTTTGGTTCCACGAACGTGCTACTCCACTGGCTATAGACCTTTTGCTTAGCTGTAGGCGTATCTGTGTAGTTCATGGAACTTTCGGACATGTCTGAAATGGTGACGTAAACAGGTGCCGTGGCTGGCTTTACCCTGTTGCAGTTGTGCTGGTGAATAATTTTTCTCTGATTGTTGTTATTGTACCCATACAGGGCAAATCTCTGCTTTGTTTCCTTGTTCTCTCCAGTTTGTTTTGTTGTACCTTCGACTTTCTCCCTGTTTTTCTCAGGACTTGATGCAACAGCTGGTCTTTTTTGCTGATGAATAACGTTTGGCACTTGATGACTTGGTGACTTAACAGCACATGGCTTTTTCCATTCCATGTTTTTTCCAGATTTATCCTTGCTATGTTGTCCTCCTTCAGTAGAGTTGAGAAAGCGGAAATCATCATGCAAATGTGATTTTGGGGAGCTAGCTTTTTTGACCACAATATCTGGGGTGAAAAGGTCATCTTCAGAAGGCAATGATGTAACTTTGGTATTCTTTAACTTTTTACTTGGTGAATATCTTGGTGGAGAAACTTTTTTTCTTGATGTTTTGGTCAGCACCTGACTGTCTGGCTTCCCAGACGGTGAGCTACAGATCTGTCCCGGATTAGGATGTGGTTTGGTGTTGGTCGTCGTAACTGCATAGGTTGAAGAATCTGCTGAGCCGCTGCTACTCTTGGAGCATACACGTGGGTCTGGTTTGCCAGACTGTTTACATCGAACATTAAGTAGAATTTTCAGCTTGATTGGAAGATTTCTTTCTTCAACTCTTTCTTTTCTTACATCTTTGCAATGCTGGCCATCTTCAGCTAAAGGAAGACCAAGTGTACTTGGTTGGTTTTTTGTGGAAATAGCTTTTGTGGTAACATCAATAAAAGGGTCATTTGCAGGAATTTCTCTAATTTCGACTACTTTTAACTTTTTGCATGGTGGACTTTCTGGTAGAGAAACTTTGTCTCTTTTGGTCTTATTTTGTTCTGGAATGACTAGATTTTCAGCGTTTTGTGAATGAGACATGGCCTTGGGTAACTCTGGTCCCACCAATCCATTAGTCTCACCGGCAACTTTATCAATTGGTAAGGTGAGGTTAATGCTTTCAGTGCTCACTGGTGCATGTGATTCTTTAACTGGTGATTTACCAGACCTGGAGCTACAGCTCTCTACTTTATCACTTGGATTGGATTCGGATTCAAAGATGGTCACTTCATCTACATCGACCGTTGTAGGTGGTGCATCAGTTACACTGCAACTCTTTGGCAGTGCAATAGAATTTGATCCAGGTGGACTACAGATTTGTTCATCATCACTTTGTTTCAAAGACTTAGGACTACCACACTCTGGGCTAAACAGAGCTTCTTCCAGGTCTAGATCCAGTAAAGGTGTCTCTTCCCAGCACTTGGGGCAGAAATTTTCACCATCCCCATCAAAGTCAGTCACATGGGGGCAAGTGAATTTTATTTGATTAGTAGAGTTGCATAAAGACTCGTTGTCTGGGGTTGCTGAAACCTTTGTTACATCTTGGCACAACTGAGAAGGCTGTTGCCAGTCAGAACCAAAGCATTCTTTATAAATTGCTTTAGCATCATCAGATGACAGAAGTGAGATTTGCATCGAATGGGAGTCATTGCTGGAATCGGAATCATGAGAAAGATCCAACAGGACTTCACATTCTGCCGTGCTTTCGCTTTCAATCAGTATATCTGCAGTTTCAGTTGAGTGTAAAGAATGTTCAAAGTTCGTATTTTCTTCCTGTTGTTGATTCTTTTCCAGGTTTTCATCTTCTTGCTTATTTACTTTAGTTTTACTTTCACAGTCTGCAGATTCCTTGGTCATAATGTTGTCGTTCTGGCATTTGGTATTTGCAGGGAGCATGCTTCTAGACGGTTCAGACTCTAAATAGATGTCAAGATCCTCAAAGCCTTCAAGTGATACATAATCAGGTAGCTTAAATTCTGAAATTGGCTCTGCAAGAAGATTTTCTATATCAGCTGGCTGTCCAGTAATATTCAACCATGAGGATCTAAACTCCTCAGTGGGTAGGACTTGGTCATGTTTCAGAATGTGGCAAAAACGATTCAACCTCTCCAAGCATGTGTGTGATTTGCAAAGGAATTGCACAGTTTCCATTTCTTGTGTGGACACATTGCAAAGGAAATCGCACAACTTTGCAGGAAATGTACGCATTTTTTTATCTAATTCTTCTCTGTTTCCAGCCCAGTAGAGATCTAAGAGGCACTTTTCAAAATCCACTACTGGCTCCTTTACTGATCCTCTTAGAAGGCTTTCGACAATCTTTACCATGTAATAAAATCTCTCTACTGTGAAACTAAGCCCCTGAGCCTTGAACAAATCGAGTACATCGACATCGGGTTTGTCAGTCCTGAGGCTGTTGAGATCCTCTGGACTTTCTGGACAGCAAACACAACTCTGAGACGTGGTAGAGCCAGCTTTACATGAAGGAACCTTGGTGCTTTGAGTGTTAGGTGTTTGGCTGTCAACTGTTGATCCATCTTTAAGTTTGTTATGCTCCCGTCTCTCATGGGGTGGTACTGAAACCAACTGCACAAATTCCCCAGTAGTCTTTTTAGGAATACTTGATGCATTTGACTCTTCCTCTAAATTCTTGTTCTCTTTAGCAGCGTTAATGTTGAACAGAAGGATTTTTTCCGGATCATTGTTTTCTGGACTGAGGACCTGCTGAGAAATCGGTGGAACTACAGCTACTGCTTTGTTGGATTGTCTAAATAGATTATTCAGTGCTAGGACCAGCTCCAGGGCTTCAGTTGTGTCCTCAATATACTGCATCTCTCTTGTCGGTTGTCTGTTATTGCCTTCATGTCCATCTTTTGTCTCCGTGTTTGTCTGCAATCTTCTGCTCTGCATCCTTTCTGAACTTTGAACATCTGGTACATTTAATTGGTTCTGTTCAGTCTCTGTTGTGATGGCTGTTCTTTTGACAAGCATTTGGTACTCAGTCACTCTCTGAAGTTCTTGATTGTTCTTTAAAATGGCAAGAGCATTATAGTATGGAACAGATTCTGATGCCTGAGAATAGCTTGCCTTAGTGTTAACGTGGCTAGATGTTTGCTCCGGTGTGGCAAGACCGGCCTTGTGACAAGACAAAGTATTAATGTTATACCTTTGAGCAGGCACTTGTGTGTTGTCCATTAGCAAATTCTTTAAAGTGACATGTGAATGGTTGACAGAGGATTCTGTATAGACGTGTGGTGGTGCTTTCCTCATTGGTGTACTGGTAGATATTGTTCTTTGGGAGGAACTAGGGAGCCCAGTAACAATGTGATTTGATTGTAAATTTTGTGGCTGTGTGTTCCCTTGACTGGCCAGTGTGGTAGTGTGGTATAGGTTGCTTTGATGGCAAGAAGCCTGTACAGTGTTGCGTTGTTGCAGTTGAGTCTGTGGCTGGACTTGGTCCTGAGGAAGACCTAATGCTGAACTTTGCTGCATACTCTGGCTTAGATAAATTAAATGCTGGGATGTGTATGGTGGTGGGCAAGGTTGGTTTGGATGCATATTCCCATTGAGTTTTACAAGATTATAACTGGCAGAAGTGTTTTCTGTCCTGTTTGATAAAGGATGATGTTGGATTTGTGATGGATGTTGAACCCGATATGTGCTATTGGCCAGCGGGCTTTGACCCGTCTGATGAATGGAGTTTGAAGTGTGAGATAAAGCCGTGAGTCCTTGTGATTGGGAAGGGAAGTGCTTAACAGTGCTATATGGAGCACTGTTTTCTTGTCCTACTCTTATCTGCTCTTGATTGTGAATCTGAGCTGCCTGATTAGACACAGTCTGAACAGACAGGTCTGTTTGTTGAAGCTGAGCTGCAGGTTGATGGCGAATATGCGTTCTGTGATTATGTCCATTCGAAGACTGGCACTGAGGTAGAACTGACAGATGTGTCTGGTTATTCTGTTCAGTTGGAGAATATCTATTGCTATAAGCAGAAAGGGTCGAAGATACAGGTGCATAACTGGGCATCAGTGGCATATTACCGTTCTGCTGAGGATTTGCGTTTAAGGTCTGGGGAACAGGATTTCTATTCGTGGCCTGTGAGTGGTGGCTGAGGTTTTGAGTGGGGGCCCCATGCTGAGCAGCTGGCCAGGATACAAACTGTCCATTTGGTAAAGTTGAAGCTGTATTTTTGTGATGCAACTGATTGTGCGAGTCTGTAACCTGTCCTTGAGGCATCTCTCTCGATTGTAAATTAGATGAACTTGAAACTGTCTGGGTGGAAGCCTGGCCATGACATAACTCATGGGACTGTGGAGTCTTTTGTTGCCTAGCCATCCTTTGTTGCGCAATGTAATATTGCATCTGCGGAGAAAGGATAAATGCATTGCTAGAAGTAGTCTTTTGTTGAGTGTGCATTTGAAGTCCAAATGGCTGCGTCAGACTGTAGGCTTGCATCGTGTCCAATGATCTCAACCTCCTTGGTTCTCTTCACTGATGAGGTAGATTCAGGCTGTTCCAAATAAAAAGGGGAGAGGGGAAGAGAATCTTATAATTGATCATAACAAATAGAGTAATACATCTAATCAGAACTTATGGTAATTATCAACAGTATATATACAATCAGTTCTGAATATACACCTTTAAGTTGAAGGAGTCTGCACTTTGTGAATTCTTTGTAACATGACAAGCTGTGTATTTTTGTCTTATTTAAATTGAGATGTAAAACAACAGAGAGAATGGGAATGGTAGCTTACAACTGCTATAGCATAAATAATTACAGGAACTAACTTGCGCCTACCAGATGTAAGAAATCATTACATTCCAACGCAATAGACAGTATCCTCTGCCCCCTGCATCAGTTTACATCCAGGATTGTAAATATAGTTATTATAATTTGTACAATGCTTTCTTCTTACTGACAATACCCATTTGTACCGACCACACATGTATGCCATTGTATATATAAGAATTTTAAAAATCACACATCACAGCTGAAATACAAGATTTAAGATGTGTAACGTTGAAGAGGCTTTGCTATGATGCCACCCTGATTAACTCATCTTGTGATTTTCTATCCACTTCTGCTCTGCAAAAAACCTGTCCATTCCAGTTCTACAGATGAGTTCCAGAGTCAGGGCGGAGTTTATATGAGGAGGATCATGCAAACCCTGATTCTGCTGACAGTTCCACTGGGACTTGCCAACCTGGTGGTGATGTGACTTGTTTCTTACTGACTTCCTGTTTGCTTTTAAGAATCCTTTCCTGGCATTTTGGGGTTTTCCCCTCTGTGTCTCAAAGTCATGTGTTTACAATAAATGTTCTTCAGAATTAGTTTCGTTCGTCATAATAACTCACTTTACAAAGTCATATTAGTTGTTTGTCATATTACAAAACAAAACAACTCATATTACTTTCGGCTGCTCCCGACAAGGGGTTGCCACAGCGGAATATCCAGTCCGCACTACAACTTGGCACAGGTTTTACGCCGGATGCCCTTCCTGACGCAACCCAACCATTTTATCCGGGCTTGGGACCGGCACTGCATACAGTGGCTGGGGTGTGGGCACTGGCTGAATCGAACCCGGCCTTCCGCATAGCATAATGATAATAAAAATAATAATGTGTTGTAGAGATCACTCAAAGACTCAGGTTTTATGTCCAGAATAAAGCAACTGCCTCTCTAAACTTTATTCCCCTTCTGTATGATTTAACCCCCAATAATTTCCACCATACATCCCCCTCCCCCCAACATCTGTGTCTCATTAGGGGCTCCTCTTGAGCATAAGAACAGTGGGGACACACTGTCTAGGTCTACACACGGACACACAATTGGCTAGAACAGTTCATACTGTATACCATACTAATACAGTTTATATACCCATGCAAGGTATATTTTGAGTCTTCATAGCCATTTAATTAAATTATTCCACATATGTTAAAATTTAAGAGCAGCTGAAACAGACAGAATTAACTGTTAATCTGCAGTAGAGTTTCAACATACAGTACAGGCCAAATGTTTGTACACACCGTCACACATTCAATGTGTTTTCTTTATTTTCATGACCATTTCCATTGGTAGATTCTCACTGAAGGCATCAAAACTATGAATGAACACATGTGGAGTTATGTACTTAACAAAAAAGGGTGAAATAACTGAAAACATGTTTTTCTATTCTAGTTTCTTTAAAATATCCACCCTTTGCTCTGATTACTGCTTTGCACGCTCTTGGCATTCTCTCGATGAGCTTCAAGAGGTCGCCACCTGAAATGGTTTCCAACAGTCTTGAAGGAGTTCCCTCTGGGGTCCAACTCACCCCAAACGATTGGGTTCAGGTCCGGTGACTGTGGAGACCTTTTTTTGTTAAGTACATAACTCCATGTGTGTTCATTCATACTTTTGATGCCTTCTGTGAAAATCTACCAATGTAAATCGTCATGAAAACAAAACACATTCACAGATAGATGAGAAGGTGTGTCCAAACTTTTGGTCTGTACTGTACATTTCATACAATTGAGGGAACACTGAGTAAAATTATGTTGGACATTCAAGACAGTTGTCACTCTTCCCTGTAGTTGAGGTCCCAGCACATACACCCACCTGAATCAAAAAAATTAAATAAATAAATAAAAGACCGTAAGGGCCTCACCAGAGCATGTTAAGGTCCACGGTGGCACAATTAGAAGAAGAATGAACAAGTACACAAAGTGGCACATAATTGTGAAGTGGAAAAAATAATTGGTTTTCAAAATTTACAAATAAAAATCTGAAGAAAAAAAAAAATCAGAGACAGAAGAATGCTACTTTAACATGTATAAAGTTATTATATAATTATTTAACAATCATTATTTTAATAATGAAATAAAGTAATTTAGTCACAATATTCCACTGTATTTCTTAATATAATTTATTTTAAATAAAAAATATCTAAACGGTATCATGTTCATTTGTGTTTATGTATGCGGGCGCCGGACAAACTACGTAGGCACATACTGACTGGATGCGATACAAGTCATGCCTCTATTTTATACTAGTGGTAATGATGCTTAATCACCTGATAAGTGGCTATTTACAGGCGATTGTTAAGTTACATTTTACTTTTGTTTGCCCCCCCCCCTCATCCCCCAATACTACAGAGTTCTTTTTTGTTTCCATCAACGTCTCTTAAGAAACTCCATAGAATAAAAATGTATGCCACATGTCACAATTATGTGCCACTTTGTGTTGGTCTATCATGTAAATCCCATTAAAATACATTTATGTATAGTGACATACAGTGAAACTTCTTTAGCGCAATGAGATCTAGAAGTGTGCCAAGTTTGTAGAGGGCCTCACACATTCATTAACAGCGCAATGGTGATGATGTCACAGTCTTGTAGGCATCGTGCTGATGTCACAGTGCTCGGATTCTAATTACCAAACAGTGACCGAATAGCAACATCTCCCGGTAGTGCAGTTCAGCTGCAGTAAGTCAGCTATTTCTAACAGTCTGCATTTCCATTTGTCCTACTTGTTCAGGTAACGGGTTAATTTTTAGGAAAGCCAAGCAAAGTGAGTTTATAGTGTTTATATCCAAGTTTTTTTTTTACATTTCATTTTGTCCAAGATTTAGTGAAGAAAAAATTTTAGCAGAGATGGTAATATAAAGAAAAACTGAGCAACTTTCGGTGTTGTTTTTAAAGCACCCAATGGGTGCCAAGAGGAAACACAAATTAAGGTTAAGTTTAAGGTTTACTATCCATGTATAAGGACACAAGCATTATGACATCAGCACGATGATAACAACTATGACATCATCGCCATTGCTCTATATGTCATAATGTGCAATGATCCTCTTGTTCTTATTATTTTTATTAATAGGGGCCTCCTGAGGGTTTAACAAGCTCAAAAACTCATGGGAATCAGCACACAGTTACTGTTGCGATCAATAAATCACAATTCTGTGCTCAGTCAGAATAAACGGAATACTCTACTCTTATCCAGCATACGACTCCAGACTACAAGGTATGAACCAAAATGAGACAATGGATTGAGATGTTTTGAAGAGGTCATTCTTACAAAAGGTCAACTTGGTTTTCACACCTATGGAGTGTCCTAAATTTAATGACAAAAGGAGAGGCTTCACACCAATGAAGTGGCCATTTGAGGTGCAAGAACAGGAGCTCAACAATAAGAGATCAGAACACGGTGTTCCTGTTGCAAGACGTTACATTCACACCATTGCATTTCCTACACATGAGACTTAACACATCCAAAACACTTACATTCACAAGAGTCTGGTTACTGTCCTGTAATATAACGGAAAGCAACCATTCTGACTTTTTTCATTTAGCAAAATCTGTGAGTGGATTAGTCACAAATCCACAAACTAATTTAGTCACTATTTATCACAATTAATCCACAAACATTACACACGCTTACACCGGTCTCAAGACTTTTAAAGTGTCAAGGTCGGTCTCATTGTTTAAAATTGCAGCAAAAATTAAATATCGCATCAGGATCTTTCTAAAAATTAAATATTGCATCAGGATCTTTCTAAAATGTAATTTCGACATATTGTATATTAAAACACTAAGAACAAATATAGTCTATAGTTGTAAGGAGCAATGAGCGGTCCCAAGCACCTGTGCCATTGCCACCTGGGTGCACCACAAAACCTGTTAAGATGCCCAAAAAGACTCGAACGCTGGAAAAATTTGTCTCACCTCAACGTGATTTCACACATATTGAACTTGTTAAGGTTACCATAATGACATAAAAAAAAGTGTGTAGCTATATAATATTACTAAAGAGATAATTAGAAACTTCGTACTACAAGTTTATGGCAGTTTAAGGCCTTTCTACAGCTGAACTATTTGAAATATCAAAAATCTCATCAATTATGCATCCTCAATGTCTTCAGATCATATGAGAGCAATTTGGTGGCAATTAAGAGGCGTATACATTCCATGTGTTTTGTAAACAACCAAAAATATCTGACTTCTTATTAAGCAGCACCCTCAAAATTTATAGTGAAAATTCTTTAGCTCAATGAAATCTAAAAGCGTACCAAGTTTCGCATGCATACAGTATGTGCAATAGCCATGCAGCTAAATTAGCTGTGTAGAAAATGTGATCCTTATGAAAGCAACAGGGCCCTTCATACACTATGACATAGTAGGGCTGATGTCATAATGCTTGGGCCCTACAACACAAAAATACAAGATATACTGTGCAAATACACAAACCAGAACAATAACTAGGAGAACCTCTGAGAGAGGAAGAGTCAACTTATTGGTGAATTTAATTATTCATTCATTCATTTTCTATACCGCTTAATCCTGTGTTCAGGGTCGCGGGGGGCCTGGAGCCTATCCCAGGAGACTTCGGGCACTAGGCGGGGTACACCCTGGACAGGGTGCAAATCCATCGCAGGGCACACACACATACACACACTCACACACCCAATCACACACTACGGACAATTTAGGAACGCCAATTAGCCTAACCTGCATATCTTTGGACTGTGGGAGGAAACCGGAGTACCCGGAGGAAACCCACCAAGCACGGGGAGAACATGCAAACTCCATGCACACAGAGACGGGAATCGAGCCTGGCCGGGGAATCGAACCCAGACCCTGGAGGTGCAAGGCGACAGTGCTAACCACTACACCACCGCGCCGCCTGAATTTAATAAATTTTTTTTTTTTTTTTTTTACAAAAATGGGGGGAACTGTTTGATATTCGATTGCACTTTAATGTAACCTAAATGCACTCAGTTTGAAGTGATATCTCCTTTGCACTTTACTTCATTTCAGTTATTAGTTTTTTTTTAGCTTGTTATGTACATGCTTCTTCTACATATGTCTTGTTTTTTGTTCTTAGCATTGCATTAGTCACTTGTGTATACTGACCATATGGCCATGTCGTCAGAAGTAGGGCAAATCCTTTAGAAGGAGTAGATCAAAATCAAAACATCCCAAAATATGTGGTTCATTTTGAGTAGAGCTCTCAACATCCATGTCAAAGTAGTTTAGTTCTACGTGATCTACAAGTGTACAAAGTTTCACGTGCATGTGTGCAATGCAGCAACATCTCCTGTGACGAGCACGTGATCCTTAGAGACGCAACAGGGCTCTTCATATATTATGACATATTCGGGCTGATGTCATACTGTACATGTAACAGACTGTAACACAACGTGCCTGTGCAAATACGTAAAGATTTACTGCGTTAATTATATTTATAAAAAAAATAGATCTAGAATAATAGAAAACTTGTAGATATTTATGCATCATTGTGCAGTGCAAAAAAAAAATCAATGCAAAATTTATTACATCTGCAGATTTAAAAAAAAAAATAGCAAACAGATGTGATCTGTAGTGTAGGAACAGGAAAAAAAAAGTAAATTCTTATCGGGTGAATTTGGAGCGAAATGAAAAAACACACACACGGTGATATAAATCATCCACGAAGTGCCAGGCTCGTCTCCTGACCAAAGCGTGCACTCACTGAGAGTCTGCATGTACAGAGAAGGTTTAAGCAAAGCAACATAATCCCTATCCGTTCCAAACAGCATCAAAACAACGAAAAACACAGAGAAAAGTAATACTTACAGATGTGGCCTCCAGTATGGGGGTTAGTTAATGCTTAATCCACGCTGTCCGTGCCGTCGCGTGCCATGCGCGCGCGCTACCTCTTTCTCTCTCTCTGTCTCTTACACACACACACAGCCGCATCTAAGGTCGAATTTAAATCATCTCCTTATGGTCGCTGGTTAAGCCCCGCCCACTCCAAGGCGTCAGTTACAAACAGTTCTGCTCTGTTAGCCCGCCTTCGCGACACTTTCCCTGTAAGTGGGGGTGGTGTGTGTGTGATGTGTGTGTGATGTGGTCTTCAACATCACCGAGCTTTTAACAACTCTTTTCCGATGTTCAGATAAGCCTTGAGGAAAAGAGATAGACGGATACAATAAAGATAACACAGAAATGTCTGTAAATCACGAAAGAAAAAAAAAAAAAAAGAAAGAAGAAGGAATGGTACCCAACAATAAAAGGGTTATAATTTTATTTTATATTTTATTTATTTTTTAGGTTTATTATTTTATAATGCCAAATATACAAGTCAAGCAAATAAAACGAGGTAAATTTATGGTGAATATAAATAGCAAATACTAAGCAAAAGTTCAATGGTAAATAAAAGAACACAAAGTCTTGTGAACTCAAATTAACAATGTATGCTAACACTGCCCCACGAACCAAAGAAGAAGAAGCACCCCGCTAGGGTCTGACAGAACCCTCTTATACTTTTGTCCTGTGACTCATGTTCTAGCAGTCTTATGCTTCTTATCCAATTAGCAGGCCTTAACCTTATACGGTAAAACACTGGCAATCAAAAACTAAGCTTATACGGCTACTGACTAATCTTTCCACATTCTATAGAATACATATTTGGGTATTAAGGCTGGCTTCCGGCCGAACTTGGAACAGACCTTTCTGTTCACCCAGACTTGACCCCTGCACTGTTCCTCTTCAGGTGTGCAGAGCATTTCTCGTAACCACAGTCTTGTACTGTAGGTGTTGTTCCCTTTTCTGGTTGCATGTGCTGCACCCGTGACCTGCCGGGCAGCCCTTTTGTTTCCTCTTGGGTCTTCGTTGAGCTTTACCCACTGCAACACATTTAACTGCAAGCAATACATCTCCTAACGTAAGCTGGGACATATGACAGTTTAAAACATTAATCGGTTCCACGACACTGTGGAGTTGAAGAAGGTGAGAAGTGAGCTCCTTTGTCGAATGTGAGAACTACCAGAGAACATCACTTTTCGGATTATCTCACCTTTTACTTTTTCTTTTAGTAATGCAAACCAGGCTGCTGTATATCTGATTACGGATAACTTTCTATCATGCGATAGTCATACAAATACATGTCATAGTGGAATGACATCACAGACCAACTTACCATTGTCAAAATGGATGCTTAACTAACAAATTTAACAATAAATGCTTAAATGACCAATAGAATGCTTAGTGCTTAGCTAATTAATAGAATAAGGTAGAATAAAATAAATGAAATAAAATAAACACAACAAATTCTGCAGATCCATCTTACATAACAAAAGTGATATGGCTCTTACACTGCTGCTGACTAAAACTAACACATTTCGCAGAATACATATTTTTATCTTAGGGCTGGCTTCCTGCCGAACTAGAAAACAATGTGCAGTATTTATAGACGCGACTATATACCGCTCATCTTGAGCTGTGAAGAACATTTCTGGTAACCGCAGCCTTGCAGGTTTGCACAGCCTCTCTGTGCACATGCTACAGCCAGTGGCGATTTTAGGCATGGGCGAACTGCGCAGCCACCCAGGGCGGCATTTTATTATATCACGTGCCGCTAAGCGATTTTCTATTATCCGTGATACCTGCCGCACAGAAGCTGAGCGAGCGGAGAGGACCAGGAGGAAAGAAAAGAAGAAGGAGGAGAAACGGGCAAAAGATAAAGGTATGCAACAATGTTCTCTCTGTATGATTAAGGTATTCATGTCATCATGTTAATTAGTGGTATAACGTTAACTCTTAGCCTTCTTGCTTATGATGCTTGCTATGCTTACCTTGCTAAAACACACACACACACACACACACACACACACACACACACACACACACACACACACACACACACACACAATAAAAGCCTAATTTACAAACCATCACAGAAATTCTAATGGTTTCTATTAAATACCACAAAATTATGCTTTGCAGCAAGACTGTACAGTTTTTTATTTCCATTGTTTATTATGTTAATGTTGGCTATAGCCAATATATTTACTATATATTTACAGTATACTGTAAATAGCCAGTTTAATTTACATATGTGTAGATAGTTTAAAAGACATTTTCCATTTGCTATAACTCTGTTACGTGACAAAGCATCTAATTTGAGGCAGTAAATTAACCAAGGAGCTAATTGTTCCTCCCTTAGATTAGATTATATTAGATTAATAAAGTGTCTCATGACTGCCATCAAAAAAAGAAAAGTCAGATTTTAGTTTCAGTTTGTGGTTTCTGTTCTGCAGTGAAGTAAATAAGTTATTTTTCTTTAGTGTGATTTGTTCTATATTTATTCAATATGTATATAATATTTGTTTGTACACAGGTCCTGATAACCTGAACAGCTGTACGACGGCTGAATCCGCATTGAAAAAAAAAGCCGGCTGTACACCCCTTTGATAATGACCAATACTGAATATTTGCGCACTCTGAACTGTTTGAACATCTTGGCAGAGTAGTTGTAGATTTTTTTTGCGGCGTTAGGAAAAACAGCCATAGTTGCGCACGCAAAGATATTCTTCTCAATATTTTCAATTTTCCAAAACGATAGAGCAAAGTATTTGAAGAAGGTCTGTGTGAGTTTGTAACGAATCAGCGTGTGGGGGGTGGTGATGGTGGGGTGGCTGGGCGGGGGGTTTGGGGAGAGCCCCCGGGGCTGGGGACCTGGGGGGGGAGGGGGTGGGGTACCTGAACATATGGACTGACCATACCAGCTAATTGTTAATATAATAAAAATAAGTGTCTGTGTGTGTGTGAGAGAGGGTGGGGGATATTGCCCCCAGGCGTAATCATTACCAATTATCAGCAGAGGATTTCGGGGACTAATGTGTGCCTAATGTGTGTGTGTGTGTGGGGGGGGGGGGGGTTGGACTGAACATACCAGCTAATTGTTAACATAATAAAATAAGTTCTTGTGTGTGTGAGAGAGGGTGGGGGATATCGTCCTCCAGATGTTAATTAGGATGGTTTAAGGTGTGTGTGTGTCAGGGACACACGGGGATCATTTAACATCAATACTATCTTTAATCATACACCCCTGTTTGGAAAATGACACCATAAATACAATTAAATAATTATTTATATATCCTATGCATTTTTTCCCACGAATTATGGTGACCTTTGACCTACACATGTCACCATATTATTAAATATGATTACCTTTGACCTTTAATCAATCCATCAAAATTATAATTACTTTTGAAAGAAGGTGCCCTGCACTTCTCTCTATATGGTTTAGCTATTTATTTGTTTATTTTTATACAACGCTAACCTGATAAGGGTTGCAGTGAAATAAGAGGGAAAGCCTTGACTGTTAAGTTTAAATGAAAAATAGTAATGAAATGTTAAAATGTTCAACATTATGTAAACAACTGTAAATAAAACTTCCAAAAAATCTGTGGGCTTAAGGTCCTTCCTCAAGGCCTAGAATTATAACTACTGAGAAATAGCTGCCATACCTCTCCTTCAAGGATATTTAGAATATAATAATAATAATAATAATAATAATAATAATAATAATATACGGTAAGATACAGTATGCTCCATTTCTATTAATGTGGTGGATGGAGGTACAGTGCCAGATGTGCAGGTCAAAGCAGCACTGGAGTGTGGTGTTGAGAGGCACAGGCACATTTAACATCTTTGTTTTACTTGCGTAATGTTATGGATCATGATAATGTTTGAGATGTTGATATATGTACCAGGTGACTATAGGCGAAGTAATGTCCTAAGCTGTATATATGCTACTGATATAGATGCAAGAAGGATTGCAGGTCAACAAGAGAAGAAAAGTCTCGAGAGTCTGTTTCTTCAGTACCTGGGTTAATAAAAATAATAAAAAATAAAAAACCTTCCCAACAGTGTTTGACTGATGGCACTTGACCCAGCAACCCAGTGTAAGGATCTAATTTATCCAATGATGAAAACCTAAGCACTTTTGTAAGTTGCTTTGGATACAAGCGTCTGCCAAATGTAAATGTAAGAGGCTTCGTGAGGCCTCACAAGAGGAACTTCAGAGTGGCCCATCCTCCAGCTTGCAACAGCTGCAACCTCTGTGGTTAGAGAAGTGGGCAGTCAACATCAACCTTACATCTACTGTAAGGAGTCAAGTCAGGTCTGTGGTTACTCGTGCCTCTGAACAATATGTTAAACAGACATATGACAGAATATGTTAAACAGACATATGGTACAGAGTTTAATACAGAGGGTAAGAGTCTTTAGTCTAACAGAGTCTTATGTTAATTTGCTCTTGAGGGGGTACACACACCCTCCATACATGCCCATAATTTCACAAAATAAATAAATCCACTAGACTCATGTTACTGATTAGCTCTCAAAGGAGCACACACACACACACACACACACACACACACACACACACACACACACTCATACATTGTTCTGAACACATGGAACTTCATCAGTGGTTACAGAACTTCTACACCCCCCCCCCCCCAAACTTTAAGAGACCACAGACACAGACTCCACATTTTAAATGTTTAAATATATACATTTTATACACATTAGATTTCTTGATATTTTGACATCATCTTATTAGAGATTTTAAAATCAGAAATATTTTGAAGAATTACTCATTTTTATCTTGTTCTAGATGAGTTTAGACCTAAAGTTTAATTTCAATCGATTTTATTACAGAAACAAAAACCTGTATATTGGCCAGATGGTAAAGGAGAGAGAATGAGAGCATGGGAGAATTAGCATGTTAATGTCAGATCCAAGAGACAGGAAGCGAGGTAGAGAGGAAAAGAGTAGAATTAACTTATTTTATATAGGGCCGGGATTAATTAGAGGCTTTGTAATTAATTAATCGAAATTAATCGCATTTTAATCACATAATTTTAAATAAATACATAATCACATAAATATTTGACCTGAGAAAAGTGAGAAGTAAGTTTTTTCATATGGATTTTTAGTATACCATTGAATAATGACTGAATACACAAGCTTAAGCAACAAAGTATTGTTTATTTTTGTTCAACCAAGTCCAACAGACCAGTGCAATATTGCCATTAAGTATAGAATATTTAGAAATATAGTAGCCTACATTTCAGAAATTCAGGTACCCTATAGGTAGGTAGACCTTCTGTAAACTGTTTATTTAAGTAAAACACAATACTTTCAAGTACATTCAGAACATTGGAAAGCCGGACTATTAAACCCTGACGCTTCCATCCATTTGTTTTGTATAACAAAATTTCCCATCCACAGGGCCAACCAAAGCGTCTCATCAGCTTCTTCATGTCCATGTTCACTGTGGTTTGTTTTTGTATGAACGCTAGTTGGTGCTTCAGTATAATCGGTCCACCAAAATTCATCCAGTGAGAAACGTTCCGCGGTAAACAAGTGCGATTAAAATGCGTTAAAAAATTTAATTAAAAATTTTTTTTTGTGTGCAATTAATTAATCTAAATTAACACGTTAAATTCCTACCCCTAATACATATATAAAACTCTTACAGTTACCTTGACTCTTGGACAAGTCATGTGTTCCAAGCAAGGCATTAATCCTTCCTGTGTTTAGTCTACCCTCCTGCAAGCAGGGAATTTTAGATAAAGTTTGTATTTATTTATTTATTTATTTGCTAAACTGCCCAGTTATCTGTAGCAGTGTTGAAGTTACAGAGTGGTTTTCTAGTCTTTATTAATAATATATATGTTCTTATTATTTTTCCACAGTTGCTGTCCTGAGATTGGAATAAGCAACATCTTCATGGGTCATTTTATACGAGAATTAAACACTGAATAGAGAGAACAGGGAGTGACATTTTGTTCACCAGTTTGCTGACTAATGGAAGTAGTAGGAGCGAATAATATGGTAATAAGACACAATAACTCAACACTGCTGAATAACTCCAGAATTTCTAGATGTTGCATGTAGCCACACCCTGAATCATATTAGAGCACAGGACCTCCCCTTTGCATTTCTGAACTGCCGTGTGCTTACATCACTGACATCTGATCCCAGACATAATACTCTTCATACTGCATGTGTAAGCATATTTAATCAATATATATTTAAGTAGGTAGAAATATAAATAAGAATTAATAATCACCATTATAGCATTAACAGACAGGGGAAAGTCAGGAAAAGCAGAAAAGACAGGGCTACCCCAAACTTCATAAGACCAAGGAGCATGACAGGTCGTAAAACATAGACAAGATAAGGCGAGAGGTGCCGGACTAACTGAAACTGAGCACACACACTTAAGGTGCCGGACTTAGCGGAAAACACACACACTTAATGAAGAGTTGAGAGAAAGATCGGAAGTACATAAAAGGATAACTAGATGAGGTAATGAAAATATAGAAGGACCAGAAACTGGACACAGCTGGAACCAACATATCTGACCAGATAAGATAAGGGAGACATAAGACCAGAAACCAAAAATAATTGGACGAACCTGAAAGATTAATGAGGGAAAGAACGGATGGTCAGGCCGTAGAAACTCGATAAGAGAGCGGCTAACGGGGTGACTATGTAATCAATCATACATCAAAACCAAAATTCAGAAGGATCAGGAGACAATGTGTGTATGTGTCTGTGCGCAGGTGGCCGGAATCTGCCGACAGAATGTGTGTGTGCAGAGGATCTTCCTGATAAGGAAGAGACACAGAGCAGGGGTTTCCCCTATGTGTGTGAAAATGGCCATGGGCACAGACTGGATGGGCAGATAAGAAATAAATCAGAGCCACAGAGAGCTTATGAATAACATAGTTTAATAAGAGTAGACACAGAATAAAAATGCGTATCTACATGGTAATAATATAAAATACAACAGTATAAAAAGGCCCAACAAAAAACATACAAAATAGGGGGCCATGGGTAAGCATCTAGAGAAAGTAAATTACATATCAAGCCTTCTCTGGCCTAGGACGACTCCTAGAGGAAGGTCAGTGAGGAGAATGAACACAGAGACCCCACGGTTTAACATAGACACAGAGGCCTGAGGAAAATCTGTTTGAACACCAATGGAATTAGTTTCATTGGTCTGTGTACTAACAGACATGTTTAAATCAGTCTGAGTACTCACACTTACTTTAAATCTAGGCTGTCTGTTAGATGGAGCGGGAGTGCTGGACGTGGCCCTCCCTGGCTGAGAAGAACAGTGAGGAGTCTCAACATCCAAACGCCGTCTCTTAGAAGGAGCAGGCTTAGACTCATCCCTTTTAGAATAAGTAAAACCTTTATCTTGTAGATACTGCATCAAAGACTCAGACAACTCAGAATCAGATCGGTCAGGACTCACGGAGGCCGGACCCACAGCTGGCTCAGTCGAGTTGTAGTCCTCAGAAGGAACACGATCTGAACTGCCCTGGCTGTCCGAGTCATCCACAGGGATGATGTCATCCATGGAGAAGTTGCAGTTAGCTATAATTCATTCATTCATTCATTTTCTATACCGCTTAATCCTGTGTTCAGGGTCGCGGGGGACCTGGAGCCTATCCCAGGAGACTTCGGGCACTAGGCGGGGTACACCCTGGACAGGGTGCCAATCCATCGCAGGGCACACACACACACACACCCAATCACACACTACGGGCAATTTAGGAACGCCAATTAGCCTAACCTGCATATCTTTGGACTGTGGGAGGAAACCGGAGTACCCGGAGGAAACCCACCAAGCACGGGGAGAACATGCAAACTCCATGCACACAGAGACGGGAATCGAGCCTGGCCGGGGAATCGAACCCAGACCCTGGAGGTGCAAGGCGACCACTAACCACTACACCACCGCACCGCCATAGTTAGCTATAAAATAGAATAAAATGTATAAAATCATTGAATAGGGTAAAATAAGGCAAATAATAAATAAATAAATTAAGTACAGTAGTATAAAGGAGATGCTTACTCATGACTGGTCTCTTGAGAAATGAAGAATAAACCAAAGAAATACGAGGAAAAAAAGTCTTGAGAACAAGCAACACCCCTATATTATTATAAAGACTCGAAAAATGTAAAGATAATGAGAAAAAGCTCTCAAGCATAGCAAGAATCAGATAAGCACAAGGAGAAGTTAAATAACGAGGTGTAATAATAACGGGAAAGAGTTATGAGCATGGAGAGGAGTCAGATAGCGCGGTGTATGGTACAAGATAAGAGGAATATAATTATAATAGAAGAATTAAGTGATAGAAACTGGAATAAAATAATTGATAGAACTGGATTATAATGGAATAAAAATTTGATGTGCTCAGCAAAAAAAGAGTGTATAGAGGAGGGGTCGGGAAATTCCCCGGGACTCCCCCTCCTTCTCATGAAGTGTATAAAAGGTGTCTGCTTTTACTGTGAATTCAGTCTGCTCTTGACAGTGCTTGTATTTACGACCTAAGCATTGCAAGTGCGGCTCACTGGGTTTTATTGCTGCAATAAATCCTCTTACTTCTTCCAGTTCTGTGTGGCGTCTGAAATCTTCTTTAATTTTGATTGTAAGTAATTTGTTAACTGTTTGATATTTTAAATTGTAGGCAACTGTCATGCACACTCAGCCGCGACCGGCACTAGGACCCGGAAGTAAGACGGTCGCGAACCTGAAAGCATAAAGGTAAACAAGATGGCGCCGCACATCGCTCTGTCATTGAGTTATGCCCAGATCCTTTCGGAATCGTTCCCGTATCTGTGAGTACTCACTTTCTTGGCTATCTTTTCAGACTGAGTGTGTGTTTATAGGACTAGGGTTAGATTGTGTCTTTCCTTTGCTCATTGAGTGTGAGAGTCCTTATAACAAAGCGCGTGATTATCCTGCCCGCTCGTGTTTATCCGCGTTTGGGTTTACCATTCACGCTACAGGGCTAACTGCTAAAGCTATCTGCTCATCCCGGTTTGTTCGTGACAGATAGCACGATCATCATTCTAGTCATCCCGGTTAGTCCGTGACAGAATGACAGAGCCACGAGCAGTAAACCCAGCGGATTACGCCCGCCTCCGCGATGTGGTTGACCAGCATGCTTTGCTCATCAATACGCTAACCGCGGAGCTCGGTTCTCTGCGCCGCAGTGTCCAAGACATCGCGGCCTTGCGCCGCGAGGTCGCGGAGCTTAGGCAGGAGAACGCGAGCCTCCGGGAGGCGGTTGGTGGGCTGGCTAGCTGCCCGCCCGCCGCGGCGGTTGCGGCGCCGCACCCCCCCCCCCCTTCTGACGTTTTTTTAGCTCTTCCAGATAAATGGGATGGCACGGATGGGAAATGCAGTGTGTTTTTAACATCGCTGGAACTGGTGTTTGAGTTCAATCCCACCAAGTACTCCACCGACCGGCTGCGCATTGCACTCCTCGTCTCGTTGCTATCAGGGCAGGCAGCAGAGTGGGCCACGGCAGTCCTGCGCGCAGACACAGACACCGCGCACTCCTACAATGAATTCACCCACCAGCTCAAGTTAACCTTTGAACATCCTGCAGGCGAGGTGGAGACCGACACAAAGCTCTACCACCTGCGGCAGGGAGGACTGTCCGTGAGTAAATACACCGCCGAGTTCCGGACACTCGCCATCCAAACCTCCTGGGGAGACGCAGCCCTCCGGACGTCCTACTTCGAGGGGCTGGCTAATCGAATCAAAGACGAGCTAGCCGGACGAGAGCTCCCAGCCACACTGGAGGGGCTAATCCAGCTAGCCCTCCGGATCGACCAGCGCCTCCTATCCCGTCCGAGGCCAGCACCTCGAACCCTGCCGCCACCACCCACGTACGCCTACATTGCACCAAGACCACCAACCACCGTCACCACCGCTTTCCCTGGACGTGTCGGATCTCCACCCCCTGCCGTGGTTGACACCGGAGCCGGGGAACCCATGCAGCTAGGGCGCGCCTCCCTGACCGTGGCGGAACGCGAGAGACGTTACCGCGAGGGACTGTGCGCTTACTGCGGATCAGCCGCGCACCATCGAGCGACCTGCCCGTCCCGTCCGGGAAACGCCCAAACCCGGTGAGAGAGAGGAGAGACTCCCCGGGTATCATCCATCTCTCCGCGACCACCGACAACGCCGAGACTCGACTCACGGTCCAGGTAACCCTCCAGCTTGGCCACAAACGGGTCAGAAGTGCCGCGTTCATCGATTCTGGTGCCGCGGGTAACTTCATTGACTCAACGTATGCCAGAGGATTGGGGGTAAAGATAGAGGCGTTATCCCAGCCAGTGAAAATCACCTCGGTCGACGGGCGGCCCCTCTCATCCAGCCCCATCACCCAGCAGACCTCACCCATCACTTTCATCCTCGGCCAGCATCAGGAGTCTATCCAATTTCACCTTACACCCATCTCCTCTCCACCCATCATCCTCGGCTACCCCTGGCTCTTACAGCACGACCCACTCATATCCTGGTCTCAGAACCGAATCCTTCAATGGGGGCCGACCTGCACCGACTTATGCCTACAGGCTCAGGCTGGGACGTGTTCCAGGGAGTCCGAGGCCCCCGACGTCGACATCCACGCCCTCCCACCACCTTATCGAGACCTGGCTGAGGTGTTTTGCAAACGCCGGGCCAGCCATCTACCACCTCACCGACCTTACGACCTAGCCATCGAACTCCAGCCAGGCTCCAGCCCCCCCCGCGGCCACCTCTACTCCCTTTCTACCAGCGAGACCCAGGCGATGGAGGAGTACGTCGCCAGCGCCCTGCGAAATGGCACCATCAGACCCTCTTCCTCGCCGGCT
Organism: Channallabes apus; assembly: GCA_030522415.1. NCBI lineage: Eukaryota > Metazoa > Chordata > Actinopteri > Siluriformes > Clariidae > Channallabes > Channallabes apus. Next base: position 10,249,162 of record CM060114.1, read on the forward strand.
GCCGCGGGGTTCTTCTTTGTGAAGAAAAAAGGGGGCGAACTTCGTCCGTGTGTCGACTATCGGGGGCTTAACAAGATTACCATCAGAAATCGTCATCCTTTGCCTCTTACCAACTCAGCCCTGGACGCCCTCTCTGGTGCCACCATGTTCACTAAGTTGGACCTCCGGAGCGCCTACAACTTGGTGCGCATCAGAGAGGGTGATGAGTGGAAGACGGCCTTCATCACCCCCACCGGACACTATGAGAGCCTGGTCATTCCATTTGGTCTCTGCAACGCACCCTCGGCCTTCCAGTGTTTCATCAACGATGTTCTCCGGGACATGCTAGGCCGATGGGTGTTCGTCTACCTAGATGACATTTTAATATACTCACGCACCCCCGAGGAACACACAAAACATGTTCGAGCTGTCCTAAAGAGATTGCTCGTCCACCAGCTGTACTGTAAGTTGGAGAAGTGTGCTTTTCACGAGCACTCCACCACGTTCCTGGGTTTTGTTATCTCGCCCCAGGGTGTGGCCATGGACCCGCAGAAGCTGGAGGTTGTACGTCACTGGCCCCTACCCAGGACACTCAAACAGCTCCAACGCTTTCTCGGGTTTGCGAACTTTTATCGTCGCTTTATCCGGGGCTACAGTACAGTTGCAGCACCACTCACTGCACTTACCAGGCTCTCCAACCATTCCTTCCAACTCAACCCTAACGCCATCTCAGCTTTCCACCGACTCTGTCACCTGTTCACCACCGCCCCGATTCTCCTCCACCCGGATGCCAGCCAACCGTTTGTTGTGGAGGTGGACGCGTCGGAAGTGGGCGCCGGCGCTGTTCTCTCACAACGAGGTCCAGACCAAAAGCTACACCCCTGTGGCTTTTACTCCAAAAAATTTAACCCCACTCAGCAGCGATACGGAGTAGGGGACCGTGAACTGTTGGGCATAAAGTGGGCCTTGGAGGAGTGGCGTCACTGGCTCCAGGGTGCCAGTGAGCCATTCATTGTCTGGACGGATCATCAGAACCTCATCACCATCCGCAATCTCAAACAGCTAAACCCACGACAGGCACGGTGGGCCTTATTCTTCGAACAGTACGATTTCCATCTTTCGTACCGCCCGGGGTCAAAGAACACCAAGGCTGACGCCCTCTCCCGCCAATACGAGCGAGAGGCGCCCCGGGCGGAGCCCGTGCCTGTCCTTTCACCCACCCGGATCATCGCACCCCTGCACTGGGATATGGAAACGAGGGTCCGCCAGGCACTGGCCACCGAACCCGCACCGGCAGGTGTGCCACCCGGGCGGCTCTACGTCCCCACTCAACTCCGGCCCGAAGTCCTCCAGTGGGGCCATTCTTCACCCGTCGCGGGACACCAGGGAACCCGGAGAACCCTCACCTTCGTGGGACGGGCCTTTTGGTGGCCTTCGATGAGGAGGGAGGCTACTGAGTTCGTCCGGGCGTGCCCAGTGTGCGCCAGGGCCAAAGACTCTAACCAACCAACTCCGGGGGAGCTCCAACCACTTCCAGTCCCCCGTCGGCCCTGGTCGCACATTGCCGTCGACTTCATCACGGGCCTGCCGATCTCCGAGGGAAAAGACGTCATCCTTACCATCGTGGACCGCTTCTCCAAGGCAGTGCACCTGGTGGCCCTCACCGGACTCCCGTCAGCCAAAACCACAGCAGAGCTGATATTGGAACACGTAGTCCGATTGCATGGGTTCCCTAAGGACATCGTCTCGGACAGAGGTCCCCAGTTCACCGCCCGGTTCTGGAAGGCCTTCTGCCGTCTGATCGATTCGTCCTGCAGTTTGTCCTCTGGCTACCACCCCCAGACGAACGGTCAGACGGAGCGAACCAACCAACAGCTGGAGCGCTACCTAAGATGTTTCGTGTCGGATCGCCAGCGCTCCTGGGCCCGCTACCTCAAGTGGGCCGAATTATCACACAACCTTCACGTCTCCTCAGCCACCAACCTGAGTCCATTTGAGGTGTGCTATGGTTTCCAGCCTCCGATGTTCACTCACCAAGAACCGGAGGTTGATGTACCATCGGCCCAACAGTTGGTTCGCCGGTGCCGGCGGCTATGGCACCAAGCCAATCTCGCCATCCGACGCACCAACGCCAACTATGTGGCCCAACACCGCCGTCGGCACCCTCCGGGACGATTGTACCACGTAGGTGACAAAGTGTGGCTATCATCCAAAAACCTCCACCTGCACACAGAGTCAAAAAAGTTATCACCAAGGTTCATCGGGCCATACCGCATAACTCTCAGGATCAACCCTGTCACCTACCGGCTCCAGCTGCCTGCGGCGCTCCGGATCCATCCTGTCTTCCATACCTCACAGCTGAAACCATTCACCACCTCACCCATGGTTCCACCCACCCCCCCTGCTCCTCCCCCCCGAATCATTGACGGCGGTCCCGCCTACACCGTGCGACGGATCCTCGACTCGCGCCCTCGGGGCAGGGGCACCCAGTATCTGGTCGACTGGGAGGGCTACGGCCCCGAGGAGCGGTCCTGGGTTCCGGCTCGCTTCATCCTCGACTCCGGGCTCATTAGGGACTACCGTCACCGGGTATCCTCCACCCCTGGACCGTCCGGAGTCGGTCCTGGACGGGGGGGTACTGTCATGCACACTCAGCCGCGACCGGCACTAGGACCCGGAAGTAAGACGGTCGCGAACCTGAAAGCATAAAGGTAAACAAGATGGCGCCGCACATCGCTCTGTCATTGAGTTATGCCCAGATCCTTTCGGAATCGTTCCCGTATCTGTGAGTACTCACTTTCTTGGCTATCTTTTCAGACTGAGTGTGTGTTTATAGGACTAGGGTTAGATTGTGTCTTTCCTTTGCTCATTGAGTGTGAGAGTCCTTATAACAAAGCGCGTGATTATCCTGCCCGCTCGTGTTTATCCGCGTTTGGGTTTACCATTCACGCTACAGGGCTAACTGCTAAAGCTATCTGCTCATCCCGGTTTGTTCGTGACAGATAGCACGATCATCATTCTAGTCATCCCGGTTAGTCCGTGACAGAAACTTTCAACAGGTGGAAGAATTTTCCCCCACACATGTAAACAAGAAATAACATTATTCTGCACTAAAATCCCAGAAAACCTATTGAATCCTAGTCTTCCATTCAGCAACACGAATGGAAAGAACTAGGCATTATTTGTATTCATGGCAAGAATGTACTATAAAAGACCATTTAATTTTAAATGCAATAGAAACCACAATCCTGAATGTAGACTAACATGGTTTAATGCAAAACAGAGGACATGATCAGTAAAGCAACTCGTCTGAAGATGAAAGGTTCAGGTCGACTAAGGAGGCTTTAGTAGTGTATGAAGAGGGATATGTCTGCTATGCCCCTTTGTATGCTCAAAGAATTGTTCTCTCTCTCACACACAGTAATTAAAGAGGCAGTCTTGACTACCACTACATTAAAAAATTATGAACTAAAAAAAAAAGCTTTCCTACAAGAGAGTGTTTTGAAAGTTAAATAAGTACTTAATATTTAATGGTTAAAACAGACAGATTCTGTCCTTTATAATGCATTAAAAGATGAGGAAGAGCTAATGAATAAGTCCTGATTGTTATACCTGGATTGGTGTAGAAGTCCAGCTTTGCTGTGGAAGTGCTATATGGTGTAGGCCTTCTAGATCTGTAAAGTTGTTAGTCAGGATCCAAGGGCCATCTGTGCTTCCTCCTGTCACAGAGACGAAATCCTGCACAGGGGTCAAAACCCTCATACAATAAAAGCATTCAGTATGTGGGAGATTCTTATCTTCCACTTAATAATGTTGCCTTAAGTAAATATCTGTGTTTTTAGTCGAGGCCAGAACCGTCTTCTAAGAAGAGAGAATCATCCTCAGACACCAGACGCATCCCAAAGAGACCCACAGGGCATCCATGTGACGAGACCTCCAACCAGAAGCGGGGCACCAGGATGGGTCAGACAGGTCCGGAGGGCAGAGGGAGTCTGGATCACTGGCAGCTCAGGAATGACGTGTGGAGCTCGACAGAGAGAGGGAGAGAAAGAGTGAAAGGGGGAGACAGGGGGAGAGAGGAAAGAGAAAGAGGGGGAGAAAGAGAAGAAGAGGAGAGATGGCAGTTAGGTATGGTCACAGTCACATAATGTATAATGTGAATGTATATTTACTGTAGAGTGCAAGCAGGACTAACTATGACAGCATAACTAAGGCCTTGTTCACACGGGCGTTAAAATTGACCGTTTTTCTGCCGTTCGTAGCGTCCGGTGACCGCGGATGAAGCGCTGATGGTTTTCTACACATAAGAGTTAATTGCGGTGTTCACACGAGCTTTGGTGACGTGCGTTTGTCCGGTTGCGCGGTTATACGGCGTAAAAAAAACGTTGCATGCAGCTTTTTCTTGGCGTTCAAATCACAACAAACGGAAGGAAAACGCGTTTAATCCGTTTTCTCCGTGTTCTGTATCGCTTCGGAGGACCGGATATATCCCATGATCCTACATGCTATATGCGGGGGAAAAAAGAAAAATAAAATGTCGGAGGAAGTTGATCCTGCGCAGCTCGTGCATGAAGTGGAGCAGAGACCGCTGATTTGGGACATCTCTTTACCAGACTACAGTGACTGTTATAAGAAGGCCAAGGCGTGGGAGTCTATTTCTGAGCAGCTTCTACAAGAATGGGAAAATAAATCTGTCAGAGAAAAAGACGGAGAAGGTGAGTAGAAATAAACGGGTATGATTGTTGTGATTTTATTTGTATGAAAAATGTTTGATTGATTTCCTGTCATTACAGTAAAAAAACTGAAAAAAAGGTGGAAGTCACACAGAGACAGATTCACAAGGGATATGAGAAACATGAATGAAGAAAGGAGTGGAATGGGTTCAACAAAGCGGAAGAAATCACATCCATTATTTGAGGAAATGCTATTTTTAAAGTCTTCCACAGAAAAGAGACAGTAAGCACTTGTTTTCTTATTCCTTTTTATTTTTGCAATTCACTTTAATACATGCATGTTTTCTATTTGTTGCATTGGTTATATTGATGTTAATCATTCTGTGAAACACCTTTTCTTACTGTGAAAAAAAAAAATCATAACTTTTGTGCAGGACTAGTGGAAATGTATACGACAGTGACCTATCCGATGATGGTACATCCATAACAGGAAGTGAAGTCACATATGTGGATGACCGAGGAACCAGCAATCCAGAAGAAGTGCAGAGGCACAGCACTCCACTCCTACGCACTCCACGGAAAACAAAGGTTAAGCCACGCCGTGCAGAGAAGAAGGGACCTGATCTGGACATCATGATGGTAATTGACCAGATGAAAGACAGTATCGACAAGTGCCGTGAGTCTTCAAAGATGGATAATGTGTCTGCATTTTTAAAATCCCTTGAGGGAGACTTGCGGCAACTACCAGAGGACAAATTAATAACAGCTAAAATGGAAATAATGCAATGTGTTTACAGAGCACTTTACACATCTCGTCAAAGTTGTAAACAACCCTCAACATCCATGCAACACACAACACCACACTTGCAATCACCAACATTTGCTGCATCCTCTTCCCACAACACATCCAC